>CM060176.1:107547583-108147583 GCA_030549775.1 Tamarix chinensis | reverse complement strand
TATTTATTTTCCTTTAGTATAATGTGCTAAACAATCTAAAGTTTAGATTTACTATGCAATATAACACCCCCCCCCCCAAGTTTTTTTTTGAAAAGCATCATATAACTCTGAGTTTATATTGTTACACACCAAATGACCCTTTGTCTAAGAACTTAAAGTTATATGGATGTCAGCCCATAAAATAGATGATAGATCATCTAGTGCATAAAAGTATAACCTTTAGATTATATGACATTTTTCAAAAAACTTGAGGTTATACTATATATATTAGGCCTATGCTCATGGTCGTTTCGTGGATTTTTCCAATTTTTATTTTGCTTATGCCTTTATGTGACTTTTCTCTCAAGATTATGTCTTTTTCAATTGCCTTTATGTTTCAATTCTCCTTGCATTGAATTGATGACTTCGCTTCAAAAATATACAAAGATCAATTTTTAAAAAGTAGAACTGCATAAAAAGTTTCATTAAATATAGTTTTAAGTACAAATGAAAATTAATCTTTATGTATTTTGATGCAAACTATAGTAGTATGTACTTTGATTTTTCTATCATTTGATTAATTTATATCATTTGGACATGTTGTGACCAATCTCTTAGCCGTACTCTAATGGATAGCTAGATTGGTTATAGAAGATTATGATACAAATTTTTGGCAATATAATAATTAATATGTCCCGATATCCAAAACATATTTACCCTAATATGTAATGAGCTTATATATACATAACCTTGCTCTAAAAAAAACTACACATAACCTTAGCATTACTGATTTTATTTAGCAATCGTCTTGAACTCAATATATAAAAACAAAAAAGGACAAGAATTAGATTCAATATGTAAAAATATAGAGCCACATTTACATGTATGCATAAAACCTTTTCTTATTCAAGATCAGCTCTGACATTTGCCTAGTAGCTTTTTAGCATTTCTTACTAAGCTCTACTCCAAAAAATAAGACATTTGAAGCATATGTTGGATGCAATAATATTGATATACCTAATGGCATGGTGCCTATTGTTTGACATGAAATTATACAAACGAAATGTATTTCTCATGGCATCCTTGACTTTTATGCTCCACAGGCTAGTTTCTTCGAATGGTCTTCATATTTAGAACTTGGTCTCTACTTATTTAATAAGAAAGTCTAAAAATAAAATTTAGGCTCGACTCGTTTAATAAACAAATTTAAAAATAAAGTTTGTGTTCAATTAATTTAAAAACGAGTTAAGTCAAGCTAGTTTGTGAGCTATTATATTAATTAAGTTGAATTCACAAGCTTTTGGACTATAAATAAACTTGTGCCTAAATTTTTATGCTCAGATTCATCACGTCTATTAAATAAAACTTAAATAAAACTAAAAATAAGACCCGAGCTTAATTTTTTTAATTAATGAATGAGCCAAGATAAACTCTTAATAAATTAAATCTGAAAAATTCATAAACCAATTCTATTCACTTATATTCCTAATCATATATATATATATATATATATATAGGATTATGATCATATACAAGCTCTAACCTAAATACAAATGTAGGAATTAATTATATCTATTAGATTACTTTAAATGAAAAAGAAGAAAATAGATATAGATCATTAATATAAGTAATCTAGTGGATATAATTAATTTCTATATTAATATTTTAGGTTAGAGTTTGTCTATGATCTTAATCATATATATATATATATATATATATATATATATATATATGCAATTGTTGCTTCGGCTATAAGCATGGTTTTAGACCCGTTTCCCATGACTAGGCGCGGATTGGGATAGTGATTTCTTTCCCCAACAATTCTTGGGCTGTTATCATAGTTGTACCGAAACTCGGTTGGAGGCTGCCCGGTGATACTCATACAAACATGCCAAAATATGAGTGACCCATGTATTGCATTTAAATCTGAAGCCCACATAACTGGGCTCGATGTAAGTTTGCTTTAGTTTTCATCCCCATGTGTCCATGACCATGAGGCACAGAGTAGGGATTATTCAATTAGTTTGTGCTCTTATGCAAGAGCTAGAGGCAGAATTATATATGGCGCAGCAACAATTTGCGCTGCTAAAACCACAAGTCTTCTTCCCATTATTCGTTCCTCCCCAACAGTATCACCATATATCGAACCCATCGGTCTCTTCCTGCAAACTCAAGTACATCCGGCCCAGATACAGTATCTGCTGCCATTTCATAGACGACAGAGAAAAGAAGGAGAAGAAGAACAGCAGCTTCTCCAATGCCGATTTCCTTGTCCTAGACATATATTCCTCCACCTCACCGCATCCCCCGTACAGAAACCAAATTAAGCCAATTAAATCCGCACATTCGAACGCAGAAGATAAACAGAATATACGCCAAAGACCTCCGAAATCCCCCAAGTTTCGTCGTGGCATTTTCACAAATATGTGGTGGGCAGATCTAAAAGCAGCAATTGGACAACGATTCAACCTAGAAGGCATAATCTGTTGCGCGAAAGTAGTCACCAAGAACCCTAATCTCGCATTACCACACCTGACCGTCCCTGATATACGCTCCATAGATTGGTCCGAACTCCATCGACGAGGTTTTAAAGGCGTAGTATTTGACAAAGACAATACTATCACTGCTCCTTACGTTCTAACCCTATGGGCACCGCTCAAAGCATCTGTCGCACGCTGTAAAGCTGTGTTCGGCGACGATAATGTCGCGGTGTTTAGTAATTCTGCTGGTTTGTATGAGTTCGATAGGGATGGGAGGAAAGCTCGAGCGTTGGAGAGAACGATTGGGATTAAGGTGATTAGACATAAGGTGAAGAAACCTGCAGGGGATGCTGAAGAGATTGAGAAGCATTTTGGGTGTTCTGCGTCGAAGCTTGTCATGGTTGGGGATCGGTGTGTTACTGACGTTGTTTATGGGAATCGAAGCGGATTATTGACGGTGTGGACGAAGCCGTTGTGTGGAGAAGAGCCTTGGATTGTTAGACAGATTAGGAAAATTGAGGAGTTCATGGTTAAGAGATGGGTGAGAAAGGGTTTGAAGGCTCCCGAACATAGTCTGCTGTTGGGCGATGGTAAAATGCTTTGTGTAAAGGATCCCGCACAAAATGAAGGTGTTTAACTGTTTGTTCACTATTAATGGCCTTTATTGCTGCATAATTTGTTTGTTTGTTTGGTCATTAAATTCTATAAATTGCAGTAGCACTTCTTAGTTCTTGTTCATGTCCTCTGATGAAGCTCGATTGATGAAGATTCTATGTATTTTTGTGCTTTTTGCATATCCCATTTTCATGAAGAAGGTGGACGTGTGCAAACTGTGCTGAACCAGCACGAATGGTGGGCATCAGGGCGTGACTGATAGAGAGCCCCAAAACTGCAACTCAAATATTTGCCTAGTTAAGAATGGTATAACCTACATCTTTACTGGGATGTGAGCAATGGGCGTGGACTGGTACCAAATTTAACGAACACGGTTAGGCATTTTCCTATGGCTGCAAGTGTGTTGCTGACTGGGTACGGTTTCCGTTCGGTTATATTACCTGGATCTAAACTTGATCTAAATTTAATGGGTAAGTCTCAGAAGTTTTGATAAGATTCAAACCCTAATAAGTAGCTTTTGATCCTTGCTAAAGTCGTAAATGACCATTAAATTGACCATTAAAGTTGTAAATGTTGCATGCCTAGATTTGAAATAGTAGCGGATGGGAATCAAACCCGAGTATGTGGGCAAGGAGCAATCGTCTTACATCACTAGACCAAGATTGTTTTGTCAGCCATTTTAGGTTTTTGTTATATATATGGTTGTCATTATTCTAAATGGGTAAATGAGGAGTAAAATAAAATAAAATAAATATAAATAAAGCAAGCACGGGCTTGACATCTTTTGTTTGCATTGTTGTCATGTTAGGAGAGGAGTAAGCTACATATTATTAAGGTTATAAATGAATTAAGTTGAGGTGCGTCCAGGCTTTATTCATTCAATAAATGAGTTTAAAAATAAGGTCTGAGTTTGATTCATTTATAAATAAGTCAATTTTTTGACTAGACAAGCCAATTAGCAAGTTGTTAGATTGTCGACGAGTTTGAACTTAATTTTTTTTATGTTTAAGATCGGTTTGTTTAATAAACAAACTTAAATTTAAAGCTCACGATCGACTTATTTAACTAAATAATAGAGCGGAACTTTTAATGAATTGAATCTAAAAAGTTCACGAGTCGGTTTGGTTCATTTATAGCCATACCTATTACTAAAAAGGGACGAACAAGCTAACTACTAACACCATCTTCTTTAGTATAATAGTACAATTTGGGCAGTGGTTTTAGAAAAGACCAGAGGATGAATGAGAAGACAAAAAGAAGGAAAAGAGCAAAATGTGTAGGAGCGTCAAGGGATTGATTTAGCTAAAGAGGGTCGTTTGTCACGGAAAAGGGATATTAGTTAAAGAAAAGGGAGATTGAATAACCAATGGATAATATTTAGAACACTTAGGAATGTATTGTTGCTAAACAAAAAGGACATGTTATAATCACATAAAGTAAAATGATTACGCATATTGACAGAAAACAAACCCAAGCAGAGCCAATTTACAATTAAAAAGATCTTAATACCCCTGACAAAATCTTATTTCATAATACTATCATAATTCCTCCCATAAGTCTCACCAATCTACTAACTTTAGCACAATATCCCAAAATATCACATATAAAAATCAAGATCTAATTCTAATGTTATATATATATATATATATATATATATATATATATATAATACCGATACCCTATAGACTTACTATATTTTCCTTATGTTGAATACAAGGCGAAACAAGTAAGACTTAAAACTTGATAAATAGAGAATGAGAGAACTTTATAAATTTTAAAACGAGTTTGGAGGTTGAATTTTACTATAATATCAAAATACATAAAAAATGATACATTGAGAACTAAGAGTTTCAAAAGGTATCCAAACTAAATGCAATAACTTGATAACACGACTCTATGCCCAACATGGGTACATAAGAATCACTCATCTGCAAGTAAAGCATGATAAATAGTAAAAGTCTCATAAGTAACAAAGTCATCAAATGTGTCCTTATTGACTTACACAAAAATATTTGGGTCGTTTACTCGTGTGAATGATTAACACTCATGAGAAGGATGATCAGTATGTTATATATTGAGTAAGGTGATAATATAGTCATAGAGATACATAATAAAAGACTCATCAAACAAAAAGCTAAACATGATATAATACAAGAGAATAACCGAGTCTAAAATTCTAATATTAGATAATATCAATCTTACTATTCTTAATTTAGTGGAATGGATTGAAACATCTCCCAAGGCAACAAGTACATGTATGATGTAGGAGCATCTCATATTAATATTTCACTAATTAATTGTTCTAAGTTAGGGGATCACAAAACATTCTTAACTTGGATAAAATTAAATAGCTAAATATGAAAAAATAGGTGGATGTACTAGCCCATGCATGCATGGTGGCACGTTCAGACAAAGTACAACCAATTATGGTAACATGTCTAGTCCAAGCCCAACCAACTATAATAGCACGTCAAGCCCTAGGCTAACCAGCTATTTTATTATTTTTTCCAAGTATTATGCTACCTAAGAAGCCAAATCAGCCAAAGCCTAAGGCTGATTTCAAAAAATGAAATAAAAAAAGAGAAAAAGAAGAAGGAGGACAAGTGGATGGTGGAGTAGATAAGGAATGTCAGCTAAGTCAAAAAATCATATTATTTTAATTAACTAATCATGGGAGATGATTGATTAGATATGGAGGATGATTGAGTGAGTTGTACTTTGATTTATTACCTACCATTTTATCATATAAGGGGCTCCATGTTGTGGTATGGTTGTCAAAATAACACACATGGATTGACCTCATTTCAATTCTCATCCAACTAGTTGTTAGCTTATATTAGATAACTAGATAGCAAAGAATGGTTGGGATGTAATTAGGTAGGTAAGGGGGAAGGGTATAGTAGAATTTTTGTAACCATGGCTGCCACTATAAATATGGGTAGTCTCAACACAATGCAACACACTACCCCTTTGAATTACAAATTATATTTTCAAGCTCCTATGTCCCCCCTCTACAAAGTTGAGTGAAAACTTTGTCTTAAGTAAAAAATCTCACAATTTTTATCTCAAGTATTGAAACCTTGACTGGTAGTTGTGAATATTTGATCTTTGGCTACCTCGGATCAAATATTATTATACTTCTCATCTTTTTTCTCCGTTTTAACTTTCGATAGTCAATTATCCTATAAGCCATCATCTTCCATTAAGCGTGTGTCAACTTGTTTAAAATATGCATCAATGTCCACTATTATTTAGCTAGTGAAATGGACTCAATATCTCCTAGGAAAACATGTTCTTGACCACTATTCTTAAACTGATATAAAGGTCTGAATCATTCCTTGGGGTAAAACGAGCATGTTACTAATATTAAGTTGGTGAAACAGACTCAACACCTTAGTCTTGACTCATATAATCTTCCACTTTAAATGATTAATGTCTTATTTACTATTATTTATCTTAAGGTCATCATGCAGACACGCATATAGATATGCAAGGAACATAAGCTAGCTTAACATAATTATTCAAAATACATATAAAAATACCACATGAATATTAGAATATTCCTTAAGGAAAATGGTCACATTTTCCCTAAGTAACCCTATTTTCACATTATAATCATGACTCGTTCCATAATACTCTTTTATCCACCAATTTTAGCACAACTTCCTAAAATATTACTATTATCAACATAACCAAAAATTAATTTCTAAATCCAATATCTTATCCATACGAAAACAAACCTATATCTAGAGTTACTATTTATAACCCCTACAAAACCTTAATTTCACAAGTTAATCGAATGTCAATATTAACAACATATACGAAAGTCAAGGTCAAACTCAAACATTTTACATAAATGATAATAAGTATGCCTCTAAGGTTACTATTTATGATTTAGGTTATTTTCTCATTTTACTGTTCTTAAGCAATTAATAATTACTTCGAATATTTCATGTTTCATAATTAGCATAATTTTAAGTCCATTCCCATTTTAGAATAACCAGAATCTCATATTTAACCCATAATGATCATAATGTCCTTAGAATAGCCAAAATACCCAAATTTCACAAAAACCCTATATGTTTAATATCAATATTTTCGAACCCTCAATTTATTATATCACTATGCAACTTAACCATACTCATTTTCCACTTACCATAATTTATAAAACCTGCAATACAATACCATATATCATACTAATTCACTTAGAGTTTACTAGATAAAGTTTAGTACAATAATATCGTATAAGGGCATTGTAACATCGTAAAATTTTGTAACCTTTGTTTTTGGGTGTTTGGCTTTTTATTCAAAACTAACCCTTAAACGTTAACCTAATTATTTTGTTTATAAACTTGACCCGCAACCTAAAATAAATCCCTATAATTTATCCCCGATTATTTTATTTTTTTCCTGTTCTATTAAACCTATCCTAATTTTAATTATTTTTTTTCGAATTTTTTTCCTACTCGATACCCTAATCTATCGGAAACCTAAACCTAAATAAATGAAATTCTACCCTACCCTAAAATTTTTATCCGTCTATTTTACCCCTCTGTCATGCCCCAATCTTCTCCCCCAAACACTCTTCCCTTCTCCCGCTACAACCCCATCACCTCATCGCTTCTTTGCTTGTGTGCTTATGTACACACGCAAACCCAGCCCATGTGCACCCAAATCCCTGTCACTCACCTCCCTCACTCCATTTAACTCCATTTGCATACATATATACACATACATGTACACACACCGCTTCCATTTTTGTCCAATCGTTTTTCCCAGCTTCCCCTTTTCCCTAGCGTATACATTAATCCCCCTGAGAACCAAACAACCTTTTCTCCCAAGTGTATGCATGCATTTTACACATCAATAAATTCCCCCCAAACCGTCCCTTATCCACCTCCTATTCTGCAATGTTGGCACAACACCCTCCCCCTACATTCTCCTATCCGTCGCACACCAACCTAGGGAGCCACCACTTCACAATAGCTAGCACTACCACCACTACGACTTCTGCTCGCAACCATTGTCACTAACCAAGAGCCCTTACACCGTTGCCAGCCACAACCTTCTGTGGATCCCTGCCCTAGCCACAACCCTGCATGTGCATGTATCCACTAGCATAACCTCCTCCCAACTCTCTTCCTACACCATCGAGAACCACCATCCCAACAGCCACAAACCTCCTCCTCCTCCTCCTCCTCCTTCTTCTCTTTTCTTCTTCTCCTACCCCATCGCAACACCTTCTCCATTTTCCTACACCCTCCACCGCAGCTCTGACAACACCACAACTAGCCCACAACACCGCAACCAACACCATCACCATCAGTCAGCACCACCCCATCACCACCAGTAAGCACCACCAAGCCCTAACCCCTTTCTTTTTCCTGCCCCAATCGAGCCACCCTTCCTCACAGCACCAACCATCCTGCCTGCACCATTACCCTCTCCATCTCATTGCCATCCTACACCACCAGCATTATGCACACGCACCACCACCACCATTCTTCTCCTCCTATGTCGTCCAGCCCTACCGGCAGCCTCCCTTTCTCCCTCTATACTTCCACCACCAACTGTGCATCTCATGCAGTGTGAGTTCCACATTATTTTGGGATTTTCCTTGTTTAATTTTGAGGTATATTAATGGTTAAGTAAAGTGTATTATTAATTAAGTTTTTATAAAGTTTTATCCTTTTATTTCCTACTTCTAATATAATAATTATTGACATTATTTTTAGGTGTTGATTTTTCTATTTAAAGCTTGAATCTTTAACTGGGATACCGGTAAGATTCGATTTTTGTGGGAATTAAGGTAATCATTAAACCCCACTTAAACGCATGGATAAATATATGTTAGCATATTAGGGTTTTTAATACGTTATTATGCTTGTTATATGTTTGTTAATGTAATATATATATTTGCTCGTATTGATTAATAAAAAGGAAATTATTCTAGTTATGTGTTGTGTGTGGAAATATTGCTTAAGGAAAGAGTTTGGCTATTAATAAAAGTGTTAAGTACTTATCCATGTTATTTTATGTTATTGTGACTATTTATACATAAATAATATTATTGTGAGCCCTAGGGACATTTTAGCAATATTTCTTGTATAAGAATGTGGCCTAATATATGTGGGTGCTAATAAGTAGTATATTAAAATATAACAGTTGGTGGAGTTGGATATTATGAGTGAAGTATTAATATTAATTTCATGTAGTGATAATAATTTAATATAAGTGGTGTAATAAGGGGTAAGATGGTAATCTTGTAAGTAAAAAGGGTAAATTGGTAATTTTATAATTAAAGGGAATAATGGTAATTTTATAATTAAAAGATTAAATGGCAATTTTATAATTAAAGGGTAAAATGGTAATTTTGTAATTAAAGGGTAAAGTGGAAATTTGGTAATTAAAGGGCAAAATGATAATTTTGTAATTAAAGGGTAAAATAATAATTTTGTAATTAAAGGGTAAAGTGGAAATTTGGTAATCAAAGGATAAAATGGTAATTTTGTAATTAAAGGGTAAAATGGCAATTTTATAATTAAAGGGTAAAATATTAATTTTATAACTAAAGGATAAAATGGTAATTTTGTAATAAAAGAGAAAAATGGTAATTATGTAATTAAAGGGTAAAATGGTAATCTTGTGATTAAAGGGTAAAACGGTAATTCTATAATTAAAATGATAAAATGGTAATTTTGTGAATAAATGGTAGAATGGTAATTTTGTAAGTAAATGGTTTGTAAGTAAAATGGATATTATGGTAAATTTGGAAGAGAAGGGCAATTTAGTAATTTAATCAACTAAAGAGTAATTTGGGAATTATGATAATAGAGAAGGGCAAATTGATAATTTAACCAACTAAAGGGCAAATGGGTAATTATGATTATGTAGAAGGGTAATTTGGTAATTTATGCAACTAAAGGGGCAATTTGGTAATTATAAGAAAGGAGAATGGCAATTCGGTAAATTAACCAACCAAATGGGAATTATGATAAATGCAACAATTATGAAGGGTGATTATGGACCAAATAAGTGTGGGAGATAATTTAGTAACCCAAACCGAGTAGGGAGGTGGTTAAGAACAACTATGTGCCTTGTGTACCGTGTGTTATGCCATATTGTGTACTATATACTTAATGATTAATCATTTATAGCGCAACTGGGAGTGAATATATGCTTATGTGACTTCCTTATGGCATGTGGACGACGATTATATTTGTTGTGTGTACGATGTTTTGTGATGTGACCCTCTAGGACAAGCATGCTAGGATATTTAATGTGGTAATGTGGGATGGAATGACGAAAAAGGAAAAAATGGGAAAACATG
Organism: Tamarix chinensis; assembly: GCA_030549775.1. Lineage (NCBI taxonomy): Eukaryota > Viridiplantae > Streptophyta > Magnoliopsida > Caryophyllales > Tamaricaceae > Tamarix > Tamarix chinensis. The sequence continues at coordinate 108,137,179 of CM060176.1, read as the reverse complement.
ATAACCAAGGGGAAGTAATTTGGCTAACGTATGTAGGAGTGACCCAAATAATCTATGAGCCATGAATGGATGAATAAAAGGGGACTTTACATATATTAAAAGAGTGGGAGCATCTAGGGTTTGCATGGGATGGTTAAAGTCCGCATGAGGGTAAACTTTACGTATAGAAAGTTACCTTGGGATGTAAGGAAGGTAATAAAAGTGTCGTTTGGGTGATCGGAGGCTTCGGGTGAAAAATATTACGTGGGATACTACAAGGGTGTATAGGAGACCGAGCTAGAGTTTGGGAGGAAACCCTAATTTGAGAAGGTAGAAAAAGAAAAAGAAATAATAAAATTAAACGACAATGAGTGGGGTAGAAAGTGAGGGTTGGATCTAAGGTTCGTGACGTGTGGGGTGTTGAAATAGCTTGGGATGAGTAAGGCAGAGAAGGATGGGCCACATAGGCCCAGAGTAGGGTTTTTGGAGAAACCCTAGGGTAAGGTGGTGAGTGGGCCTCGACCCACACCCTTAGGAGTTGGATTTTCATTATGAGTAGATGTAAAGGGGAATGGATGTCGGCGTGTGATAAGAGGTGTAAAGGTCTTAAGATATGGGACGGGTCCTCTCGGGAGGATAGAAGTAGAGGTTGGTAGCATGCATGTCAAGGGTGAAATGCTTTTGAATAAGGTACGAATCAGACACTAATCACTTAAAGAGGAAGACTGTTGAGCTGGACCCAGACCGGTCCACTGGCGAATAATAGTGGCCAGGAGCCGGGGTGCCCTGGAGACCGGTCCACCGACAAATAATAGTGGTTAGGAGCGTTTTTGTCCTGCATGATTTTCGGTCCATCGGCTATAATAGTGGGGGATTCGGTGCTTAGAAAACCAAACGTAATAACGATAAGACATGGAGGAGACACTAACACTTATAGTGAAACACCTTGTGAGTCGGGGCTAGACCGGTCCACCGGTAAATAAAAGTGGTCAGGAAAGTTCTGCCCTATATGTATTTCGGTCCACCAGCTATAATAGTGGGGTTCCCGCACTCACATGGACATTTATACTCCGAGATGATTGATTAATGATGGATTAATGGCTTAAAGGCCCTAAAAGTATCGATTGTTTATTATGACCTATTAATAATTGATTGACTCGTTAAGCATGCGAATGTATGAAAGTGAATATTTATGTATGTACAATTAATATATGATTGACTTGTCAAGTATGTGGATGCATGGCTCTAATTATTATGTTTACATCTGTCACTAGGTATGGGTATAGTGGTATATCATGTGTTACATTGCGGGCCTACTTTTAAGTGTGTTTTTAAAGGGTTACTCAGTACCGTAGTACTGAAGGTTTCCATTTGTGGGGCCCTGCCTATTCATTGGGCAGTGTCCCTTGCAGGTCTCTTTTCAGGTACTATTTAAGTGGGCAACGGGAAAGAGAGTAAGGAATTATCCGGAACTGTTAGGATTTTTCTCTTTCTCTTTTAAATTCCTGGTTTCAATATAATTATTGTTTTGTAACCATCACTGGTGGATTTTATTCTTGTAAATGGTTTGTTACGCTACTCTAATTTAGATATGGTTTGTAAATTGTGTTTTACTCTTCCAGCCTTAGCACTTGGTACTAGAACGGTAAGAGTAAACCGGTCTGGTACTAAGTGTGGTGGTAATACCCCCATAATTCAAAGTCTTATTGTTTGCTTCTGCTATTTCTTTTAAGTATAAACGAAATTTTTTAGTAGTGAATTTTTGGGGTGTTACAGCTGCCCAGTCGGCTCTTTCTTCTTTTCCTTTTCTCTTCCCCAGCTGGCCGGTCCAACCTTTTCTTTCTTCTTCCTCCTTCCCTCCGTCGACTGCAACTCCTCCCCCGATCGACCGAAAATCTTGCCACCAATCTCGCTGTTTGACCGACCTTTTCTCACTCTTTTTCCCTGCTGATCCGTCGACCCGTCGCCCAACCTACTCTCCTCTCTTCTTGCATGATCTCCTCTCTCTTTCCTACGTAACTACTTCTACCGGCCCGTTTGAATTTTTCGCCGGCCAACCGTTACCGGCCGGTGCCCTCATCCCTTTCCCTATCCTCCCTTCTTCCCTTCGACATTATCCCCTACCTTAGCCTATAAATATCCCAAAACTAGCCTGAGCTCAAGCCTTCTTTCCTCGAAACCCAAAAATCATCCCTTTTTGCCGCCGCCATTTCAAACGTCATCCCCTCCGCCTTTGGCCAACGCCGCCACCATCTCTGCCCACCCAACCAATTCCTGCACCGCCCTCTAACTTACTACACCTCTCTTGCCCCTCGATTTTTTCCTGCATAAGCCACCCCAACTGTGCAAAGTTTGCTTCCTAATTAGCCCTCTCTTCCACCTCCGTCGCCCTTCGAACCACCATTAGCCACCTCTACCGCCGTTGCTGTTGCCTCCTACACCACCCAAAAACATCTACAGACCCACTCTCCTCTATCTCTCCCTACTCTTCTTTTCCCCTTTCTCCCTCTCCTCTCTTTCTCTTCTTCTTCCCCATTCGGCCACTGTCGCTGCCACCGTGCGCCGCCACCTTTATTCTACTCCTCTTCACCTGGAAAACTCTAAACACCCCAAATCCCATCTCCATTCTACCTCTCATTTTCCCATCATCCAACTTTTCTCCTCTTCTTCTCTTTTTTAGGCCACCACCACCACCATTGTGCACCACTGCCGATGCCGCCTATCACCACCAGCCTAAGGTTGATCCCTAAACCCTCTCAACCCTTTTCCCCTATTTAATTAAGTTTATTTTAATTTATTTCAATTTTAGCCTATTATTTGAATATTATTATTATTATTATAATCATTATGTATTAATATTAATATTATAATTAAGTTCAATATTATTAGTATTATTATTTCTTATTAGGGCTGACCCTATTTGGCTTAGTAGATTATTAATATTATTATTATTGATATTATTAGTATTATTATGAGTTTTTATTTTATTTATTAATGTTATTATTACTACTACTACTACTACTACTACTACTACTAATTCGAAATTATTATTATTACAACTATTATACTATTATTATTATTATTATCATTATTATTTTCAATGTTAGTATTATTATTCTATATAGGGCTGAAACCCTATTGTGTCTATTTTGAATTATAATAGTAGTATTATAAATATCAAGTCTTATTATTATTAATATTATTAACATTTTTATCATTAGCATTTATTATTATTGTTAGTGTTGTTGTTGTTGTTGTTGTTATTATTATTATTATTATTATTATTATTATTATGTATTAAGTTTATTATTATTCAATGTAGGGTCGAAACCCTACTTCATCTTATCTTCGATTATTATCATTACTATTATTACCATTATGATTATTATTAATTTTTCAATATTATTATGGTTTTTATCATTATTATTATTACTATTTCATTATTATTATTATTATTACTAAATTTTATTATAAATTTTACTAATATTATTATTACTATTATTTTGGGTGAAGGGTCGAAGCCCTTATTCCACCTTTTATTTCAAATCTTATTATTTTTATTATTATTAGTATTTTTGGTATTATTATTATTATCGTTATTATTATTATTTTTACTATTATCTTTATTATCATTATTATTATTTTAGTATCACTATTATTATTATTAGGATAAAGTCTTCAACCTTATATTATCAACTTTTATAATATTACTATTATTTCTTATATATTTAGCAAAGTTAGTAATTAGTTAATGTCATTATTATTAATATGTTATTATTTTATTAAAAACCTTGTCTTAGAATAAATTAGGAAAATAGTATTTTTGGTAGGAGAGAATCTAATTTTAGTTTTTCCCTCATATAGGTGAGATTAGTCAAAGCCCTAAGGAGGTGTAGGAGCGTGCTCCAAGATCAGTGTCGTTTTAGGTAAGGGTGTTACTAAAGCCTTATGTGTGTTGATGTGCATTATATGCTTTATGTGTGTTGTATCTTATGCCTATCATTATAATTATTTCGTATGTGGTATAACGTGGAGTTGAAGTATGTTTCTGTGTCATTATATGGCATGTGTACTATGTGTATGCGATGAATTATTGTGGTATGTGATGTTATGTGTTGCAACCCTGTAAGACATGCATGTGAGGATGTTAATATGGTTTGTGTGGAGGAAAGGATGAAAAAGGAGAATGGGGGAAAGAAGTTGACCAAGGGAAGGAAGTTAACCAAAAGGGAAAAAAGTTGACCAAGGGGAGTAAGTTAGCAAAAGGGGAATAAGTTGACCAAAGGATGTGAGTTGACTTAAGTATTTTAATGATCCATGAGGGGAAGAATAAAATGGGGAATTTAGGGTTTCGTGTGGGAGAATCTAATCTATGGTTTTGTATAGGAGAATCTAATCTATGGTTTTGTATGGGAGAATCTAATCTATGGTTTCGTGTGGAAGAATCTAATCTATGGTATTATATGGGAGAATCTAATCTATGATTTTGTATGAGAGAATTTAATCTATATATAGTGTTGCATGGGAGAATCGAATCTATGGTTTCATATGGGGGAATTTAATCTATGTTTTGTATGGGAGAATCTGAACTAGGATTTTGTATGGGTGGACTTAAGGTTTTTCATGGCAGATTCTATGGTGTTGCATGGGGAGGTTAGCATCTGCATGGGAGTAAAGTTTACGTATGCAAAGTTGACTTGGGATGTAAGGAAGGTAATAGAAGAGTTAATTGGGTGTTTGGAAGTTTTGGGGTGAAAAATAGTACGTAAGACATTATAAGGGTATGGAAAAGACCGAGTTAGGGTTTGGAGTGATTAACTATATGTTGTTGTGATTAACTAGGGTTTGGAGTGATTAACTACGGGTTGCTATGATCAACTAGGGTTTGGAGTGGCTAATTATGATTTGTTGTGGTTAAATAGGGTTTGGAGTTGTTAATTTTGGTTTGTTGTGGTTAATTAGGGTTTGGAGTAGTTGACTAGGGTTTTGATATGGCTAACTAGGGTTCGGTGGTAACATGTGTGTACTTGGGGAATAAAGTGATTTGGGTTGTATGAGGTGGAGTAGGATGGGTCACTTAGGCCTAAATTAGGGTTTATGAAAAAAAACCTAGAATAAGGAAATAAGTGGACTTGGAGGTGTGTAGTAGTGGGCCTTGACCCACATATTTTGGTGTTGGAGTTATGGTGTGAGTTTGAGTGCAGAGGAAAAGTTGTTGGGTAAGTTAGAAGGTGCAGAGTTCTCATAATATGATACGGGTCAGTTGGAGGATAAGTGTAAAGGGAGTGATCCATGCATGTCTAGGGTGAAAGCTTCTGAATAAGATACTTAAGACATTAATCATTTAAAGTGAAAAATTATTGAGACGGATCCATCCGATCCACCGATTAGGAATAGTGGTTAGGATTTTTATCCTATGTGTGACCGATCCACCGGTTATAATAGTGGTTAGAGCAGGATGCCCTATGCTTGACCGGCCCACCGGTTATAATAGTGGGGGATCCCAAGCTCAATAAACACAAACTAGAGTTTTACTAAGGTACCTAAAAGATACCAATTACTAACAGTGGAACACTATGTGAGCAGGAAATAAACTGATCCATCGGTAAGGAATAATGGTTAGGGTTTTTACCCTATGCGTAACCGATCCACCGGTTATAATAGTGGTTAGGGTTTTACCCTATGCGTGACTGATCTACCAGTTATAATAGTGGTTAGGGCATGGTGCCTTATATGTGACCGAGCCATCGGTTAAAATAGTGGAAGGTTCCTGTATCGGCATGGATTTGATAAAAAGTATGGTGTGAAATGAGTTATAATCAGAGATTAATTAAATAATTAATCCGGACTATAAATAGGCATTTATGTATTTACCAGAATGATTGTACGATAGTATGTTATCATAATGGTCTCTATGCTCTTGTTATTTCTTCTGCATGGTTTATGTGATTTTTGTGTTGGCTTTAGTGCATGGTTAACTTGCTAAGTAAGTAGCGTACTGATCACTCTTTTCATAAGTTTTGCTCATACCCACGAGTAGTAGTCCTTCTAACTTTGTGCAGGTGGGTGAGACATCAGGCGGAGCTGAGTGTTGAACATATATTTGGTTCCAAGTCCAAGAGTAGTGTGGCCGGATTCACTCTTCTTGTTATTTTATCTCCTTTTGTTAAGTCTCTTGTATTGGATTTACCCTTTTATGATTCATTACTTGTATTGAGTATTTTAAATGAACATTTTTTTCGGTTGTAAGGTTATTTCTCTTGTGGATATGAATTACAATTCTTTACGCGTACTTTGATCTTTGGTGTTATGATCCTTCTAGTTCTTTCATGAACTCTTAGTTTAAGTTAATTTTTTTTCCTTAACCTTAGCACTTGGTACTTAAACGGTCGGAGAAAACCGGTTTGGTACTAAGTGTGACGGTAACATCTCCAAAATTCACAAGTTTTCAATTTTAAATTCTTTCGTTTTAAAAAAAAGTAGTGAATTTTGGGGTATTACAATTATTTTTACTAACATTTTAATTATTCCATGATCTTTCATTAATATCATATTAAAATTTTACCATTTTTTTTATCAAAACCATACAAATATAAATATCTATTAGTTAAAGGAGTTTGTGCAATACACAGGTGAAACCAATTTCTTTGTATCTAGTTTTTATACATCACATGAGTTCAACATTTTCCAACTATGTACTTTAAGGTCATTGGTATGCCATCATTTTTGGTCTTTGGCATGAGAATCTATCAAAACTAATGTAAAATACTTATCTTTAACAAAACACATTTCAAAAGATTATATAATTTGGTTGTCAAAATAAATAAGACAATTGAGTTTAACTAAAAGTGAATAATAAATTTATCATGTTATTTTTTTCCATCTTTTTTCTTGTCTGAAATTAAACCCAATCAAAGTAAAAAAGAAAATAAAAAAATGGACAATATCAATATTATTTGGTATACTTGTATTCTTGCTCAAGCCTATCTATAATAGTAATAACAGAATATGGGTATCTATAATCTTATTCCCACTTTCAAAATTCCTTGGTAAATTTGTCAATGAAATTTTGTTTTGATCAACATTGTAATGCTTTAAATAATGCACATGACAAGTTAAGCATTTATCAAACCATTAAATAAGGTCAGATAAATAGTTGGTAGGGTTTACAAGCTATATTAATAAGACCTTATTTCCTTCGCCTAGGTGACGATGATGATGACAATAATAATAATAGCATTATTAAAAATAATAATAATATATTTTTTTATTATTAACACAAAAAATAATATATTATTATTAATAATAAAGATAATAATAATAGTATTAATAAATATTATTTTAAATATTAATAAAGATAGTAACATAATAATATAAATAATAACACACATATTACTAATATTAAAATTAATAATAGTGATAGTAAATATATTAAAATTATTATTATTATTTATCTATTACTATTAGTATTACTATAATAATAATAATGATGATGATGATTTGACATATAATCAATAATAATAACAGTGATAATAAGGTGAGGAAAATATGATATAAGTTTATTGTAATTATATCAAATAATGCATTTAATGAACATGTATATTATATATTAAAGGGATATATTTCAATACTTATACATGCTACGTTTGAGGAATTCTATTAATGAAAAAATTAGTAAATGTATAATCTTTAAATATTTTTTCAATAATTTTTTTAAATGATTAGTAGCATTGGAATTTTAAATGGAGGAAAAATAAGGTAGAAAAATTTAATGTTGTCACTATTTAAAATTAAAAATCAAATTATCACAAATAAAGACCTATTCTATGATAACTGCAAAACCATATTTTATTTTGTTTTTGTAAACGTGGCAAAGTGTAATTGATGCTTAACATACTTTATTACAAAGAAACAACAAGAACAACAATCTATAAGTTAAAATGAATGGCTCATTAAGTGTGAACTTTAAGTGATTAAACTAAATTTATGTATGGAGCAATTTATAAATTTACCATGATCACTATTTTAAAATAATTAAATTACCACAAATAGAAGAATATTGTAGGTGAACCATAAATAAATATTTTGTTTTGTTTTTATAAATTATGTTTTTGTATAAATGTGATAAAGTGTAATAAATGCTTGACATGCTTAATTAAAGAAAAAAGAAAAAAGAAAATTTAGATAATAAAATAAATGACCCAATAGTTGTGAGCATTAAGTGCTGCTGTATATGCATGTATTTAAAATTCTAGAGGAAACTTAATTAGTACAAAGGTAAAATTGTAGAAAATTTTATACTCAGCTATTATAATGTTAAGACTGTATCAAATAATACATATGATGAATATATGTATCATATATTAATCGGGTATGCTAAGTTAGAGAAATTTCATTAATGAAAAAAAGTAGTAAATATATAATCTTTAAATAATATCATAATATTTTTATAGACTAATCATTAATTGTTAATACATATAATCAGATAAACATCTTCACCTAGCTGTAACCCATTAAATTAGACCAAAAGTAAATTTTATTTTACTAATAAAAAGTACAACGTTAAAAAACATGTATTTTAAGATAAAGTTAATTTATAAAATATATTCTCGTAGAGTACGAAGAGTAAAGAAGAAAAAAGGTGAAGAGAGATAAGAAGGGAAGATAGCGTGAAATCGTCTCAAGAGGTTTAAGTGATTCAAGATATACATCAAATGAATTTTTATAAGATAAAGATGGAAGTAGTATCATTGAAAATTGGAAGGAAGGAAATTAGATATGCTTAGAAATTATGATAAAAAATTAAAATTATTAGTATGGTTGAAATTTAAAAGGGAGACAATTGATAATATGTAAAATTTTAATGTGGCCATAATTTTAAATTTGTTTACTATAATTAAAAAATTATTTCATTCTAGTTTTATAAATTATGAGAAAATTTTGTTATTATTTATTATCAAAGGGAGAAAATATATGTGATAGATAAATTTAATGCGATAAATATTTAAAAAAAATAGTAAACTATCACAAATTGAAAAAGAAAAATTCAGAAATAATAAATATAACAAAGTGTTGATATATAAGTTTATGTACTTTCATGTATAGAAAACACATAAAGAAAAAAAATAGAAAAATTAAAATAAATAACTCATTAATATAAGTTTAATTACTTTTATGTATATATATTTGATTTTTTCGAAAAAATCCCAAAATTATAAAAAGAAAACCTCAATGTTTTTCATTTAGATCCATTATTATGAAATTAAAATTTGTAAAATATAATTTAAAAAATATTATAATATATATATATATATATATTTTTTTTTTTAATATCTTATATTAAAAATAAATAAACATGCTACACAGTCTGACCGATTACAGGCTTACAGTTACAGCGTATAATTTGCGCTCACCGACCCCAGTCCCAGAATTTCCGGAGATTTATTTTCTTTTTAATTCTTTTCTTAAAGACCGGAAAAGACGTACAGACTTTCAGGAACAGCAAACTCCGTCTTTCGACTCCGATTGTGCGCTCCTAGTTCTCCGACCACCGGATTGATCTAAGCACACAGTTGTCAACCCTAGATTATAGTAGAAATGAAATTTACGTGAATGGAAAATCTAATTCTCGGTGTCCGCGTCAATCTCTCAATAGGTACCTTCTCAATCTTTATTAATGGCGGTCCTTCTCGGATCATTAACAGGAGGGACGACAACTTCCGATTCAGCCTCTTCTTCGCCGGTGGCTGATCATTTTCATCTGCCCTTGCTGAAGAACCATCGAAAAAGCTCGCCATTAGTCGAATAACCGATAGCGCCTGCTGCGAAGACAAATTGTACGTATTCACAGTATTCCTTTTATTCTTTTTTTTTTCCGGCAGATTAGTCTACTACAGAGATAAAAATGGCAAGTTCGGATAGTGGGGAAGGTGGGTCTGGACTGGCAGATGGAAGCGTCGGGTCGATCGTTTGGGTTCGAAGACGAAATGGGTCGTGGTGGCCTGGGAAGATACTTGGTCCCGAAGAGCTGTCGGCTACTCATCTTATGTCTCCTCGATCTGGAACTCCTGTTAAGCTTCTTGGAAGAGAAGATGCTAGTGTGTAAGTTCCGAAATTGCTAGGCGGACTTTCACAAATTTTTTTTTTGCTTGAAACTTCTTTGCTGCTATGGCAATTTTAGTATTCTTTTGGTTGTTCTTTCAATAAATTGATCACTTATGGCTTGATTATATGGTTCTAAGGTTCAGATATTCTGAATGTAGACTTTGCTCTGAATTTCTCATGTTTAATTTGTTTCATAGGGATAAAATTTATCATAAGCAAGGTATCCTCTAGGTGTTACCCTAGGACCTAGGTGTTACCAGAAGTAATGCTGAGCTCAAGGAATTTGGTGAATCCCCCGCTGGAATGTATGGTCGAGTGCATTTTATACCTTTGATTACATGATTGTGAAGGCTCCATTTCTCACTGCTGCATGCTTACTGCCTATCTGGTTTTATCATCTGTTCTTTGCCATAGCATTCTTTTCCATGTCATTGGATCACCTAAAAGACAAGAACTAAGTGAATCATGTGGTCAATGGATTAGGTACATTTTTGTTACAACATAAGTCATTTACAAAGTGGTTTAAAAGAGTGAGGGGCCTTTATCACCCCTCCCTTGCACCTCTCATTCTTGTTGAGGCAATTCCTGATGTTAATCATTGAGTTGGCTCGGCTTGACCCGACTTATTTATTACATGAGCTGAGCATGAATAAGGGGTAACTTGGCTCATCTATAACCCTATTCATGCTGACATTCACAATAATTGGGGGACATCTGTGTCAGTTTTTGTACTGCTTAATATTCAATCTCCCACCCTCAATCGGGACAGTTTAGTTTTTAGTCACCTCTAGATTTGCTTATTTTCTTTGATATTTTGGGTGCTAGGTTGGAGTGCCATGAATGTAATTTGTCAACTAAGGGACAATTAATCACTTACACTTGTTGGTTCCTGTATGTTTTGAAGCTGTTATGTTTTTGCCCATTGAGGATTCCCATTAACTCATTATATATTCTCTATGTTTCAAGCATTGGAGGCCAAAAAACATAAGATAAAGTAATATTTTTATTTATTTGTGTTGTGCTTTTAGATGGTATACTGGTGTGGCCATAGCTGACACATAATTTAAACTTTTTTTAAGAAGGGTATCATTCTAAATCGAAAATTGAGAGGACTCACCCAAATTTAGTAACACACAAATAATAAACTAAAAGTCTCTAAATATCACAAAAATAAATGATAAGAAAAAACATAGTTATTGGGGTTTAAAATAGAAAACAATAAAAAAATTAAATAAGAAAATAAATATGGGCAAATGGCTGAATGCAAATAAGACAAATGTACTAGAGAATTGATTTTCACCATTAGATTGGATTAAGATAAAACAAATAATTCTTATATCACCTATTAGTTATGAGAAGGAGATTGACTGAGTTGTAAGCCAAAAATAGGTCAATACATTTTATATTATTTTTCTAAATTAATTTAATACAACAAAGCACCAATATCTAATTCCATCACATTCTAGCATTATAGTCATAAGCTGACTATTATATTTAACTAGATCCAATGCATTAAGCATAAGTGAAATGATGTTAATCTAAGTACCCAAACTAGTACCTCAAGTTTGTCAATTTATATTTCCCACCTTTGACTCACATGTATTTAAACGTTCTACTACTCTACTTAAAATTACAAAATTGTGAGGTAAATTGTTATCTAACCTAGTTGCAATTTGTACACATAAATTCTAACATGTTTATATAGCCACATAACAAGCATATAGTCCTATATATTGTCACGATGAGGAAGCTAAAATGAGGCATACACTATATAAATTATATTTGACAAAGTCACACGTATAAATGATAGCAATTAAAGTAGAGTTAAAGGACAATAATTAGAAAAACATAGAAATTATTATTAAAATCTCAAATAATAATTTAGGGTTTCACTCTCATCTATAACAACAAAGAATTTAGCCACTCATCATATATAAATTAATTAATCATATGGGGCATATAATAAGGTAGGAAAAGAAAAAACCGAAAACCGAAGTAAAAGTGAGAAAACAAGGCTGGCAAACAACTGTTTATTGAGGCCTAGTTGACTGTCGGTTGAACATTTCATTTTTTTCCTTGCTCAAACAACCATTCTCCTAAATGTTGGCTTGAATCAGATGCTTTTTTGGTGTAAATTGAAGTATGGTATTAACAAATTAAGGATTTTTGGATATGTAATTGATGATTTCGTGAATCAATTAAAGAAATTAAACCACAAATTGGAAGAATTATGAAGGTGGTTGAAGGTTGAACATGGTGGAACCCTAAATTACAAATCCTATGATGGAGGCTAAATTAATGGAAGAGAATCATAAAAATTAGGGGTAGATGATGAACAAATTGAATGAATTATGGATTAATTGAATGATTGGAAGCACGAATTTGTGGAATTTTGGGATTTGAGCTAGAGAGGTTTATATGGGTGTTAAGAAGGCTGAATATCTAGGTTGGTGTAGAGATAAAATAGAAGTTAGGAATGATTCGGAAAAGATTCTTGCTAAGGTTAAAACCGCCATGATAGTTGTAGGTGCTTCAGACGAGCCCTGGTTAACCGCCAGTCACTAGGTGAATTTCAGCAACTTTTGGTTGAGAGCTTCGACTTTTGACGTGATTTTGACCATGCTCCAGTTTGATTTAGAAAAAATAATAAACATGAAAATTATATCTCTTGATCTTATCTTTCCAACGCAACTTGAATCAATTCAATCGGAGCTTGGATGAAATTGCTAAGTTTGAAACGCTTAAGAATGCTTTTATGATTTCATGTGAAAGTTCTGGTTAGCTTTTTTACTTGTAAAATTCTTCAAAATACCTCATTTTTGCTCATTTTCTTTATGATTGATCCCAAATAAGTATCTATGGTTTAAGAGAGGTTAAATCAACCTTTTTAATGAACAAGGAATGTAAAGTATGATGGTAAAAATAGGGCATAAAATATACTTATCATGTACTTTTTTATGTGGCGATCTTGCAATTTCCTGAATTTACGAAACAATATATGCTAGTGAGCTTGAACCTTGTTTGATGTTTCTTCCTTTTCTCGCTGTGCTTTCAATTTTTTGTTTCTGTCCATCTTTTGTTATAGAGTTCTCATTTTTCTTTTCCTTTGTTTTGGTGATCATTTACTTGCTTAGATGATTAGCATAGGTATCATTTTTCAGTTTTGCAAGGATACTTTTTCTCTTCTTTAATATGTACTTTAATTGTCGTCCATGCTTTATTGAATTGAATACTAATAAGTTGTTTCCTCTTCTCTGTCTTTCTCCATCATAGTCCCTGCCCAAACAATGGATGCTAGCTTATTGTTTGATAAACCTAGTTCTTCCTCTTTTTCCTTATTTTGTGGCTCATGCTTCTGATTCAATTCTTATCTTTAATACATCTCTTCACTCTATCTCCACCTCCCATCACTCCATCTCCACCTCCTACTAAGTGGGTTGGAATGAAGTAATAAAACCGTGATTGTGGTTTTGTAGTATCGAAGTGTCGTGAATGATATTTTATATGCTGCGGTGTGATATTTTTTTTTTCATAACAAATGTTAGCAAATATCAATACATATTGGTAAAATATCGGTCGATAATTGAAATATTGTTCATAAATACGCGAAATTCTAAAATTGTTGTGTATGGTCTGTTTCATGTATCGGCTGACCCAAAATCCGATTAATATCAGCTGATATTGTGTATTGGGACCGATAATTGTATGGGTGGAATTCTGATGTCTTTTTGAGTTTCTTATTCCTGACTTAATGTCTTCTTATTCTTAATGCTCTCCATTTGCCAAAGCCTGCATTGTTTATTTATTTTTCAGTTGACTAGGACTTGGAGTTAGTGTTGCCCTTTCCGTTTTCTTGGTTTCCCTCTAACCTACTTGTTGGCATTGTGCTGTTTTGATCTGTATTAAATAAATGGAACTGGAAGACTCTATGTCTGGTTTCTTTCCTGAATTTTGCCAAGGGTTTCTTCCATTTCCATATTAGAGGTTCTTTTTATCATGGTAGTATACGGAGGCTTGCGTGTTTCTGTATGCTTCCACATGGCCCACCATTCTTCCTGAAATGTGTTTCTGTATGCAATCCATATCTGATTCCAAATACTTTAGGGTGGTTTCTGACTTTCCATGTTATAATTATGAAATAAATGATTTGTAGTTTCTCCTGTTCCTATTGACATATTTGCTGTATGTTCCATAGGGATTGGTATAATTTGGAGAAGTCCAAGCGTGTTAAGGCATTTCGATGTGGTGAATTCAGTGACTGCATTGAGAAAGCTGAAGCTGTGCAAGGTTTGCCCATAAAGAAGCGAGAGAAATATGCACGGCGAGAGGATGCCATTCTCCATGCTCTTGAACTTGAGAAGGAATTTCTTGAGAAGAAAGATGGGAAAATAAGTGGTAGCACTGCTAATATTCAAAACAATACATCATATTCAGCTGTAAAAGAATTTGTTTCATCATCAGGAACACCATTAAATGGTAATCTTAGAAATTGCAATCATGATTTGCGCAAAGTTCATCAAAATGATGATTCTTCTGCTGAACATGAGGGTGATGACAGTCCATGTGCACATGGAGCCAACAAGGGAGCTTGGATAAGCTCAGAACTTCAGAACCTTGAAATAAAACCCCAAAGGATCAACTTGCCAGTGTATGGTTTCAGGACAGCCCCTTCCAAGGTATCTGTGGCCCCCTCTGCTGCAATAGATGATTCACATAGCTCATTGATTAAGGCTTCTACTCATGGTCATGATTATCCTATTTTTGCTGCTGATGTCCGCTCACAAAGCTTTGCTGAGGCCAATTTTAGAAATTCTATGAACGAGAGGGATATGTTACTTGAGCGAATTCCTGAGGAATCCACCTTGAAGGGGCATGTTCAACAACTGCAAAGTGAAAAAATTATAGATCATTCTTTGCAACCTGTTGATAATATTGTTTCCATGACTGGTCGAGAAGATACTGGAAATAACTCAAGAGTGAAGAGGCGTAGAACAGCACTTTTTTCAACTGGGTCTGGTGGATTCATGAGGAATAGAGTTGGGCCTAACATTGATCTAGAAGTGCCAATTTCCCAGCTAGGAGTGGTTAATGAACAACCTCATTCTGGGGCATTTGTTGATGGGACCTCTGGATCATCAGAAGACACTGAGACCGATTCATCTGACACCAACTGTATCATACCAGTTATAAATGCAGAGAGGGCCGTATATTCAGGTGTTAGACAATTCTACTTTATGGCTTATTAGGCCTTTACTTCTGTCCTTTTTTTACACTATATTGCTGCTGCTTTTGCATGCTATGGCTGTCCCCTTTTTTGTTGGTAGGATGCATTGTCTTATAGATGAAGGATTGGAAGAGCTGAGAGGGAAAATAAGGGGAACTAGAGGAAGTACAGAAGAGGAAGAAATATATGAAATATATTAACGGAAGGAGAGAAATCACAAAGGTTGCATATGCGATATCACTTTATTCATTCAGGTCTGAATAAATATTATACACTAGGGGGCTAGCTGTATAAAGGCAAAAGTGCTTCTTAGAATTAAAAACAAATCTTATGACTATGTGACTGTATCTTTATAGATATTGACGAAAATATTGAAAGAAAATGTATATACATATATATATATATATACTAATCTACTTTTTATTCTTGCAGTGGTAATTATCCTAAAAGACAATATCAAATTCGACCAAACTAAAATTACTATGCATATCAATAAAATGCCTCACATATGCCCTCCTAGCCTGTACTACATCACTCATGTGTTGACCTTGGTTTCATTATTTGTTAGTTTGATTTCATTTGCATGCTGGAAATGCATATGCCTAACAATTATGCTGAACTGCCTGATACGATGACAAAATGGGAAATCTTAGAAACAAGATGTTTAGATGGTGCCATGGCAGAAATTCTGGCTGAAAACTCTATCAATAGCTTTAACCTCAACATGTTGTCCCTCCTGTTTGTTCTGGGGACTGGCCTGAATGGGACCATTCATAATTTTCAGTATCCAATAGCAGTATCCCTTGCTTTTTGTTTGTTTCTGATTTTGAAACTTAGTCTATGGATAGTTTGATTTTTGAGAAAACGTATGGTATGGTTGGTGTCTGCAGAGAGCTCCACATTACTTGGTTAATTCAGGGTGTATTTGTATGTTTGTGCGTGTTTGTGTGTTACATGTTGCAATTGATACCAAACAATATGCAGGAGTCATCTGTATTTGAGGCTGCTCTCTGCGTTATAACCACTTCTTTGTTTTTCTGCAGTTTACACTACTGAAATTTGATTGCGTGTTGAAGTTTTCACTAGCTGTCTGCTCTAAGCTGGTGTTCGGAGAGCAATAATCTGGGTGTTATTTTATTTATTCTTTTCTATGATATTACTTGTGCAGATGTGTTTATACCTACAGAAGCGCATTCAAGTGCCCTAAATAGATTGGACATTATGGCAGGGCATGAAAGCACAAGCAGCGAGGAGTCTGATGAATTTTCAGTTGATGACCGTTCTCACTTTCATCTTCGTGATATTAGATGTCCTTCTGGGGTTTCTAGATGGCAGCTAAAAGGGAAAAGAAATGTTCGCAATCTAACCAGGAGGTCCATGGATGGTTTTGCTCCTGACCCATATATTCATGGAGATGGAAGATATTTTAATAGGTCGAGAAATCATAGTTTGAGGTACAATGAAAATGGTGAGAAGTACATCAATGAGGCTGATTTTATTGATGACGGCTGTGAGCCTCACACTGAGAGATTTGGAGATGTTGGGTACTTATCAAAGATAAAAGCTGCATCAAAACAGCAGGTTGGGCAGAGTTCATTTGACTGGGACGGGTTGACTTCTGGGGATAGGTTCCTTAGAGGATTCCTGGGAGAAAGAGGTGATCACTATTATCCAGTATATGGTGGCCGATCTGGACATGGGATGTTGATAGATGTAGATGTACAAGTTCAGGCGAAGCGTCAGGGTGAGCATGTTCCATGGGTTTCTCTGATGAGCAGGTTAAATGGAAAGGCAATAGTAGGGCATCCCATCCAAGTTGAGAAATTGGATGATGGCTCAACAGATGTTCTTGTTTCGGCAAGAGGTGCTCTTGGAAACTTCAGACTCCACAATGTTGAAAACAGCGTTCCACAGGTGTGGCGAACAGCCCAAAGGACTTCAAGTTCCCGAGTGCCCCGTCCTCCTAGTTTATCAAGGTCGGATGATTATGAGGCTGGAAGGTATTCACATGCTAAGAAAACTGGACCCGAGAGTTCTGGCAGCAAGAGAGGCTCGGCCAGGAAGAACGTATCCAATGTCGCTAGGCATTCACATCAGAGGATGAAGAAGCCACTCGGGAAAGGGAGCCTATCTGTCAGCCAAAAGACTAAAGCTCTTTCTTCAATTGGCATTGATCAAAAGCTAGGTAGCAGGTTAAGAAATCTTAGTTACGATTACGAAATGGATGGGGTGATTAAACCCTTGATTTCTGGCCCCACTACAGTTGCATGCATCCCCGTCAAGCTTGTTTTTAGTAGATTGCTTGAGGCTATTGGTAGGCCACCATCAGGACCGGTTTATCATGGGGTTTCAGTCAACCAACAGCCATAAGGAGTGGGGTCCCGCCTGTAAATTTTAGCGTCAGTGGGATCAATAATCTGATACCATACATAGATCATCGATATGTTGCTACTTATTTTCTGTAGCAAAGACTTGTCATACGGTGTCGTCATCAAGAATTCAGAGGTGCCTGTCTTGGAGTCTGAGATGTAGCGATGGAGCTGGTGATGAGGTGAAAAAATGGAGACAGGTTAGTGTTTTCTGGATGCAGCTGTGGAGTATGAAAAGTGATAGTGTTTTAGATATCATTATCAATCGGCCTGTGGAAGACGAGGTTCAATTAGGTGCCGTTTGGGTAACTGTAACTTAATACATTATAATCTGATATAAAATGATAATATATAAATTAATAATATGTTAGAATATTTGGCAGGCTCAAATTATTTGTTTATGAATCTGTCTGAAGTAATAATGGTATTTGTTAACTTGTCTTTGATGAATGAAGATAATTTTAGACATATAGGTGGTGTTGGTATGATTAATAAATAAATGATAGTTTTATAATGAAAGTAAATAAAATAAAGTTTTTTTTTTGGTATTTAGTTAAAACTTGTAGGATCTATTTATGAAATAATAATAATATTATAATGAACTGTGAAATGAGAAAAATAATAAGTTGTAAAGTAATAAGATTATAATGAACCGAAAATAATAAGGTAAAATAAACAACTTGCCCGTACGGGCGTACCTCAGTGGTTGAGGTTCAGGTAGTTGGTTCCGAATGACCCGGGTTTGATACTCGTGGCAACCGCAGCGTGAGAGTTTCAACCCTCCCATGTGAGGGTGGCTCCTTGTGGGCACCACGGGGGTGGACACCTGCTCCCTAACCGTTGAATACCGTGATTTACCTCCCTCAACCACGCTGTCGGACAGGCAGGTTGGGGGTCCTGGAGGCGAGGGATTTCGCCTTTTGGTTCCGAGTAAAATAAACAACTTGAAGTATATATTATTAGATAATGAACAAATGATAAGACTACCAAACGGTGCCTTGGTATAATTGTATTGATGGAGAAATAACGTTGACAGCTTGACATACGGATGTAGTGGAAAGTTTATTTACTGTCTTTTGAAGCTCTTAAACAAAGGATTAGTTATGGAAGAACCTTCCATAGGCGTGTGTTCTCGTTTCAGCTCTCTGAGTAGTGCATACTCCAGCACCGTCGTGCCTGTATCTGGCTGGTCCGGCGATAAAATTATGAAGGTTCACGGATTACGAAATAATGACTCGAAAATGACTTCCTTTTAAACCCTTCCTCGGGACAAGGAAGGATTTCACCTTCTGCGTCTGGTCCACCACCAATGTTCAGCATTAATGGTATGGCAACTTACCATCATCTTTTTAACATTTGGAGTGCCGAACAATTTTTCCCGTATTCTAATTTGATCTGATCTATATGAGCCACGGGATCATATTTGTCTTCCATTGTGGAGCACTTTATCCACCACGATCATTCATTGGACATCTTTCTACTACGAATAGGCCTAAGAGAGTCAACTGTGCTTGTGTTCACGAACGATTGAAACATACCAGCAAATGAAAGTCATGTTGTGAATTGTGAAGTTTTAGAACAAAATAATTAGTTGTAGTCTTGTAGATTATTACGAGTCCCTTCATTTTTAGTTGTTCGATGAATTTTTTCAAACTTATATTTTTTGAATCACAAATTATAATAAATAAATAAAATTGTACTATCACGTTTAGTTAATTTTTTTCTTAGATAAAATTAAATTGTAACACATCAATTTTTTTACTATAAAAAATTTATATTTTAAAACAGTTTTAGCATACTAGCTAAAACAAAACATGGGTTGCTATTATCATATTTAGCATAAGATGGATGTCATAATAATTACCTTATATTAAATATAAGGAGGAAAAAAAAGTATAATAAATTTCAAAATGCAATATAGAACATGTGTAATAGTAAAGCCTAAAATACAGAGAAAGATATAGTGTATTGCTTATAGGCTAAAAATATATAACTAAATCGAAACATCAATCTTATAAATACAAAAATAATTAGTGATATAAATACATCGTAACAAATTTCTCTTTGCGGTCCTAAAATAAACTGTTAAATAATATCTATCTACTTCATCCTACAACATCCCATTCTTCTTCAATAATATCAAGATCATTCATAGCGATAAGTATAGGATCAATATGGGTCATATATTGATTAAATCATGCAACTACCATTGCTAACATATATGTAAACTTACGTATAACACATGTATACAAATCAAGCTATACTCATATGTCATAACATATGGAGGGCATACCCTTCGGATACCAAGTATAAACATGCCCATTAACATAGCCAATACTCATAAAGTATCAACATAGGTACCTTCAGGTACAATCAACTATTTCAATTTTTATCTTTTGTTGATAGGATGATCCTTTATTGCATTTATTTATTTGTCAACCCATTGAGAAGATTTGGGCCTAGACTAATTAAATATATATAATTTTGTGTACACCGCAGCATACTAACTAATGAATTGTAATCTACAACGTCAGATCCACTTGAAATACCCCATAATTAATTATTTTGGAAATAAGTCATTAAATAAGGATTATTAGGGAATTTATTTAATGTATTACTCTTTTTAAATTAAAAAGGGATTTTGTAGGGCAAGCTAATAGGAATTTTGAGATAATTTATAAAGGGTATCTTTATATATATATATATATATATATTTTGGGCCCTAAATTAGCCTAAAAAGGAGGATAAATATTTTATTTAATTATTTAAATATTCTTACTCTAAGTACCCAAGGTAAATATTCTAAATATTTATATAAAATAAAATACTAAAATAAAATAACAAAAAAATAAACCTTTCCTCCTTTTTCTTCCTTTTTCCTTTTTCTTCTTCCCCCCCTTCTCGTCGTTGGGCCAGCCGCGGCCCAACCCCCTTCTTCTTTTCCTTCTTCCCCCGCGGCCCAGCGCCGTCCATTTCCCCTTGGCAATGCAACCGTAAACTCTTGCATGGTGACTTGGGGTGTCTGCATGAGGTGACTAACATGCATGCCCACTACATTCTATTGCTTTGATACCAACTTATAACACCCCAAATTTACTATTGAGAAATTTCGTTTAAAACCAAAAGGTTTAGCGGAAGCGAAGGATGAAACCGTAAACTCGGGGGTATTACCGCCACACTTACTCGCAAAACCCTAATCAAGTCTCTTAAGCACCAACGCACGTACTATTCTGACACCAACTTGTAACACCCCCAAATTTACTACTGAAAAATTTCATTTAAATCAAAAGGTTTAGCGGAAGCGAAAGAATTAAAACCGTAAACTTGGGGGTATTACCGCCACACTTAGTACCAGACCGGTTCACTCCTACCGTCCGATACTAAGTGCTAAGGCTAAACTAAACAATTGTTACGTAAGAGTCATCAAAACTTAGGTCCATAGTTAACATAGACCATTCACGAAAACCACGAGTCAACAATAGTTAAAATATCGTTAAGATTACAACTTAAGAGTACGGGTTCAAAACAAGAAGCATAGTACAAAATATAGCTAAATAAAATAGATCCAAGGGACCAATATCCGGATCGCCTACTCACTCAAGCCAAGCCTTCCACCCCAAATTAGTAACTGATCAAACCTGCATAGGAGGTCTGCTCCCCACCATCGGTGGATCATCACAGGATTCGGTCTTTCGCTTTACGTAATTAATGTCTTATTCGTGTCTTATTGAATCACACATCGCCCTTAACATGCATGCCCACTACATTCTACTGCTTTCCTTTCAAGAGGCCCGTCCCATATATTGAGACTCGTGCACCCCAAATCACACCCCGACATTATTCTCCCCTTAAGCTCACACATATTGAAGGACCAATTCCTGGAAGTGTAGGTTAAACCCAACACCCTACGGCATTGATCTCGCCAATTCTCAACCTCTAGGGTTTTCCCCTTGGAAACCCTAGTTGGGCCTATGTGGCCCAACCTCTTCTCACTTACCGTTACCCATTATTCACCCCCACATCTCACCCTTATTAAGTCAAAGCCCAAGGCATACCCTTTTATTCCTCGACCTCGCATGTACTCAGTAAAATCCTAGTTGGCCACATCAGACCCTAGCACCTTACTTCTTCCACAAGTAACCTCTCTCTTTTCATCCCCAAGTCTCTTCTTTCACATGGATCACCCATACTCACCTTTTTCATAGTAAACCGACACTCTCTGAAATGCCCCGAAAATTCTTAATTCTAAATATTATATTTAAATGAGTTTTTATCATAAAGATTAATTAAATAAATTATTTTAATTAAAATAAAAGAATGAGAAAATAGTTTTAATTGAATAATAATTTTTTTATAAATAATTTAATGGAAGAAAATTAGGGTGTTTTGCTAATTAAAATGGAATTTTTGAAAGCCTTTTAAAAATCCTAATTTAGCCAAAAAAAGGATTTAAATATTATTTTATTTAAATACTATTATTTTTAAATATTCTGAATATTCAGATTAATTTAATTGGCCCTAATCTATTTTTTCTCCTTTCCTTTTTCCCTTTTTCTTTTTCTTTCTTCCTTTTTCCTTTTCTTTTTCTTTCTTTTTCTTTTTCCTCTTCTTTTTCCCCGGTTGGGCTGCCCTCTCCCGCGGCCCAATCTTTTTCCCCTTCTTTCTTTCCCTCGGCCCAGCCCGCGCCCGCACGTCCTCCTTCCGCCCTGTGTCGCGCCGCGTTTTGCCTTCTTTACCACCGAAACTCACCGTTTCATTTAATGACCCCTTCGACCCGCGCCCGACCGCCCGGTTCTCCCTTTTTCTTTTCTTTTCCCCGGCCGACCGGTTCGCCTCCCTTCCTTCTTCCTTCTTCCTCCTCCGTCGACGCTGCTGCACCTTCGACCCCGTCAATGGCATCTCCGGTTACGATGAATAATACCGGCCGTTTCTTGTCTCATTGCCTTCCTCTTAACTCCAGGAATAAATTAAAATAATTATTTGACGTTAACTCTCGCCCGTTTCTTCTCCCCAACGTCGCGAACCGTCGAACCAACCCAAATGATACTCGATCGTTTTCCGCCGCCGGTTGCCCAAATTCTTGCATTTAAAACTTCCATGTCGACTTTCCAGCTCCTCATTATCCATTCCAACATCTATATATAGCCTGATTGTAGGAGTTGTGGAAGATTTTTCTTCCCCGAAACCCTCGGCGAGGGCTGCCATCATCGAGACTTTAGACACCTCTTCCGCCGCCTTCAACCAACCTCAGCGCCACCGAAACATTCCATTCTCTTCCCTGAAATTTTCTCTAATTAACTAAACCATTTTCACCTCTCGATTCTTCTTGTACGAGCCTCAATAATCATTCAAAGTTGGATGCTTGTTTCGCCGGAATTTTGACCTCGAAGCCTTAAACCGCCTTCCTCCGCCGTGCGCCGCCACCTTTGGCTGCACCACCACCATCATTTTGTCCCTCTCCTCCTGGGAAACAATAAACACCTCTTATACCACCTCAATTCTCCCTATCTTTTTCCCAACATCCATCTTTCTCTTTGTTCTTCTATTTTTTCGGCCGCCGCCGCCGTGAACCACCGCCGGTGCCACCTATCCCCACCAGCTTAAGGTTGAACCTTAGACCCTCCCAACCATTTTCCATATTATTATAAGCCTTGATTTAATTTATTTCAATTATTTGCATATAATTACCATTATTATTATTCTTAATATTTATATTTTTAATATGTTTTATTATTATTTGATGAGAAATTTTATGCTGAATTGTACTTGCAGGGTGGAGAGTGATAATAAAATAATTTTATTGTTAGTTTCGAAGTTTAAGTTATTAATTGAATTATTATGGGATTATTATCATTCTTCTTCTTCTTCTTCTTCTTATTAATATTATAATTATTAGAATAATTATTATTAACGTTTTATTATTTATTCTGGAAAATCTTAGGCCCTAACTTTGTATTAACATTTGCACTTATTTATTTGAGTATTATTATTTCTACTGTTCTTATAACCATTAATAATAATATTATTATTATTATCTTTATTATTTTAATAATATTATATATGTTATTAATTTTATTATTAATATTAAATAAATGGTGAGTCTTTAGTTATTTTAAAACTTATTTGTTATTATTATTATCATTATTATTATTATTGTTATTATTATTTATATTCTCATTGATATTAGTTTTATTATCCTTGATATTATTATATTAGTATCATTATTATCATTAGGGTAAAATCTTTAATCCTATATTATCAAGATTTATAATATCTCTATTATTTTTATGTCTTTAGCAAAGTTAGAATTTTTTTAAGGTTATTAATTGGTCAAAGCTCTAAGGAGGCGTAGGAGCGTGCTCCAAGACCGGTGTCGTTTTAGGTAAGGGGTACTAAGGCCTTTTATGTGCTTATGTGCATTGTGTGCCCCGTATGCTATGCATTCTATGTTTATGATTATTAATTATGCCGTATATGATATGACATGGAGTTGAAGTATGTTTTCGTATGGCATGTGTATTATTTGTATATGACCCTGTAAGACATGCATGTGAGGATGTTGATATGATTTTATGTGGGAGAAAGGATGGAAAAGGAGGATGGAGAAAGAAGTTGATTAAGGAATGTGAGTTGACCTAAGTATTCCATTGATTCATGAGTAAAGGAATAAAATGGAGAATTTTAGGGTTTCGTGTGTGAGAATCTGATTTATGATTTTTGAGGTTTTGTATGGAGAATATAATTTATGGTTTTATATGGGGAAGTTTAATTCATGGTTTTGTATGATTTTGTGGGAAAGAATATAATTTATGATGTTATATGGGAGAATTGAATTTATGATGTTATTTGGGAGAATCTAAATTATGATATTATATGGGAGAACCTAATTTATGATTGGATTGGGAGAATCTAATTTATGACTTGTTTGGGGAAATCCAATTAATCCAAATTATGGTTCTGCTTGGGAGTTTCTAATTTATGATTTTATGTGGGAGAATCTAACTTATAGTCTTGTATGGGAGATTCTAATTTATGATTTTATGTGGGAGAATCTAACTTATAGTCTTGTATGGGAGAATATAATTTGTGATTATGAAAGGGGAGAATCTAATCAATTGTATTATGTGGAAAAATCTTTGGGTTTTATATGATTTGAATCTTTATGTTGGTATGGATTGAATTTAGGGTTTTGTGTGAATGAATCTTTGGGTTGTATATGGTTTGAATCTAGGGTTTGGTATGAATGAATCTTTGGGTTATGTGGATTGAATTTAGGGTTTTGTATGATGAGATTTTGGGTTTTACATAATGGTTAATGTTTGCATGGTTGAAATTAGGGTTTCACATGAAATTTTAGGGTTTGCATGAAAAAGGTTCGAAGGTTTGTATGGGGGAGATTAATGTCTGCATGGGTATGAAATTTACGTGTGGAAAGTTAATTTGGGATGTAAGGAAGGTAATGTAAGTGTTGTTTGTGTGTTTGAGCACGTGGAGGAGATTGAATTAGGGTCGAGAATGATTAATTGTGGTTTGTTGTGGTTAATTAAGGTTTGGAATGGCTAATTATGGTTGTTATGGTTAAATAAGGTTTGGAGTGGTTAATTATGGTTTGTGGTGGTTGATTAGGGTTTGATGTGGCTGCTGAAGGTTTTTGTTGTAGCATGTGTGTTTGGTGATTAAGGTGTAATTATGAGAATGGAATCGATGATTTGTGATGTGTGGAGTGTTAAAATGATTTGGGTGATGTGAGGTGGAGTAAGAGGGGATGTTAAGGCCTAAATTAGGGTTTCGGGATAAAACCCTAGAGTGAGATGTGAAGTAGAATTGGAGGATAAGTGTAAAGGGAGCGATCCATGCATGTCTAGGGTTTGGTGGTAGCATATGTGTATGTGGTGATTAAAGATGATGATGAATATGGAATTTATGATTTATGATTCGTGCATGTCCATGGTGAAAGCCTTTGAATAAGATATTAAGACACTAATATTTTAAAGTGGAAGATTATTGAGCCGAGTCTAAACGATCCATCAGTCAGGAATAGTGGTTAGGACGCGTAGTCCTATGTGCGACCGATCCACCGGTTATAATAGTGGTTAGGACATGAGGTCCTATATGTGACCGGCCCACCGGTAATAATAGTGGGGTGACTCGAGCTCAATAAACACAAACCATTATCGTTAAAGCTCTTAAAAGATACTAATTACTTACAGTGGAACACCATGCGAGGAGGAACCAAACCGATCCACCGGTTAGGAATAGTGGTTAGGGTTTCTACCCTATATGTGACCGATCCACCGGTAATAATAGTGGTTAGGGTAGGATGCTCTATTGTGACCGATCCACTGGTAATAATAGTGGTTAGGGCATGATGCTCTATTGTGACCGGCCCACCAGTTATAATAGTGGGGTGTTCCTCTGCTCGCATGGATTGATAAAAGGCACGGTGTGAATCGGAATCTAATAAGAGATTAATTAAATAATTAATCTGGATTATATGGGCCTTTATACTTTTACCTGAATTGTTCATATACCTTTATATTGTTATGTTGGATTATGCCCTGTTATTAATCTGCATGGATTATGTGCTTATGTGTCGGCCTTAGTGCTCGGTTACCTTACTCAGTACGTAGCGTACTGATCACCCTTTTCATGGGTGCTGCTCATTCCCACGAGTAGTATGCCTTCTGAATTTGTGCAGGTGGGCGAGATATCAGTTGGGGCTGAGTGTTGAGCGTGTTTGGCTCGAAGTTCGAGAGTGTTGTGGCCGTATTCATTCTTTACGCGATTTCATTCCTTTTGTTATTTCTTTGGTGTAGTATTTACCATTTTCTGATTCATTACTCGATTGAGTATTTTAATGAACCTTTTATCGGTTGTAAGTTTAATTCTCTTTTGGAAATGAATTACATTTCTTGATGCGTACTCTGATTTTGTTTTACAACCGTTTAATGCTTATTTGGAAATTGGATTGTATTGATTATTTCTTTTCTTAGCCTTAGCACTTGGTACGGGAACGGTCGGAGAGAACCGGTCTGGTACTAAGTGTGGCGGTAACATTTCCAGAATTCACAGGTTTTCAGTGTTTCTAATTTAATTACTTCCGCTTTTAAAATAAAAAAAAGTAGTGAATTTTGGGGTGTTACACTCTCAACCCACAATCCACACCTCCTTAATCATCCTCACCATCATACCCCCCAAGGATCCAGCTTCGGGGGTTTTCGAAACCCAACCCAGAAATCACCTCTTGCGCCGCCCCCTCTTCAGATCCCACCTCGTCGCCGCCGCCCATCGCCGCCGCTCGATCCACCCCCGAAACCCTTCCTTGCATCACCCTCCACCAACCTAGGCCTCCCTCACCCATCGGTTTTAAAGCCTCATACCTCATTGTTCCCAACTTTCATTTATTTTAGACATGCTTTCTACGTACAGTTTCTCTCATGGATGATGAGGTACTTGGGTCTACCCCATATTCCCCCTTAATAATCTCACTTCCCATTCCCCTCTTGTTATTCTTTTAGTCCCATTCCATAATACCAAAACTCTAGCATGCATGTCCTAGAGGGCCGCATCAACACATCATAAATACAATACATAAACATGTCATGCTCATGTGATATAAGGCACACACATCATACCTCATTATCCACGCTGCGCTACACAAAACAGGTTATTCATAACACATACATAATACACATTAACATGGCATACTCATCATTCATCAACACATCACATCACACATAGCACAAGGCCATAGCTTCGTCCTTACCTAACACGACTCCAGTCTTGGAGCACGTTCCTACGCCTTCTCCGGGTGTCGACTTGATTCGCCTATAAGCGGGAAAAACTAGAGGTTAATTTCCCTCTGACCAAAACACTATTCTTCCTATCTTACCCTTATCTTTAACTTACCATTAGGGCTAAAATAATAATATTACTTTTATAAGTAAAAGTATGGTCATTATTCTTAAGGTGGCTAATCATGCTACTACTAATAAAAGTGGGTCTTAATAGCTACAATAATTTAAAGTAATTTTAATAATATTTATTATTAATGGTAGTAGTTTAATGTTACTAATAACGGTGATAGTAGTAGCAATAGTGAGGTTAGGGATATATGAAATATTACTAATAGTGACAAGGAACTAAAATGATAATAATAATAATAACCATGATAATAATGATAATAGTAACACTATTAATAATAACAATAAGGATGTTAAAATAATAATACTAAAGTTATAGGTCATTAATAATATTAGTACTAACAATAATAAGTAAATCAAGGTTAGGTTGAATGATAATAATAATAATAATAATAATAATAATAATAACATTAATAATAATACTAATAATAATTCTAAAAATAATTAGCATTTGTATAACAAGGATTTAGGGGTTGGGGAGTTTAGAGGACCACCTAGGGGTGCTGGTGGCACAGGTGGCGGTGCACGGCACACGGCGGCGGAGGCGGCGGCGACGTTGGGGGGGAGAAGAAAGGTGGAGAAGTGGTGGAGGGGGAAGGAAGGAAAAGGAGGGGTTGGCAAGGGAAACAGAGGGTCTAGGGAGGTTGGGAAAACTTCGGGGGTTTTCGAAACCTAACCCAGAAATCACCTCTTGCGCCGCCCCCTCTTCAGATCGCCACCCCGTCACCGCCGCCCACCGCCGTGCCGCCACTTCCAGCACCCCCTCTACCTCCCAAAACCACCAAGGGAGCTTCCCCAACCTCCCTAGACCCTCTGTTTCCCTTGCCAACCCCTCCTTTTCCTTCCTTCCCCCTCCACCACTTCTCCACCTTTCTTCTCCCCCCCAACGTCGCCGCCGCCTCCGCCGCCGTGTGCCGTGCACCGCCACCTGTGCCACCAGCACCCCTAGGTAGTCCTCTAAACTCCCCAACCCCTAAATCCTTGTTATACAAATGCTAATTATTTTTAGAATTATTATTAGTATTATTATTAATGTTATTATTATTATTATTATTATTATTATCATTCAACCTAACCTTGATTTACTTATTATTGTTAGTACTAATATTATTAATGACCTATAACTTTAGTATTATTATTTTAACATCCTTATTGTTATTATTAATAGTGTTACTATTATCATTATTATCATGGTTATTATTATTATTATCATTTTAGTTCCTTGTCACTATTAGTAATATTTCATATATCCCTAACCTCACTATTGCTACTACTATCACCGTTATTAGTAACATTAAACTACTACCATTAATAATAAATATTATTAAAATTACTTTAAATTATTGTAGCTATTAAGACCCACTTTTATTAGTAGTAGCATGATTAGCCACCTTAAGAATAATGACCATACTTTTACTTATAAAAGTAATATTATTATTTTAGCCCTAATGGTAAGTTAAAGATAAGGGTAAGATAGGAAGAATAGTGTTTTGGTCAGAGGGAAATTAACCTCTAGTTTTTCCCGCTTATAGGCGAATCAAGTCGGCACCCGGAGAAGGCGTAGGAACGTGTTCCAAGACCGGAGTCGTGTTAGGTAAGGACGAAGCTATGGCCTTGTGCTATGTGTGATGTGATGTGTTGATGAATGATGAGTATGCCATGTTAATGTGTATTATGCATGTGTTATGAATAACCTGTTTTGTGTAGCGCAGCATGGATAATGAGGTATGATGTGTGTGCCTTATATCACATGAGCATGACATGTTTATGTATTGTATTTATGATGTGTTGATGCGGCCCTCTAGGACATGCATGCTAGAGTTTTGGTATTATGGAATGGGACTAAAAGAATAACAAGAGGGGAATGGGAAGTGAGATTATTAAGGGGGAATATGGGGTAGACCCAAGTACCTCATCATCCATGAGAGAAACTGTACGTAGAAAGCATGTCTAAAATAAATGAAAGTTGGGAACCATGCATGGGGGCTTTAAAATCTGCATGGTGACTTGGGGTGTCTGCATGAGGTGACTAACTCTTGCATGGGGGTGTGTCTTACGTGAGAAAAGTTGAATTTGGGAGTAAATGAGAGATGGGGAGAGTTGTAGGGTGGTTGGAGACTTGGGGTGAAAAATAGTACGTAGGTTGGTATAAGGGTGCATAAGGGGCCTAACTAGGGTTTTAGTAAGAAAGTGGATACTTGGGGAGTACGATGGTGATGATGATTAAGGAGGTGTGGATTGTGGGTTGAGAGTGTCGGTTTACTATGAAAAAGGTGAGTATGGGTGATCCATGTGAAAGAAGAGACTAGGGGATGAAAAGAGAGAGGTTACTTGTGGAAGAAGTAAGGTGCTAGGGTCTGATGTGGTCAACTAGGGTTTTACTGAGTACATGCGAGGTCGAGGAATAAAAGGGTATGCCTTGGGCTTTGACTTAATAAGGGTGAGATGTGGGGGTGAATAATGGGTAACGGTAAGTGAGAAGAGGTTGGGCCACATAGGCCCAACTAGGGTTTCCAAGGGGAAAACCCTAGAGGTTGAGAATTGGCGAGATCGATGCCGTAGGGTGTTGGGTTTAACCTACACTTCCAGGAGTTGGTCCTTCAATATGTGTGAGCTTAAGGGGAGAATAATGTCGGGGTGTGATTTGGGGTGCACGAGTCTCAATATATGGGACGAGCCTCTTGAAAGGAAAGCAGTAGAATGTAGTGAGCATGCATGTTAAGGGCGATGTGTGATTCAATAAGACACGAATAAGACATTAATTACGTAAAGCGAAAGACTGATGAGCCCGACACAGTCCGGTCCACCGGTTAGAATAGTGGCCAGAGGCGTTTTGCCCTGGGTGTTTATTTCCGATCCACCGGCTATAATAGTGGTCAGAGGCGTTCTACCCTGAATGTTTATTCCGGTCCAATGGCTATAATAGTGGGAGATTCGGGCTCGACAGACCCAAACGAATAAGTTAATCCATGGAAAATTACTAGGTACTTACAGCGAAACACCATGTAAGTCGGGGCCAGTCCGGTCCACCGGTTAGAATAGTGGCCAGAGGCGTTCTGCCCTGGGTGTTGATTCTGGTCCACCGGCTATAATAATGGTCAGAGGCGTTCTGCCCTGCGTGTTGATTTCTGGTCCACCGGCTATAATAGTGGGGTCCCCGTGCTCACATGGATTATTGAAGAATGTGTGAAATGGACTTATTATCATTCATGAGAATAAAGAATAAGTCACCAGAAAAGTATTCGGACCTTATCTTGTGGGTTATCGCATGTTGTCTATATGATTGTGCTATGTGGTATGATTGTATGTTTGGCCTTAGCGCACCAACACCCTTACTCAGTATTGGACCCGTACTGATACTACCTTGATTGAATGAGTCCTGTGATGATCCACCGATGGTGGGGAGCAGACCTCCTATGCAGGTTTGATCGGTTACTAATTTGGGGTGGAAGGCTTGGCTTGAGTGAGTAGGCGATCCGGATATTGGTCCCTTGGGATCTATTTTATTTAGCTATATTTTGTACTATGCTTCTTGTTTTGAAACCGTACTCTTAAGTTGTAATCTTAACGATATTTTAACTATTGTTGACTCGTAGTTTTCGTGAATGGTCTATGTTAACTATGGACCTAAGTTTTGATGACTCTTACGTAACGATTGTTTAGTTTAGCCTTAGCACTTAGTATCGGACGGTAGGAGTGAACCGGTCTGGTACTAAGTGTGGCAGTAATACCCCCAAGTTTACGGTTTTAATTCTTTCGTTTCCGATAAACCTTTTGATTTAAACGAAATTTTTCAGTAGTAAATTTGGGGGTGTTACACCACTACAACCAGAATTTGATAATGAGATGGACTATAGGCTCAAATGTCAAGTTAATGTTGATCGTAGTCCAAATGTTAAGGTAATGTGGACCAAAATAACACCCCATTTTTATAAAACCGCACACATAAAATTAATGCAGAAGCAAACCACTTCACATAGTTGTTGCCGCCATAATTAAGGTAAGTAGACCTCACTATCCCACTTGCACTAGCTACATATCATGTCATAAATATATCATGGTGCACTTAAAATATATCATTCTTGATGGGATAAATGTGCAAGCGTACAAACTTGTTATAGAATGTCAAGGTCGTAACCCACAAGTTTTGTTGTTGAGTATTGATTTTTACTATTTCAGCTATCTAGATTAAATAGTAGTAAAAACATGGATATGGATTATGACAACGAATGCAACAAATAAAAAAAATATAAATTCTAGAGCAAGGATGATAAAACCTAGGATTGAAACTCAATTGCAACCTTGGCATACATCAACAATTAATGCAGCATTGTACTTCTATTCACAAAGTTGTGAACCACTGGTTTAGTGTGATTCGCTAGCATCTTTCAAGGTCTAAGAATGTATTCAATATATTTCATATACTACTTTCATGAGTAATAAATTAGAATGAACCCATTAAGTGCCACAAGTTTAATAGTCCCTAAAAAACAAACGTCTACTCTCTTGATCACCTATTTTCCCATTTATATATGAAGTTTTGACATTGATTTCAACCTTTCAATTATATCTAGATGAGTCAATTTCCATCAAACTCAACTCATGACACTAATTTCTAACATAAGAAAGACTACATAAGAACTATAAGCACAACACATGTGTTAATTCCTTCCCATGATACCATAGTAAACCTAATTTAATCCTATAGAAGATATCCACTCACTCATGATTGCAATAAAATGCAAGAAATTAAATGCATTAACATAATTAGCATGAAGTGTATTAAATAATTAGAGAAAAATATAAATATATAACTGCAGATTAAGAATGATGAAATACCAATGTTAAAGGTATATACATGAATTAAAATTAAGGCTAAAACTACTATTAGAACAAAAGAACTCAAGGTACAACGATGGAGTTTTAGTTTGGAGAAAAGGGATAAAAAAATTATTTCATTTTATGGTGTAAAGTTAGCTATTAAATCTAAAGAGAGAGGATGATCGTGCGTGTAATACACGGTAACCTCTGCTACATGAATTTCTTTCAACCAAATTGAATCTTCAAAATGAAAAAACCATTTGGGAACATATAATAGAATATATATATATATATATATATATATATATATATATATATATATATATCAAAATAATCAAGTGATCAATCTGGCATCGGTCATTGGGAAATACTAGCGGTAAAAAATAAAAATAAAAATCTCAAGTCCTCACTTGAGTAAGGCAACTATAGCAAGGCAATTACTAGGTAATTGGGACCCCACCTTATTCTGTTCTTCCACAAGACAATGCGAACCTTCAAACCCATTATTGCATGTGATAATATCACTAATAACATCACTAAGCATGCTATTCACAGTCCCTATATCACATTTTGCATAGCTTCCGTAGCATCTTGTAGATTTCCCAACACACTATCATACATCTCTTTACAGTCCTCGAGTGTGTTCACTCATGGTAATGGCAAAAACTATCGTTGCTTAAGGTATGGTTGTGGGGAATAAGGCAATGCTAGGGGTAGGGATAGCTAGAACTTGCCATAGGGAAGGGAAGAAGGAAAAATAAAGTGTTAGGGAAGGAGGAAGAAGGAAGGGAGCAGAGAAGGAGAAAGGTGGACGACGGTGGATGTTGGGATGGTGGCAGCGGTGTAGTGGTTAATTGGCTTCAGTGGTGGGGAGGAAGAAGAAAGCCAGATTCACAAGGAGAAGGAGAAAGAAAGGAATAAAGTTAGGGGGAGAAGAGGTAGGGTACGAGGGAGCAAGAAGAAGAGAAGAAGAAGAGGAGGAGGTGAGGGACTTAGGCATGCGATGGGTAGGTGTAAAATATAGGGGAAAGGATGTAGGTAGGACGAGGGGGATGGCAGGCGATAGGGTGCATCGAGGTCAGTACATGTTAGGGGATTTGCTGTAGCGGTCAGAAATGGAAGGAGGAAATGGCATACAAGGGAGAAAGGGTAGGGTTGCTTGACCAATAAAGGAAGGGTAGGTAGGTCAATGCGCAGATGTGCATGGTAGAGCCAAGATGCATAGATGAAGGCTTGTTTTGGGAGGTAGGAGTTTAGATCGAGCAAGGGAGAAGAAGAAAAGGGAATGTAAGTTGGTCTGTTGGGGCCCATGGAAGGAAAATAAAGGGAAAAGAGAGTTAGGCTAGTGTGGGAAGAGAAGGAGAAGAAGAGAAAGAAGAAGGCGATGAGCGGGTTGGGTTGGCCAGGAAGAAGGAAGAAAAAGGAAGGGAAGGTTGGGTTAGGCTTGGGAAAAAAGAAAAGGAAGGGGGAGACGTGGGATGGCTTGAGGAAGAAGAGAAAAAGAAAGGAGAAGCTAACAAAAGGAAAAAAGAAAAAAATATTTTAGGGTTAGGATTAAAATTATGTTAAATTTAGGATACTATTATTTTATCCTAATTTAGGTTATTAATTATGGAAAAAATGGGGTAAAATTCTAGGTTTAGAGTTGGTTTAAATAAAAAGGGTAAGATAAAATAATTATAATAATTTATATTGTGGGTCACATGTTAGCAAAAATAATTAAATTAATGTTTAAAGGTTAATTTTTTTTGGATAAAAGGTTAAACGTTCTAAATTAAGATTACAAAAATTCAGGGTATTACAAAATAAGTCTTATAAGAGAATTTATGTTTGACTTGCGAAGTTAGGGTTTCTTAGGGAGTAATGGATTTTTTCCTTGGGTGATGTCCCTTTCATCAGGTGGTTGTGTCTTATGTGTTGTGTATAATTATATTAAGTCTATATTATGTACCAGTCATGTTTATATATTTATGTATGCATTTTAAAATTGAGATAAACAATAGTTTAATGAGGCATTAGTCACTTAAAATGAAAGATCATGTTAGTTAGGACCGAGGTATTGTGTCCATTCCACTAGATGATAATAGTAGCTAGAGGTATTTTTCCTTAGGAGGTGCGTCAGACAATCCTACCGGTTTGAAAATAATGGCTAATAGCGTGTTATCCTCAAAAGTGTTGAGTCCGTTCCATCATATAATAATAGTTGCTAGGTGTATTGTATCTTAAGAGGTGCTTTAGTTTATTCTATATGATTAAGAATAGTTAGGTCTTGAACTCAATGTAAATTAGAAATTAGATTTAGATTATACCTAGATAATGACACTTGGACCTAGTTCTTCTCTTACATTGTATTATGTTTCATTAAAATGCATGCTTATTATTCTATGTGACCTTATGCATTCTGTGTACTCATGTTATGATTATATTGTTCACTTACTTAATACATAGTATATTGATCATCCTTTTTATGGGTGCTGCTCATTCCTATAAACATATGACCTAGATGATTTTGTGTAGGTCGATGATGATCACTTGGATAACTTCGATGCTTATGATGCTTTGCCTATGGAGGAGTAATCATATAATCTTTGGGATTGGACATAGAGTCATACCATCTAATTTTTATCACAAGGTTGCACATAGTAGATGGTATTAAAACACCACTTAAGTTATTGTATGATAATAAATTGATAGTGTAATATTCCAATAATAATGGAAACTCAATTAAGTCATGATATATTGATAAACAGTTCCCAATTGTTAAATAAAGAGATTGGAGTGTATAGTAATCTATTGAATATATTGGTACAAACTCCACCATTGTGGATCTACTTAGTAAGTGTCACCCATGCGTTTGCATAAGCATGCTACTCTTATGGGTGCCTTATAAGTTAAGAATGTTCAAATTTAGTGGGAGTTTGTAGTTTTGATGTTTTTTTGATGTAGAGACACTTCGATTATTACATAATTTGATAATTATTTTTTGTGCATAATAAGGCTTTTAAGTCAACGTTATGATCATAGTAAAGTTTGATCTCACTAAGAAATAAGTGAACTAGTTAGAAATAGGCATATTGAGTTTATATTACATGATATTTCCATATTACACATTCACACCTTGATCCATGTCATTCAATTCTATCAGTATACATGATCATTCATGACTTAATTACAAAGATATGCGACAAAAGATACTTTGATCCTATATTGGCATGAATAATGGATGTGATTGGTAGGGGTGTGCATTGTCGGATATCCGTATCCGATCCAATCGGATATTCGATATCCCATATCCGAATCTGTATCCGAATACACCGGATATTCGAAACATCGGATATCCGATCGGATATCAGATATATCAGATTATTGAAAAAAAATATTCGATTATTAAATTTACATATATAATCTATAACTAAAAAAAATTTCAGCATAAAGACTTGTTTAATTATTCACCTTGCATACAAAAAGATAAAATACATGATTAATTATATCCAATAAAATTAGCGATCAAGATTTGTGAACAATGGCGCTCTAAAACTATGGAACGACCTAAGTTAAGAGGTTCAAAAAATTTAGGAGTTTTTTTTTTCTTTCTGGTTTGGGTGCTTGCGTATGTGTAGGTTGTGACCTATTTGACTATTTGTAGAGTGTGGATGTTTATTTTAGACTTTAGTTTAGTAAATTATATTTGGACTCATGTACTATAGTAAAAAAAATGATCCAAACTTGAAGATTGAAAGAAAAAAAATCAGATTATAAATTAAATTATGCCTAAATATAACTCACTTATTCTTAAAACCGGATATTTTTTACGGATCGGATTATTCACTAAAAAACCGGATCGGATATCCAAAATTTCGGATCAATTTTTTCGGGTACCGGATCGATTTTTCGGATTCCGATTTTTCTGCACAGCCCTAGTGATTGGTCATAATCATGTTTTTGTAACGACAAATATGGGTGTTTAAAAATTGGTCATGACTATAACTTCAGACCGAACTATCTGATTATTTCGAGTTCCAATCCAATACCATATAGGATTTTTGTTTCAAAGTAAATTTTTTTGGTAATTAATTGATTCCAATTTGACCTAAAATTTTATTCATATTTTATCTAACAAATATATACTTTTAATATAAAAATATATACTTTATTTATTTTGATCCCAATCGATCTAAGATTAGTAATTCCGGTTCTATCTTGATCCTAACTTAAAAAAAATTCGGTCCTTAATCAAATCCATCCTATTCTGTCTGATTTTGGACCGGTCTACGTTCATAATAACAATAATATTGACCTCATATAACTATTATGCAATTCGTAGTTATAATTACGCATATTTTCTCCTAGTTAGTTTTTATCAGCTTATAGATACAAGACTAGCGCGCTAAATGTAAACCGATCATGGTAGTGCCTATTCGGACCCTCTGTATCATCTGATGTTATTTGATTATTGTACTTCCTATCAATACAGGTATGCATTGCGTATTCAATCATTTGTAATTGATGAATTGGTAAATTGATCCTCCCCGGTCGGATAAATTCCATCAGATGTAGGACACCACGAGTCTCCATAATTGACGGAGATCAATTGGCAGACAACTTGCTGAATTAGAGTTCGTTCGCTCAGACTTTGTTCTACCTCATCTTAAGGTACGGGACGATCAATAATTTTTCAAAACAGGGAGTGGGAAGTGTCTTATCTCACTTACCTGTGTATTCAACTTTTAGTGACAATGGCATCGTCATACGCACATCGTGACACCAAGCTTTTTCACAGCTTTCCCCGTTGGGATAAAGATGAACATTGCCCCGGCCGGACAAATCTTCTCTCTCTTTCCTCCTGCTTACTTCAATCAGTCTCAATCCAAACAGCTAAAAAAGGGTAAAAAAAAAGAAACGTATTTTCCCTTAGTCAACAACTCTTGTTGCGTTTCATTCCCGCTTACGCTGTACTACCAGTCATCGCTGACGCTGCCTATAAATACCTACCACATTTCCAGCAAAATTGTCTTGGATTCTCCCTTTTCCGAAAAAGCTAGGGTTTGTTATCACTCCAGATCTATCACCAACCCCACAATATCCTAGAGTGGCATCTTGCAAAATGACAATGTGCGACAATTAGTATATTTGTGCAACAATTAGGAGTTCTCCGGTATCATCGGTGCCGGAGAATAAAAGAGCGGAATAAATTAATCTCCAGTACCTTCGGATCTAGCCCGCAATGTTGGAGGATCTAGGGAGTGTTAGGAGGTCGCCAAGGTTTGGAGTTAATGACGTGAATTGTAAGAGGAATAGTGGTAAATTGACTCCATGCAGGTCTAATAAGAAGCTGAAGACGGAGGGTGATGATTGTAAACAGTCGAAGGCGGGGATGAAGCTTAATCGTGTTTCGTTACTGATTGGTGATCCAATTCCTGATGATGAAGCTCGTCGGAGATGGCCATATCGGTATCAGGATAAGGTACATTGTTTATTTATTTTTTGCTTTGTAACCTGGCTTTGCAATCTTTTGGCTTTTGGTTTGCACTTTCACTGGATTCGACGTGGCTGTGCTATTCTTTTTTTCTTCAAAATTGATCTGTGGCGACGGTTCATTTCTTTCTGAGCTGATTTCTCATGTCAAATCTGTCTCTTTCTCAGGTTCTGTCTCTGAAGTTCGCTCTGTAAAAGCTATGCACAATATAACAGGCATATATTAAATTCCCGAGCTTATCAAGATGTGAAAGGATAGCAAAAACAATGTTCACACTAATTAATGGAGCCTCGTTGATAATTACGATGAAACTGTTACGGCATTTGGCCTTTGTTTTTTTTTTTCTTTGGTGATTAAGTTTGATTATATCTCTTGATGCATGTATACGTGCCTTGCATATAGTATTGTACCGTACCTTGTATTGTACACGTAGACAGCTTTTCAGGCTTTAATGTTTGTTATCGTACCGTTAATAGTTAACAGAATCAGAGTACAAGTACCCTGACTTGTATCTGTACGTACGAAATTGAAATCAATAATACAGAATAGGCCACCTTTCCTCATCTCTCTCTAGCGTCCAGTAGTTTAATTAATCCCAAAACTTATTATTATTAAGCTGAAAAAAATAAATACAGTTTTTCCCTATGCCATCCTCCTTCAAAAAGCTTCTGCATTGCAACAAGGCTCGGAGAGTCTTACAATGAGGTACGACTTTTTTTAGATGAATCGTGAGGCTAGGTGACAGTTGCATCCTTCAGTCCCTAATTACCTTGCTGTTAAAGAAGCTAACTTGGTGAGATGTCTTTGAAGCTAGCTAGGTGACATGACATAAGAAGCTAACTTGGAATGCCATTTGTGTTGGACTTCTCTTGGTTGCATTTATGTATTTGTGTTCAATTGTAAACGTGTGTTTCCTGCACCTCGCTAATTCATTATGCCGCACCTTATTCATTAGGCAAAAATAAATTGCATTTTTAGTCACTGAATGTGTATGTCATATTTTGCAGGACCAAGCACCAAAACCCAAAAAATCAGAGTAAGTCGTGTCATTTGGCTTGCTTTCTTTCTCTTTCTCTCTTGTTTT
Source organism: Tamarix chinensis (assembly GCA_030549775.1). Taxonomy (NCBI): domain Eukaryota; kingdom Viridiplantae; phylum Streptophyta; class Magnoliopsida; order Caryophyllales; family Tamaricaceae; genus Tamarix; species Tamarix chinensis. The sequence goes on along the minus strand of CM060176.1, from coordinate 108,098,199 downwards.
CTTTACACATAATTCAATTAGTATTTTTTTTCCTCCCATTGTGTGCTCCTTTACCTCGTTCTGTTTACCCGATGTTATGCTGTCTATTGCAGAGATGAAGATGACGATGTGTTGGTGTTAGATGTGAAATGCCATTTTTCTCAGGCTGAAGTTGAGAAGTGTGTCTATGATCTCGGAGATTGTGCGTATATAAAGGTTAGTTCTCTGTTTTGGCCCCTTAATTTTTTTTAAAGAGAAAAAAAAATCTTTTTATGAAAGCCTAAAGGCGCCTTATAATGGGGGTTGGTGTTTTTCATTTAATGATACGTGTTCTTTATGGTTCAATGATTACCCTTTTGATAAAATGTGATCTCCTTAACAAAAGAGGTATCATATGGCCTTGATACTTGACCACTAGTTATTGATGAATTTATTAGAAAAAAACTTGTAATTTTCTTCAATAATTTCACAATGGTTGTGGATTTGGACATTGATGAGCTTACTTTTGGCATAGATTTATACATCCAGGGAGCTTGTATGCAAGATAAGTGAACCTGTCCGTGCATAGAAAAGCTATTTGTCCCACTGTTATAGTTAAACTCCGCCATCATCTTTCATTTGCAATACTTAATTCTCTCTTGTGTGTTAAAACTTGCTTATGTGCATTTGCAGGGCGAGGATGGCGGTGAGAATTTTATTGGCTGCATTGTAGAGTTTTTCAGATCTACGGATGATGAAGATTACTTTAGGGTGCAGTGGTTTTACAGAGCTGAAGATACTGTAAGATGGTTGACTGTAATCCAGTTATATGCTTGTGGTGTTGTTATTTCAGTATTTCTTGCCTGTTGATTTGTTTTCTTCTGATTTCCTGTTTATCTTGTCAGGTTATGAAAGAAGAGGCAGAATTTCATGATAAGAGGCGACTCTTCATTTCTGATTTGATGAATGATAATCCATTAGACTGCATTGTTTCAAAATTGAAGATCATTCACATTCCATCTAGGGTGTGTCCCCAATATATCTGACTTGTCTCAAAACAGTCACCCAAATATTTTTGTCTCTTTATTGAGTCTATTGACAGTCAAAATGGCAGAAAAGTAAATTCATGTCTATATTTCTTGGCAAGGTTTAATGTTTTTTCTTCTTTGAAATATCTTCTGTGAAAGATAACTGGAGTGTATATGGTGATAAAATAAAAGAACTAGATGATAAAGAGGTATTTATAATGCAGAAATATTTTTTCCATGACAATGAGACTTCCCTTTGATGGTCTACTTGGCCTTCAAAGGGTTGAGATGAGATTGGGGGGGGGGGGGAGGAATTAAAGGTCAATGATGAAATGGACACTGGATAAGATTTTTTCTTATTTCTTTTATTTTGGGTTGGGGTGGAGAGGGGACGACTTCACCACTAATAATTCTAATCACATGAAAATCTATCGACAACGGAGTTCTGAACCTTTAATGATAATAATATGGTTACTTACCAAAAAATTAAAAAAGATAATAATATGTTTTAAAGCAAACCTATACCTTGTGAATCCAAAGTATAATAGAAGAGTATTTATTGCAGTGATATTTCTATAATATAATGAATCAAAGATGTCATTGACTTTGAGCATCTGTTCTCTTTCTTGCGATGGATCTTTTCATTTGTTGTTCTTTTGGTGATGTTGATCTTTTTTACATTCGTTTGGCTCTTTTTTATATATATTTTTTTCCTCTTTATGAAGCTTTCATTTGGGTATTCATGATTATGTGATGGATTTCTGTCGTTCTTTTGTCTGCATTATGCATAACCTTATTTCATTGCTGAAAAATAATAAATCCTTTATTGATTATTCCTTCTTTTGGAGACATTTACATTTCTCAGCCATTCAGTGTCTCTCCTTTTGACAGGTCAAATTAAAGTCACATTATCTGCCACCCTTTGACTTTTACTTTGATATGAAGTACTCAGTAGATTATTCGACATTCTGTACAGTTACTAGTGGTGAGTGGATTTGTTGAGGACATAAGTCAGTGATTTGGTTTCATCTTTCATTTCATATTGACATTATGCAAATGATGGTTTGACGTATGGAAAATCCAGAAATTCAGACTATGTTGTTCCCTTTTCCTTTTTATTTTTTTTCCCTTCTTCTTCTTTTCTTTGCTTATCCATAACTGTATTCAGGAAAAGAAAACCATTTCTGATTTAATATATCTGAAATATGTGATCATCCTGTTTAATTCTATTGGTCTTTTCGGATGATTCTGCAGACAAATGTAATTTGTCCTCATCTGGCAGCATGAAGATTATTCAAGAGAACGGAAATAGGCCTTTCTACATGGAGCCATCTAGTCATAAACCTCCAAAATTGGAGATGGCATTGTTAGATGTCTATTCTGGATGTGGTGCAATGTCAGCCGGTTTATGTCTTGGTGCCAAATTGACAGGCGTTAATCTTGTTACTGTAAAGTACCATCTGTTTTATTTTTCCTTACCCTGTTGAACTTCTACTATTCCTTTATGCTGTTGTTTCCTGATGGATTGGTACATTTGTGACTTCTTCACAGAGATGGGGCCTTGACATCAATAAATGTGCATGTGAAAGCTTCCAATTAAATCATCCAGAGGCACAAGTTAGTGGGCTTGCTTTTTCTTGAATGCTGACCAGCTGATAGTATGGCGGAACTGCTAAAGGAACTTTTTTTTTTTTTTTGAATTGGCAGATCAGGAATGAATCTGCACAGGATTTCCTTAGCCTGCTGAAGGAATGGGATAAGCTTTGTAAACGCCATGCAGTTAATGATGCTGGAAGTGTGACAAAATCATGCTCTAGAGTATCGAGAGCAACTCAAAAAGATGTAAAATTAAGAAGCAAAAGCAAAGGTCAATCTGATGAACTTGAGGTGGCAAGTGTTATTGATATTTGCTATGGTGATCCCTGTGATTCTAGAAAGCGTGGACTATATTTTCAGGTTTGCCTTTGTAAATTGTCTGGGAGACATGAATGTGCTACAAATCTTCAAATTCCGTTTCAATATGCTACTTCTCATGCTGCTAGGTAGAGTTGTGAGGCCAATCTTAGAAACTGTCAGTATATGTTGGACAGGGCGGAAATGCCATAGAAATTCAAAGAGCGCCCTTTGGCATGTAGCCGACTACTCATGCTTTTCCTTTAACTTCTCTGTTCAAATGATAACTACACGGGGTGCTGTTCCCCATCTTACTACTGATTAGTTGGATGTTTATTATCATCACTCCTTGTTTGATTTTTTTTTGTTGCACTGAACTATGAGTTTCTTTTCCTAAGTTCTCGAATATATAACTCCATGAACATACGCTGCATGAGATCATTGTATCTACCAAGTACTCATGGATGATATGTTCACATGCTTCTCAGGATCCCTTCTGTGTACCATGTTCGATTGTTGTTACTCCGGCATTGGTTTATCTTTGATCTCTATTATTATTTGGAACTAATTATGCTGATTTCACTAACTACTACTTGCTTATTTAGGTGCGTTGGGCAGGTTATGGCCCAAGCGAAGATACATGGGAGCCAGTTGAGGGGCTGAAGTATGCAAATTTTTTCAAGTTTCAATTTAGATTAATTCTTGGTCAATAAATGTCCACTAATTAATACTTATACTGGATAGAAATTGCCAGGAGCGAGTACAGGAATTTGTGCGTAGGGGATCCAGAGCAAAAATATTGCCTCGCCCAGTAAGTTTAGATCTCTTAACATTTGGCGATCTCTGATTGAGGCAAAACCTATTGTTATCCTGTTGGACATGCTAATTTTCTGCATTAACATATAGGGAGATGTTGACATAATCTGTGGGGGTCCTCCATGTCAAGGAATCAGTGGATATAACCGTCACAGAAATTTTACTTCCCCGTTAGATGATGAGAAAAATCAGCAGATAGTGGTATTTATGGATATTGTGAACTTCCTGAGACCAAAGTATGTACTGATGGAAAATGTGGCTGACATATTGAGGTTTGCCAAGGGTTGTTTGGGGAGGTATGCTTTGAGTAGATTGGTTCATTCAAATTATCAAGCTAGGATTGGAATTATGGCTGCTGGTTGTTATGGCCTGCCACAATATCGGTTACGTGTTTTCTTGTGGGGTGCCCAGGTTAATGAGGTACGTCACAGCTTGCCCATATATGCTATCTTTGCGCTTTTTTTTTTTTTTTTGTGTGTGTGTGTGTGGGTGTTTTGGTGGAGGGGGGGGGGGTTGGGTGTTGGGTGTTGGGGGTGATAAATCAGCTTTCTTTCCTGAACTTTTATCAGTCTGGAGAATATTTGTTACTTGTTTTTTGTATTTTACCTTTACACTGGCCATACTTGTTGGGTAGTCGAATCACATAAATGATCTCTTACATGATGGTAAAGATATCAGAGAAATAGTAAATGAAAGTGCGTTGGTCCTCATGGATGAGATGAAAGGGAATGCTTGAAGCTGAAGAAAATTATGGCTCAAGTGTGAAATTATGAAAGACTGTTGTCGTAACAAGGACCTGTTGGTTCACCACAAGTAGTCATTTGGCTCATTTTGTTTAAGGTCATTACCCATATAGAGGAAGAAAGTATAACATACTATGGTCCTTGGGCAATGACCCAAATATGTTAGCAAAGTTGTCTTCATTTAGGCCTCTAGCAGTGACAGGCAGGTCTAGCCCTAGAGAGCATACAATTAAACAGCGGTCCTGCTATAGCATAGAAGCCGCTATTTAGCGGTTTTTGTGTCAGCCGTGATGCGAAATTACCAATACCTTATGGTTTTAAAATTTCACATTTATCGGCCAATAAATCGTGGGTAAATTGGCTGATAAATCAGGATATCGGTGATTTATTGAGAATTCTTAAATCTACTGAAAAAAGTATGCATGGTATATATTTTTTTATTCATTTACTATATATATTTTGGACTAAGTTACTATTAAATTATAATAAAGTATTACTATTTATTATCTTCACATTTACTATTAAATAACATGTATTTTTTTCATTCTAAGGTAAATTTAGGGTTATTAGGAAAATTCAGCATATAATGACCCACTTTAATACTTTTAATATAATAAAAAACACTAGTTTATTGAATATTTATATTCAAATAACAATAAATAATAATTAGAGTGTATGGTGAAATAAAAATAAAAATTAACATCGCGACGACCGCGATACATATTTTATCGTTCGTGATGCTTCGATACCGTAACACTGCGACCGCAACCACAAACATGACCGCGACCGTATTTAATTGCCTGCTAGAGAGTCACAAGTTGACTGAGTAAGGATGTGTTTGGTAATAGTGAATAGTTGATAGGAGATAATATTAGTTGTTTGTATAGAGGTGTGTGGTACTATAAGTTGATAGTGAGTCATTGTGGATTGAAGGGGTAAAATGACTTCTAAACACTAATGTTAAGTTAATCCAAAAGGTTTCTATTTTAAACTTTTCTAAAAGAGCTTGTTCACCCCAAACAACAAATCCAAAATGTTCTTTATTGGTCAACCTTCTAATCTATCTACCAAATGCTAAAAACTCATAAAAATGCTTTTTATAGAGCCAATTGTACACGTTAAGATTAATTATATACTGTAATATAACTATGATCCAAATCCAAATTGCTGTAGTTTTGGGCCATGTTATGAATCCTTTTATAGCAACTATATGATATAAAATAATCTATACTGTGTGCAGAGATTACCTCCGTTTCCACTTCCTACACATGATGTAGTTGTGAGATATGGCGCACCATCAGAGTTCGAGGTAGCATTTGCGCCTTATTACACCCTAGACAAGTCTGAATTGCAAGTGTCAATTTTTAATGTTTTGTGTGTGCAGCGCAATGTTGTTGCTTATGATGAAGATCAATTTCCAGACCTGGAACATGCTTTAGTCCTGAAGGATGCTATTTCTGACCTTCCACCGGTGCTTGCTTTATCTGTGCATTAATTTCTTTAGTCTTATGCTCTATTTCATCCAATCTAACAGATTTTGCTGCTTTAGGTCTCGAATTCTGAATCTCGGTCTGAAATGTCGTACAAAAAGCCACCAGAAACTCAGTTCCAAAAGTTTATTAGAGCAAGACGTTGTGGTGAGTCCTTTGCAAGTATACTATAACTTTGGACTCATATATTCTTTTTCTTTTTAACTTATTAAGGGTACTGTTACTTCAGTGGTCATCTCCAAGCTGCGCCTTATACTTAGAAAACGGTGCATTTTTACATTGTGATTAGTGTGTTTGGGACCTACGGGGACATCTCAGAGGGTGAATATGTTATTGATGAGCTTAAACAATGTACTCCTATATAGTTTTATTTTAGTCTTCTTCCAGTTTATTATGAAGTATAGTTTATTCTGAAAAGGCCAGTTCTTTTTTCCTCCCAAGTCCCATCAAATTAACTCGAGCACCAATTTTTGTTTTCTAGAAAGCCTGTTTCTGTAACAATGGTGTTGATTATCATAAAACCATATGAGTTTATGTCTAGACTTCAGAGAACTGATTTTTATCATTAAATCATTATCTTTGCAAAGTTGGTAGCTGGCACCGACTGCAATGTCAAAGGTTTGTTCTCTAGAGTTTATTTTTACTAATCTAATTTGATTGGTACTAGTAAAAATAATAATTATTATATTAATATTTATTCAATCATTAATATTAATAATTTTAACAATTGTTATAATCAGCATGTTCATAATTATGTTCTAATCATAGTAATTAATTATGGTAATTATGTTAATAATTATAATTCTAATAATTACATTAGTAATAATAGTTATGTTATTAATTATAATTATAATAATTATATTAGTAATACTAATAATTTTACTAATAATCAATATAGTAATTATATTATAATATTAATAATTATGATAATAATTAATTCAGGTAATAATTATCATAATAGTAATTATTATTTATTTGTATTAATATCATTGTTTATATGATTAAATTAATTATTATTATCAAATTATTACTAATGAAAAATAACTAATTAATGTAACTAATGAATAATATCTACTATATAATATAAAACACCAATAATATTTAGTACTAGTAATACATATTATAATTATTAATATTTACTAATTAATATTACTAATTACGAATTATTATTATTTTCATTGTTAAATTAATTATTATTATCATTATTAATAGGATTGCTAATTTTTATTATTAATTATTAAATAATAATAATCATAATATTATTATTACATAATTAATATTAATATTAAATCATGTTATCATTCTTATTTATCATTAATATTATTAAATTAATTTTTATTTTTATTAATTATTAATATTGTTAGTGATATCTATCATAAAATTATAAAAATTATTATTGTTAATAATATTCTCATTAGTATTTTCAAATTATTGAATTAAAATTAAAATTATTAATGAATATATTAATCTAATATGATTTTATTAGTGATTAGTGCCATATGATTTGATATGATAAGGTGTAAAAATAAGCTCTAGAGAATAAGCTTAATAATGTAGTGAACACTATTTAGCAATTTCTAGAACAGTCATGATGCAAAATTATCAATATGCTACGGTTCTAAAATCGCTTTATTGGCCAATAAATTACCAATAAATCAAAAAATATCACTTATAAATTAGGATATATTGCCGATAAATTGGTGATTTATTGAGATCTTCTAAATCTACCGAAAAAGCATGTATGATATTTTTTTTATTCATTTACTCTATATATCTTGAATACTATATATATCTTGAACCAAGTTGTTATTAAATTATAATAAAGTATCAATATTTATTGCATTCACATCGACCACTAACATGTCTTTTTTTTTCATTCGAAAGGAAATTTAAGGTTATTAGGATAATTTAATATGTAATAACTCATTTAAATACTTCTAATATAATATAAAATAATATTTTATTAAATATTTATATTCAAATGATCAATAAATAATAATTAGAGTATATTGTGAAACAAAAATAAAAATATACTCCATGACCACTGCAACAAATAATTTATTGTTCGTAACACCGATACCGCAACCGCAACCGCTATTTTGTTGTCCTTGTAGACCTCGTTTAAATTTAAAAATTTTACTTGTAACAACACTCCAAAAAGATAAGCGCTCTCAAGTACTATATGCTCCAGTCATGACATGTACCTTTATTGACATCAGGGTCCGTATATATGCTTTTTGCTAGTGATGGAGTGTGGTTTTAGTGCACGGTTATCACTTATCAGTTTTTATCTCCTCCCCCCACCGCCTCACTCCTTTTTTTTTGATGTGCTTACCTTTTATCTAGCCGATGTGTATGATATATACAGTGTGGTCTTGAGGGTCATATACTATTATATTTACATTGTAGAGATGGAGGGCACTTTTGATGGCGTTGAAACTGAGAAGTGTAGACTTTATGATCATTATCCTCTGGCTTTATCTGAGGATGATTACTTGAGAGTATGCAGAATCCCGCATAGAAAGGTCTGTCACAAATCAGAAAATGAAAAATTGATTTTAAGTATTTTATTTTATCTTTTTGCTTGAGGTGTTGTATTTTAAAATCCCCAGGGAGCAAACTTCCGAGACCTACCTGGTGTAGTCGTTGGAGCTGACAACACAGTGCAAAGGGATACAGCTTCAGAAATAATATTGCCATCCGGAAAACAACTGGTAAGTGCTGTGGGTAGGGCTATAAATGAGTTGAGCCAACTTGATATTCAGCTCAATCCGGCTTGTTAAAAGTTATGTTCGGTTTGTTTATTTAGTTAAATGAGAAGAGTCTAGGCTTTACTTTTGGGCTTGTTTATTAAGCGAGTCAAGCTCAAACTTAAAAAAGTGAGGCTTGGCTTATTTATGGCTTTGGTTTGTGAGCTCAACTTGTTCGTTTAGCTAAACAAGTCAAGTTCGAGTCTGATTTTAGGTTTGTTTAGTTAAATAATTTGAGCCTGAGCCGAAGAGTGTTTGGCTTAGCTTGTCTCATTTACATTTCTAGCTGCAGGTAGCTCCCCCCTCCCACCCACTCCACGCCTCTAGTCCTAACTCCTCTCTACCAAGTGAGAGGAAAAGGGTCCCCCTCAATGTGGACTATGAAATTTGTTGGGTCTCAACTAAATTAACTTTTATTGAGCTTGGTATTCATTTCGATGACAAGTTAGCTTTTTAAAGATTTCAAAGATAGTGTCTGCCTAGACTTGTATGAATCTATCATTCTATCCCCTTTCTCTCTCTCGGTAATTTTAATGTGCTAATCCCACACTCCCATTCTCTTTGATCTGTGTAGCTTCTGTTCATATTTAAAAAGCTATGGTATGTTAGATTTAACTTGCTTCTTGCTGCTATGATCAGGTACCTGACTATGCTATTAACTTACGGGAAGGCAAGTCTATGAAGTGAGTGCCTATAATCATCTTCACAGATAGTTTTCTACCCATTCTATGCATAATTTCATTTTTACGGAAACAAGAGCAAGACCGGATAATCAAAGGCATCCGGGAGAGTACAATTGTTCTCTCACCCCCGAAACCCTCTATTTATCCACTTTGATTGGTTTTATTTTAATGTCATAACAAAAATGTAGACCATTTGCCCGATTGTGGTGGGATGAAACTGTGCCCACGATTTTGACGACACCAGATCCCCACATCCAGGTAAAATCTTATGGTTTCATTCTCTACTTTTAACAGGGAAGGCCAATGGAATAATTTATAAAGTAACCGCAAACCACTTATCCTGCCAAATTTGTAGGCAATTTTACACCCAGAGCAAGATAGAGTCCTCACGGTTCGTGAGTGTGCCCGGTTGCAGGGGTTCCCAGATTATTACAGATTTCTTGGGAATGCGAGAGGAAGGTAGAATACGTTCTCTTCTCTCCTTCCAAAACAATGAAGTGTTTGGATCTCTGATATACTTTTGCAGGTATTGTCAAATAGGAAATGCAGTAGCCGTACCAGTTGCACGAGCTCTAGGATATGCTCTTGGAATGGCAGCCCAGGAGCTGATTGGAGATGGTCATCTCTTGACTCTACCGCCAAAGTTCTCACACACGACCGCTCTTCAATTTTTCCAGCCTTCTCCAGAGGATGAGAAAAAGGAGCATTAGCGTATTGTTTGCTGTACAACCAGTATTTAAAATGTACATCACATTCATGGTTGTACGATAGTGCAAGCAACTGTACCCATTTTATACAGCTGTCCCCAGATGGAAGCTTGTATTGACTAAGAAGCCATTGGCAGGAACTACGTTTCCGTTGAAGACATCATGTTATCTTGTGTTCGAACTGTAGCACAACTGTAGAAGGGAAGTCATTGGCAGGAAACCGTATCTGTCCCCAGATGGAAGCTTGTATTGAGACACTAGGAAGCCAATGGCAGGAACAATGTTTCCGTTGAAGACATCATGTGATCTTGTGTACAAACTATAACTCGACTGTAGAAGGGATTGCTTGCTATGATGCAATACAACTCTCTCCCATTTGCATAATTTATTCTTATCATATTCTATATAAAAGGGGATTGCAAATAATAATTTCCCTCTAAACTTTGAGAGAAGCTTGTTGCTCATCGACAGATACGGTGCGGAGTGGTGTGAAAATTTCCAATCACATGTTATACATAAATAAAGAGTATATACTAGTAACAATTTTCTATTTAAAGAGAAAAATTTATAAAACATTTTTTATTGGGGAAAACGTAATTTATTATCCGAGGGAACATTATTATCTTACTTTGTTAATCATTTTTTGCAACATGTTAAAATTTATTAATGAAACAAAGTGGGAGCATTAATATAAAATAATGAGTATTACCGCTGCATTTAATATAAATAATTTATTGTCGGAGGAAAAATTTAATCTTATTATACCTATTAATATTTTGCAATGCGTTAAAATTTATTAATGAAAATTAATTGTAGGTATTAACATAAAATAACGGGTGTTACCACTACATTTAGTATAAGTCCAACCCATACCTTTCTTATATAGGTATACTCGGTCAATAATATTTAAATAATTATTATAACTATCCCATGCAAATAGGAGATACTAATGCAATGAAAAACAAAGCATAATTATAGGAGTTTTTAGTTAGCTAACTATTATATCTACATACTTATTGCTGTAAATGTAGTGTGTGAGTTCTGAAGTAATAATAAGAAGTACTCCTATGTTTCTATATGGTATTAAATTTCCATTGCTTAACTAGCCTTTTATTCAATCCAATTGGCCATCATGTCTTCCATTTCTGCACTCTCTCTTTCTGTTTCCAATACTTCGGAAGATCTTGTTGAAATCAACACCACCTCTCAACTTTTGATCAAAAATAACTTCTCCAACTACTATGCGTCTTATAGTCAAATTTATTCTATCTTTATTGCTCGAGATCTAGATAGATTTGTCACTAGCATTTTCCCTTGTCCATAACCAACAATTATTATTGAGAATGGTCAGTGTCCTAATCCAGAATTTCAAATTTAGATTCGCCAAGACAAATAGCTTTACATTGCATTATTCAGCTCTTGTGATGCTGAAGCTCATGCAGTAATGTCCATTGCATCAACATCTCATGATGCTTGGTTTGCTCAGAAGCGTGCCTTTGCCACTCATTCTCTTTCTCAAGTTATGTCTATGAAAGAACGATTGAACTCTATCACGAAGGGAGCTACTACCATTGCTAGTTATCTTCAGAGCATCCGGTCTATCTCTGAAGAATTGTCCTTGATTGGGCATCCTATTAGTAACATTAATCCTTTCATCCATGCTCTAAATGGATTATATCAATCATTTAGAGAATTCACAACATTCATTCACACTCATGACACTCCACTTTTGTTTGATGAACTCTTCATCAAAGTCATAGATTATGAGATGTACCTCAAGCAAGTTGCTCTCATGAACCATAATACCTACATCACATTTAACTATACCAACTGTGGTCAATCTCATCATAATACCAGAGGCTACAATCACTCTAGAAAATGTTCTCAGTCCAGAATTATATGTCAGCTTTGTTAAAAAAAAAGTCCATAGTGCTTATACTTGCTATAAGTTCACCAAACAAAATAAGAAGTCCTTACGACCAACTACCTATTCAGCACAAACAACAATTCTCCCACTAGAGAGGTTATTTAACCCAAGTGCCTCGCACCACATCACTAATGATCTAAATAATCTTTCATCAAAAAATGACTACAATGGTCATGATCAACTTAATGTTGCTAATAGTATGTCTCCTTCTATTACACATGTTGGTTCAACAAGCCTAATTTCTACTCATCCCACTTGTGCTCTTACTCTTCATAATGTATTATATGCACCCAATTTCACTCAAAATCTTATCTCTATATCTCAACTATGCAATACTAATAATGTCTCCATTGAGTTTTCCCCCTCGTTCTTTAAGGTAAAGGATTTGAATACGAGGGTGAGTCTTCTTCAAGGACTGAATCATGGCAATGCCATATACTACCATTGTAACACCCCCAAAATTCACTACTGAAAAATTTCGTTAATTAAAAGAAAATTAGCGGAAGCAAATTAATAAAGCGTGAACTTTGGGAGTATTACCGTCACACTTAGTACTAGACCGATTCACTCATACCGTCCCAGTACCAAGTGCTAAGGCTAAGAAAATGAAATACAGTTTGAAAGAAGTTCCACATACACAAATCAGAGTAGCGCATCAAATCGTTACAAGAATAAAATCCACCAATGGTGGTTACAGTAACGACATAACATTAAAATCAGAAATTTGAAGAGAAAGAGAAAACCCTAACGATACCAGATAACTCCTTACTCTCTTTCCCGTAGCCCACTTGAGTAGCACCTGAAAAGACCTGCAAGGGCACTGCCCATTGAATAGGCAGGGGCCCCATAAAGGGAATCCCTTCAGTACTACGGTACTGAGTAACCCTTTAATACCACACTTAAAGACAGACCCGCATACGGCACATAATGCAAGCTACACACATAAATAATGAGAGGTGCATACATAACAATAACACGTAACACAAGTTATAATTCACGATCGATATCTTTGGGCCTTAAGCCATGTCATAGTATAAAACCCATATATTTGGGCCTTAAGCCATTATTCCATCACCATTCAATCAGTATCATATTTTATATCCATGTGAGTGCGATGACCCCACTATTATAGCCGGTGGACCGAAAAGTATACACATAGGGCAGAACGCCTCTGACCACTATTATTGCCGGTGGACCGGAAGGTAAACACACAGGGCAGAACGCACCTGACCACTATTATTGCCGGTGGACCGGAAGGTAAACACACAGGGCAGAACGCACCTGACCACTATTATTGCCGGTGGACCGGAAGGTAAACACACAGGGCAGAACGCACCTGACCACTATTATTGCCGGTGGACCGGAAGGTAAACACACAGGGAAAAACGCACCTGACCACTATTATTTGCCGGTGGACCGGTCTGGCCCCGACTCACATGGTATTCCACTATAAGTGATTAGTATTTTTCCATAATCTTATTCACATACATAACTGATTTTATTGAGCTCGGGACCCCCACTATTATTGCCGGTGGACCGGAATACATATAACTCATCATCTAGGGCACAACGCTTCTGGCCACTATTATAACCGGTGGACCGGATATGTAAAGAATCATCATCCAGGGCACAACGCTCCTGGCCACTATTATAACCGGTGGACCGGGATATATAAGAATCATCATCCAGGGCACAACGCTCTTGGCCACTATTATAACCGATGGACCGGTACTCAATATCATAATCATCTGGGCCCGGCTCATTAATATTCCACTTTCAATAATAGTATCTTTCCTTTCTTTAACCAGCACATCAACCATATTTATTTGCCTCGAATGGGAGATCGATAACCCGGGACACAAAGGTACACCGATCGTACCGGTGCATACCAGCTACTCAGTACCCTTCAACCACGAACCCAAGGACACAAAGGTACCCTGGTCGTACTGGTGCATAAAGCTAACTCAGTACCCTACTGACAAGGACACCTAATCCATAAGTATGCATACCCCCTAACTAGGTTCGTAGAGCTAGAAATAGTAAGATATAGGGCCTGGCTGGGGCACAAAGGCACACCAGCAAATACCAGAATAATCGTGGACTAAACCACGTCCTTAGGGTAGCGACCCCTAAGGAGTCACCATTCCCGATCTCGAGGTCTTTCACTTTAAGTAATAGTGTCTTAATTAAGGTGATCACGAAAAGCACGATAATCCAATACTTATTCACTTTCAATTGTTCTGATATCATTAATCGTTTCTTATTCAGATGATTGTCCAGGATATCACAGAGAAAACGTTAAGGCCATACTAATTATCAAATACTCTTACTTAGCTAATCAGCATTATTTGAATCATATTATAATGTCCACGATCACAATGACATGTTGGATACAAATTACTTATTTACCCCTTACTTATATAATTGCTAAGTATTCCTTCCTTACTTGACAAATTACCATATTACCCTTTAGGTTGCATAATTACCAGATTACCCCTTATCCAATTTAGGTTATCAAATTGTCTCCTACACTTTTTAGATCACCATTCACCCCTCATAGTTGCTACACTTATCATATTTCCCATTTGGTTGGTTAGATTACCAAATCGCCCTTCTCCTTTGTTCTAATTACTAAATTGCCATTGAGTTGGATAAATTACTAAATTACCTTCCTTCATTATCATGATTACTATTTTGCCCCTTTAGTTGGTTAAATAATTATCGCTTTACCCTTTAATCGGCTAAATTACCAAATTGCCCCTTCAGTTGGATAAATTACCAAACTGCCCTTCTCCTTTATCATAATTACTATTTTACCCCTCTCAATTATTTTAATTGCCATTTACCCCTTTTTATTTATCATAAATCCCAATTTAACCTTCCTCATAATTAATTTGCCCTTCTTCATAATTATAATTACCAATTTTACCCTTCTCCATATTTATAATTACTATATTACCCTTATCCATATTAATAATTACTATAATGCCCTTTAATTGGTTAATTTACCAAATTACCCTTCTCTAGTATCATACTTAACAATGGATGGCCCTTCCTTCTTCCTTCATCCATGGTAGTTGTGGTGGTGCTGCTGTTGCTGTTTTACGTTTTCCACTCCCTCCTCGCACTTGATGGTGGGTGAACCGAAGACGATAGGACACCAATTAACCCCGTTTCTCTTTCTTATTTTGCTGTTTTAACAGGGTTAGGAAACTCGGTCACACACCGTGCACCCAACCCCACCACTCACGATCACAACCTTCTCCACAATCTCCTTCCCCCACGCCTCAGCCATCCTGCACCCCACCCACCTGCCATAAATAATTGCGTACGCTGTACACCTCTGCGATTGGTATGATGTGAGTCCACAGTAGTTGAAGTAGATGGCGAGGAAGAGATCAGCGATTGGTATGAAGATTGGGATTTTTCTGTTTCGGAGAATGGTGAAGAAGCGACTCACTACGAAGAGGATGGGGCTTAGGTAGATCGACAGATGGTGTTGTAGGACCTTTGAAGTATCTGTATTTGATAGATGCTGCGGTGGCCGGCGGTGATGACTATCCAGCTAATGTTCATATACACAGGTGTGGTTCGGTAGTGTCGAACAGTGAATCCAGAATTTTGTTTTAAACGACTTTTTACTTAACGCTACCCACCTTACCGGGTAGATATAAAAGTAATTTTAATAAGTAAGTAAAATCTACTTCTTGATTATAGCTTATAAAAAGTAGTTTTAAGTAATTGATTTTAAAAATAACTTTTAAAAAGGAAAACCAAACAGTAATAATTAATTTATAATTACTTTTTATAATTAATTATTTAAAAAACTACTTTTCTTAAGTAAAACCAAACAAGCTCTAAATTATCTTTCATCGTTATCATAATTACCAAGTTACCCCTATTCCCAAGTTTACCATAAATATCCTCTTAACTTCAAAATTACCCTTTTACCCCTTACTTTCAAATTACCATAATATCCTTTTATTTACAAAATTACCATAACACTCCTTTTACTTTACAAATTACTATTTTACCCTTTCACATCCAAAATTACCATCTTTATCTTTCCTTACATAATTACCACTTTGCCCTTCTTTTCCCAAATAACCATATTACCCCTTACTTATAAATTACCTTTTCGCCCTTCACTTATACAATTACCATATTACCATTTACTCATGAAATGACTATTTTGCCCCTCTACCTCCAAAATTACCATATTAACCCTTTTACTTACAAATTTACCATAATGCCCTCCTTCATCCAAAATTACTATTTTACTGTAACACCCCCAAAATTTACTACTGAAAAATTTCGTTTTATTAAAAGATAATAGCGGAAGCAGATAAACAAAACGTGAACTTTGGGAGTATTACCGCCACACTTAGTACCAGACCGGTTCACTCATACCGTTCCAGTACCAAGTGCTAAGGCTAAGAAAATGAAATACAAATCGAAAGACATTCTACATGCATAAATCAGAGTAAATTGCAAGCTTCAACATATTTAAATCAGAGTAGCGCATCAAATCGTTTTCTGGAATAAAATCCACCAAGGGTGGTTGCTTTAACAACGTTAACATTTAAAACCGAGAAATTAAATGAGAAAGAGAAAAGCCATGATACCGGAAAATTCCTTACTCTCCTTCCCGTAACCCACTTGAGTAGCACCTGAAAATACCTGCAAGGGCACTGCCCATTGAATAGGCAGGGGCCCCATAAAGGGAATCCCTTCAGTACCACGGTACTGAGTAACCCTTTAATACCACACTTAAAGATAGGCCCGCATACGACACATAATGCAAGCCACACACATATAAATACTGAGAGATGCATACATAACAATAACAAACATAATACTTTATAAGTCACGATTGATACTTTGGGCCTTAAGCCCTTATTCTGTCATTAATCCATCAATATCATGTTTTACATCCATGTGAGTACGGGAACCCCACTATTATAGCCGGTGGACCGGAAGTCAACACACAGGGCAAAACGCCTCTGACCACTATTATTGCCGGTGGACCGGAAGATAAACACACAAGGCAGAACGCACCCGACCACTATTATTTGCCGGTGGACCGGTCTGGCCCCGACTCACATGGTGTTCCACTATAAGTGATTAGTATTTTTCCATAATCTTATTCACATACCCAACTGATTTTATTGAGCTCGGGACCCCCACTATTATTGCCGGTGGACCGGAATATATATGTAATCATCATCCAGGGCACAACGCTCCTGGCCACTATTATAACCGGTGGACCGGTACTCATAATCACACACCAGGGCAACACGCTCCTGGACCACTATTATAACCGGTGGACCGGTACGCAATATCACATACCAGGGCAACACGCTCCTGGACCACTATTATAACCGGTGGACCGGTACGCATAATCACACACCAGGGCAACATGCTCCTGGACCACTATTATAACCGGTGGACCGGTACGCAATATCATAAGTCACTGGGCCCGACTCATTAATATTCCACTTTCAATTATCGTATCTTTCCTTTTGTTAATCAGCACATCAATCATATTTATTTGCCTCGATTGGGAGATCGATAACCCGGGACACAAAGGTACACCGGTCATACCGGTGCATATCAGCTACTCAGTACCCTTTAACCATGAACCCAAGGACGCAAAGGTACCCTGGTCGTACTGGTGCATAAAGCTAACTCAGTACCCTACCGACAAGGACACCTAATCCATAAGTATGCATACCCCCTAACTAGGTCCGTAGAGCTAGGAAGAGTAAGATATAGGGCCTGGCTGGGGTACAAAGGCACACCAGCAAATACCAGAATAATCGTGGACTAAACCACGTCCTTAGGGTAGCGACCCCTAAGGAGTCACCATTCCCGATCTCGAGGTCTTTCACTTTAAGTAATAGTGTCTTAATTAAGGTGATCACAGAAAGCACGATGATCTGATACTTATTCACCTTCAATCGTTTCAATATCATTAATCGTTTCTTATTCAGAGGATTATCCAGGATGTCACAGAGAAACCATCAAGGCCATACTAATCATTAGATACTCTTACTTGGCTAATCAACATTATTTAATCATATAATAAGGTCCACAATCTCAAAGACGTGTTAGGTACAAATTACTCATTTGCCCTTTACTTATATAATTGTTAGGTATCCGTTCCTTACTTGATAAATTACCACATTACCCTTAAGGTTGCATAATTACCAAATTACCCCTTGTCCACTTTAGATTACCAAATTGTCTCCTACACTTTTTAGATCACCATTCACCCCTCATAATTACTACGCTTATCATATTTCCCTTTTGGTTAGTTATATTACCAGATCGCCATTCCCCTTTGTTATAATTACTAAATTTCCCTTGAGTTGGATAAATTACTAAATTACCCTCCTTCATTATCATGATTACTATTTTGCCCCTTTAGTTGGTTAAACAATTATCACTTTACCCTTTTATCGGCTAAATTACCAAATTGCCCCTTTAGCTGAACAAATTACCAAATTGCCCTTCTCCTTTATCATAATTACCATTTTACCCCTCTCAATTATTTTAATTGCCATTTACCTTTTTTAATTATCACAAATCCCAAATTACTCTTCTTCATAATTACCAATATTAATTTACCCTTTTTCATAATCAAAATTACTATATTACCCTTCTCCATTATTAAAATTACCATAATGCCCTTTAATTGGTTAATTTACCAAATTACCCTTCTATAGTATCATACTTATCCAATTGCCCTTCTACAACCATAATTTAATTTTTAAATTATCTTTTGTCGTTATCATAATTATCAAGTTACCCCTTACTCCCAAGTTTACCATAATATCCTTTCTTTTACAAAATTACCATTTTACCCCTTACATCCAATTTACCATAATATCCTTTTATTTATGAAAATTACCACCATACATCTTTTACTTTACGAATTACTATTTTACCCTTTTACATCCAAGATTACCATCTTTATCTTTCATTACATAATTACCATTTTGCCCTTCTTTTCCAATTTACCATATTACCCCTTTACTTATAAATTTCCACTTCGCCATTCACTTATAAAATTTACCATATTGCCCTTTACTTATGAAATTACAATTTTGCCCCTCTACCTCCAAAATTATCATAATGCCCTCCTTCATCCAAAATTACTATTTTACCCCTACTTCCAAAATTACCATTTTACCCTTCTTTCTCACAACTTACAATTTTATCCTTTACTTGTAAATTATCATTTGGCCATTTAATTATAAAATTACCATATTATTCTTTTATCTCACAAATTACCGAAATACCCTTTCCACTTATAAAATTTCCACTCAACCCCTTTATTCACCATTTTTATGAATTTACTAACACTACATAAAATAATGATATTAATACTTCATTTTTATTATCTAAGTCCACCAACTTGTCATTTTTCAACATAATACTCATTAGCAACTATACACATTGATTTATATACCTCATAAGCATAATTACTAAAATACCCTTAAACAATAACATCATTCATGCATTAACAACATGATACATCATAAACAAGTATTTAACATTTCTATCCATATTCCAACTCCTTCCTTAATTAACATACCTACATATGGCATAAAAGTTATCATGCTATTTCTTTTTAACAAGCAATATAAGAGACCATAAACATATCATGCTAAGCATACCAAACATGCATAAAATCATACTAAACCCTAAATGTGCTAGCATGCGTTTTTCCATATATTTAAGGGAGGATTAACGGTTACCTTAATCCCGCAAAATATCAATCTTACCAAGCATATTTAGCAACTCAACACCTAAAAATAATATCCATCATATTTATTAGAATAAGAAGTTAAAAAGGATAAGACTTTATAAAATTTAATTAGTAAAACACTTAACATAAAATACCATTTTACCTTAAAAATTATCCAAACAATTTTTAAAACCAAGGGGAGCTCATGCTGCATGAGCAGCATGAGTTTCATGCAAAATTATGGGGGGAAGAGGGTTCGAAGGGGGTGAAGGAAGAAAAATAAACCATTTTCGGGTTAGGGTCTTTAGGCTAGAAAAGAGGGTGGTTAGGGAAGGTTCTAAGGCAGGGGAATGGTGCAGGAGTGTAGAGGGAGTGTAGGTGGAGGCAAAGGACGGTTTCGAGGCGGCTCAAGGCGGCGTAGACGGCGGCGGCGAAGGTGGGCTGCCGAGGAGGGTCGAGGGAAAGGGTTGAGAACGAAGGAAAAGTGGAGGGAAAAATGGAGGGGTTCAAGGGCTGGTTTCGACCAAATAATGCATGGAGGTTGTAGAGGGGGTTGTAGGGAGGAGATTGGTGGTTTGGGAGGAGGCAGAGGCGGCCGGACGGCGGCGGTAGAGGCGGTTGCAGGTGGCTCGACGGTAAGGGGAAAAGCTGGGAAGAAAAAGGAAAAGGAGGAGAAGGGAGGAAGTGTAGGGCTCGAAGGGGCTGTGTGGGGGTGCAGGGTGGTAGCAGGCGGTGGCAGAAGGCGGCGCAGGGGGTTGGTATTGGCGGTTCGAGCGGCGGCGGGCGGTGGTGATAAAAAAAACCGGGGGAGAATGGAGGGAGAAGGAAGGAGAGAAAAGGGAGCTCGGGGGAGGATGATAGGCTCGAAAAAAGTGCGAATGAGGGGCTTGGGAGATGAAGAAAAAGAAGAGGGGGAAGAGAGGAGGCAAGGTTGGCCGATCGGTGCTGTAATGGCAGGTGGTGGTCGGGTGGCAGGGGAAGACGGGGGAGAAGAAGGAAAGAAACCGGGGCACGCGAGGCTGTGGTCCAGGGCTGGTTGGGTTCGAATGAGGAAAGAAAACGACGGGGGAGAGAGGAATAGAGAGGGCAGGGAGGTAAGTGGTGGTCGGGTTGCAGGCGGTGGTCGGGCGTGCGTAGGGATCGGGCATGGCGGCAACGAAAAGGAAGAAGAAGAAGAAGAAGCCGGTCGGTCGAAGGGAAAGGAAATGAGGATGAACCGGCCGGTCGGGGAAATTTAAAAACGAAGGAAGGCTGCGGGCTGTGCTGGGCGGGCGTGCGAGGGGCAAGGGAAAAGCCCGCGCGAGAGGGGGAGAAAAATCGGCCTGGCCCAATCGTGCGGGGGAGAGGGGCTGTGCAGGCCGGGCGGGCGGCGGCCCAAGTCCAAGAAGGGGGGGGGGGGAAGAAAAAAAAAAGAGAAGGAAAGGAAAAAGGAGAAAAGGGTAAAAAGGGAAATGGTAAAATAGGGAAAATAATTTAAATTAATTTTATAAATCATAAAATTTAATATTCCTGATAAATTATTTAATTTAATAATTTAATTTATTATAATATAATATATTAGTTTAAAAAGGATAAAGTTGGTAAAATATTAGTTTGGGAATTTATTTAAATAAAAATAATATGATAATTAGCAAAATATTTATATTTAATTTATTAAATAATCTTATCCAAATTTATATACTCTAAAATCCATAAAATAATTAGAATAAATAATTTTACAAGCAAATTTTATATCAAATAAAGTTATTTATTAAAATATAGGTTTTCGAAATTTTTGGGGTATTACATTTACCCCTACTTCCAAAATTACCATTCTTACCACTTACTTATAAAATTACCATATTGCCCCTTGACTCCAAAATTACCGCTTTACCCTTTTCTCCAAAAATTACCATAATACCACTTTACTTATAAAATTATCATTTGGCCATTTAATCATAAAATTACCATATTATTCTTTTATCTCAAAAATTACCGAAATACCCTTTTCACTTATAAAATTTCCACTCAACCCCTTTATTCACCATTTTTATGAATTTACTAACACTACATAAAATAATGATATTAATACTTCATTTTTATCATCTAAGTCCACCAACTTGTCATTTTTCAACATAATACTCATTAGCAACTACATACATTGATTCACATACTTCATAAGCATAATTAATAAGATACCCTTAAACAATAACATCATTCATGCATTAGCAACATGATACATCATAAACAAGCATTTAACATTTCCATCCATAATCAAACTCCTTCCTTAATTAACATACCTACATATGGCACAAAAGTCATCATGCTTTTCCTTTTTATCAAACAATATAAGAAACCATATACATATCATGCTAAGCACACAAAACATGCATAAAATCATACTAAATCCTTAATGTGCTAGCATACGTTTTTCCATATATTTAAGGGAGGATTAACGGTTACCTTAATCCCGTAAAATATCAAATCTTACCAAGCATAATTAGCAACTCAATGCCTAAAAATAATATCCATCATATTTATGTTAGAAATAAGAATCCAAGCATAAAAATTTATAAAATTTAATCAATAAATACTTAACATAAGATACCATTATACCTTAAAAATTAGCCAATTAATTTTCAAAATAAAGGGGAGCTCACGCTGCATGAGCAGCGTGAGTTTCATGCAAAAATGAGGGGTGGAAGGGTTCGAAGGGGGGGTGAAGGAAGCAAGATTTATTATTTTCGGGTTAGGGTCTTTAGGCTAGAAAAGAAGGTGGTTAGGGGAGGTTCTAAGGTAGGGAAATGGTGTAGAAGTGAAGAGGGGGTGTAGGTGGAGGCTAAGGGTGGTTTCGCAGCGGCATAGGGCGGCGGAGACGGCGGCGGCGAGGCGGCGAAGTTGGCTGCCAAGAAGGGTCGAGGTGGAGGAGTTATGAAGGAAGGAAAAGGAGAGGGAAAAATGGAGGGGTTCAAGGGATGTTTTCGGCCAACTGATGCATGGCGGTTGTAGAGGGGGTTGCAGGGTGTCGAACGGTGGGTTGGGTGGCGGCATAGGTGGCCGGACGGCGGCGAAAATGGTGGTTGCAGGTGGCTCGGTAGTAAGGGGGAAACTGGGGAGAAAAAGAAAAGGGGTCGAGAAGGGAGGGAGTGTAGGGCTCGAGGGGCGGCGTGGTGGTGCAGGGTGGTAGTAGGCGGTGGTAGAAGGCGGTGCAGGGCTGGTCTTGGTGGTTAAAGCGGCGGCGGGCGGCAGCGATTAATAACGGGGAAAAAATGGGGAAGAAGGAAGGAGAGATGAGAGAGCTCGGGGAAAGAGAAAAGGCTCGAAAGTGGGGCAGAAGGGAGCTGGGGTGGTGAAGAAAAAGGAAGGGGGGAGAAGAGAGGGGCAGGGCTGGCCGATCGGTGCTGTAGTGGTGGCAGGGCTGTCGGTTGGCAGGGAGAAGGAATGGGAGAAGAGGGAAAGAAACAGGGCGTGCAGGCTGGGGATGCAGGGCTGGTTGGGTTCGAATGAGGAAAGAAAACGATGGAGGAGAGAGGAAGAGAGAGGGAAGGGAGGTAGGTGGTGGCTGGGTTGCAGGCGGCGGCGTGCTCGACCATGGCAGAAATGCTGGTCGGGCGTGGGAGAAGAAGAAGGGAAGAGAGGTGCTGGCGAGCGACTGGACCGGCGCAGGAAAAGAAAGAAAAAAAAAAGATGAGCCGACCGGTCCAGGGGGAAAAGAAGGAGGGGTGGGCTGGACGTGCGTCAGGCACGAGCGAGGGAAAGGAGGCAGAAGCGGGCCGAAGGCCCAGTCGCGCGGGGAGGAAGGAAGCAGGCCGGTGCCGGCGGCCCAAGGAGGAGAAAAAGGAAAAGAGAAGAAAGAAGAAAAGGAGAAAAAGGAGAAGGAAAAGAAAAAGGAAAAAAATGAGAAAATAGGGGAAATAAATTAAATTAATTTATAAAATCATAAAAACGTAATATTCTTGATAAATTATTTAATTTAATAATTTAATTTATTATAGTCTAATATATTAGTTTAAAAAGGATAAAGTTGGTAAAATATTAGTTTGGGAGTTTATTTAAATAAAAATAATATGATAATTAGCAAAATATTTATATTTAATTTATTAAATAATCTTATCCAAATTTATATACTCTAAAATCCATAAAATAATTAAAATAAATAATTTTACAAGCAAATTTTATTTCAAATAAGGTCATTTATTAAAATATAGGTTTTCGAAATTTTTGGGGGATTACAACCATATTATTCTCATCCTCATGTATACTCATGTGTCTCCACTTCATTATCTCACTGTTAGCACAATAGACCTGTCTACCCATATTCTCATATCCTTAATCACATTCTCAAGTTCAACAGCATCTCTGCCAAAGGCTCTTTCCATAAATGCACTTATTTCTTGTTGAATAAAAGTCACAAATTTTCATGTAATAAATCTTCCATTTCTAGTTCTAGACCCTTAGAAGTTTTGTAGTCTAATGTCTGGGGTCCTTACCCTATAAATTTAGCAGATAATTATAGTACTATATCTTCTTTCTTAATCCTTTTTCAAATTTTGTGTGGTTGCATCCATTAAAATTTAAATATGACGTCTCTGTTATTTTTCTAACCATTAAAAACATCATAGAAAATCATTTTGATTTCAAAATCAAAAATTTCTACTCTAAGAAAGGTGGATAATTTATGAAACTCAAGTCTTTCTTCTAAGATCATGGCATTCAACATTTAACCACTCCACTATATACACCTCATCACAATGGTCTTTGTGAGAGAAAACATCAACATTTTCTTGACACAAAAAGGTGTCTACTCCATGATTCTTCCCTTCCCCTAAATGTTTTATTCATATGTTGCTCAAACTGCAACATATCTTATCAATTGCCTTCCCACCTGGACTTGAACATGAGCTCCCCCCTTTTCACCCTATTTCATAGTTAACCTAATTACTCCAATCTCAAGTCCTTTGGTTTCCTTTGCTTCCTTTGGCAAAAAATTCACATCACAAAATTCAACCATGTTCTGAACCTTGGGTGTTTCTTGGCTATAGTCTCACCCAGAGTGCCTATATATGATGCGGTCCTCAAACTAATAAAATTTATCATTCTAGACATGTTAAATTTGTTGAAACCATATTTCCTTCCTCTACTTCCACTTCCTAGAATTCCCCATCCACTTGTCTCTCAGATTCTAGCGTGCCTTATTCTCAACACTCCTACACCTTAACAATCTATCACCCATTCAACATTGATGCTCCTTCTCCCCCACCTTTTACTCAACAAACTATATTTTTAAATTCAAATTCTCCTCACTTCACTCAATAAACCCAACATGTTTCTTCAGAAAACACTCACACACATTATTCAAATCACAACATCATTTTCACCTCTCAAGAAACCCCTTCCTCGCCTTTTCCTTTACAACCTAAACATCTCTCACCCCATCTAGCACCTATCGTTTCATCTACCACATCTCATTACCTCATGTAAACCCAATACAAAAGTGGAATTCACAAACCCAAATGACTTAACCTTGTCACAAATTGTCCCTTACCCAACTCTATTGAACCAATATGTGTATCCCAAGCTCTTAAGTACCCTGCCTGCCAACAAGCTATGACAGAAGAGTTCATGGACCTCATGCACAATGACACTTGAACATTAGTTCCTTATGCACCACACTATAATGTAATTGGCAACAAGTGGGTGTTTAGATTGAATGGAATCTTGACGGTTCCATATCTTGTTATAAAGTAAGGCTTGTAGCAAAAGGCTTCCATCAATGCCATGGTCTTCATTATAAGAACACTTTTAGTCCCGTCATTGAGCTCCAAACCATCAAAGTTGTGTTATGCATTACTCTCTTAAATGGTTGCTCTCTTACACATCTGGATGTCAATAATATATTTCTCCTAGAACCATTATCAAAGATATATACATGATTTAGCTGTTTGGGTTCATTCATTCCTCTCATCCTAACCATATTTGCTAACTTAAGAAGGCTCTGTATGGTCTCAAACAAACACCAGACACTTGGTTCAATACCTTTTGCATGTTTCTATAGCAATATGGTTTTTTAAATGTCAAGAGTGATACATCCTTATTTATTTACAAATCATGTTCCACTATTGCATATTTTTTTTTATGTTGATGAATTATTACCAACCAAAAATGATTCTAGGTTTTTAAACAAGTTTATAGAGATTCTTGCTAACTCGTTTTCTCTCAAAGATTCACCCAGTCATTCCTTTGGTGTTGAAATTGTGCCCACCAAATTAGGCATGGTTCTAACTCAACACCACTACATTTATAACATTCTACATTGCACAAATATGACTGAATCCAAGCTAGTGGGCTCTCCAATGGCAACTACATTCTACTCAAAAGCTATACCTAATGCTACAACATGTGTTAGCAACGAATTTCATAGTGTTTTTTTTTGGCTCCTTGCATTATCTTGTGCTCACAAGACCGGATATTGCATTCGTTGTGAACAAACTAGCTCAACATATGCAAACTCCTATAGCTACTCATATGCAGGCCCTACAAAGAATCTTATGGTACCTCAAGTCCACTATATCATATAGCCTTCATCTCACTAAGTCTCAAAATACAATTCTATGACATATACTAGGCTTGGGACACAGTGGATAGAAAATCTATTGGTGCATATTTAATTTATTTTGGCCCCAACCGATAGTTGCCTACTCA
The DNA here is from genome assembly GCA_030549775.1 of Tamarix chinensis. NCBI lineage: Eukaryota > Viridiplantae > Streptophyta > Magnoliopsida > Caryophyllales > Tamaricaceae > Tamarix > Tamarix chinensis. The sequence goes on along the minus strand of CM060176.1, from coordinate 108,071,770 downwards.
TCCACAGAGGATGCATATTGCATAATTTTCACAACCACCTAAGAGTTATTATGGATTCAGTAGCTGATTTGGGAGCTAGGATCATCAATTATAGCTCCCACCATCTTCCCTGATAACATTGGTGCCACTTATCTATGTGCTAATCTAGTTTTCCACTCAAGAATGAAACACATCGCCATAGATTATCATTTTGTCTGTGATCTTGTTGCTGACAAAAAACTATAATTATTACATTTTCTAACAAGTCACTAATTGGTAGATTTACTCACCAAGCCTCTATCATCCACCTATTACCATTTTTTCAAAGACAGCATAGGAGTTCTTAAAGATACCTTCATCTTAAGGGGTTGTATAGGTGTACTCAATCAATAATATTCAAATAATTATTATAACAATCCCATGCAAATAAGAGATATTCATGCTATGAAATGCAAAGTATAATTATAGGAGTTTTTAGTTAGCGAAGTATTATATATACGTACTTAATGTTGTAAATGTAGTGTGTGAATTATGAAGTAATAATAAGAAGTACTCATCTATTTTTATATCATATACCAAATTTAATGTTAAAACATTTATAACAATAAATCAAAACAAGTGGAAATATAATAGATGATAGAAGACTTTAACATGCGAGTAGAGATAAAAATGGGGTACGTCGGGGATAGGGATCCTATCCTCATACCCAAATTCAATAAGAAAAATAATTTCTAAACCCAACTTGATCCCTGCCGGGATAAAATCCCCATACCTAACCTAAAACATAAAACCCAACCCCATTTTCGATGCCCTATCCCATTTTTCACAATATACTTTTTATTTATATTTTATATAAAAATTATAATATATATAAAAGAAATTGTATAAAAAAAATATTCATGACGGTTTGGGGATGTGGACTCCTAGTCCTAACCCATCCTCATCCCATATCCAAACAAATTTCTTAACTTGAAAATTGAACAAAAATTCTTGACAAGGCCCTAAACCAACAGAAAGAATTACCATCCTTATATATAATATAAGAATAGACTATTGAGATTAACTCAAAGATAGTACATAAAAAAAATTAGAAAAGAGAGTAGAAAAAGGACAAAGAATCTAAAAGAGGTATTTAGAGCACTAGGGGTGCACAACACCTACTTGTCCTAGATAACTACAACTCTTTTCCCAAAAACCCTAGTCGTATCGCTCCACATTATGAATGAGGTTAAAGTTCATAAGATAATCATCAAAAACCTGTGACACCACCTATAAAGTGTAGTATCATCATGCAACTCATATGGAGTAACACAACTATTGTAAGGAGATAACATTTGCCACATAAGACCTACATGTGATTAAAATAGTATATCATGTGATAACACAATAATAACACGTATCATATGGTAACACAACTGTGAAGAAGGCAACTAAGCATCATGCATGTGATAATATAAGATGAAGCACATGATTGAATGATAACTACCGATTATGATATTCTATTATTGTGATCAAAATCAATTGGTCATATTAACTTGATAATGGAGAGTCAAATAAACCATAACAACTATTCTAGTACATGAATAGTACCGGCCCTAGTTGGTCTACCAAAAAATGTAACTGTGCCATCAATAATAGGATATTTAATTACTTAAGTATCCATACTCCTTATAGGGCCAAAAATATCTAAACACCTATAGAGTACAAGAGCACCTCTCTAGATCTCGTAAGACATCTGAGATCATAGAAGAGAAAACAACGAAATGGTACTAGCTATCAAGTGATACCAAGCTTGCCTCAAATAGATATATTAAGCAATACAAGTTCCAACTCAAAATCTTTTGCTTTAAGTGATTAAATTTTATCGAATGATTTAGCCATACAAGAATCAAGGCCTAAAGAATATCACTTAGGCAATTCAATCAAACATATTCGAATTTCTTTATTAAATTTGATGTTTTCCATGCTCTTGATTTACAAAGATATCAATACATGAATCAAATAGAGCACAAAGGTCTAATATTCCAATTGGTATTAAAAACCTAAACCTGTATAAGTGGCATAAAAGTCTATGTCCCATGCCATTAAGGCACATTTTGAATATATGTGGCATCAAAGTCAAGCTCCATGCCATAACGATCCATTTTAATTTATATATGACAATTTATAAGTTCTAATTATTTGTAGTCGAGGGTTAACAATCAACATCAAAGTTTTCTATTAACAATAGCCAATAGTTGCCGAGGCTTAATATTTGACCACATGTTAACGATTATTCAAAAGTTTACGTATAAGGCTAAAATAAGTTAAATAAACCAACAACACATAAAATGATTAAAAAGCCCTTAAGACTACTAAATTAATTTTATTATTAGGAGAGGCATATGTCATGCTTAAAGGCCCACACTTAACCAATTATTTTCTTAGGATGAAACATTAAAATCAATACTAAGTTAAAAGTACAAAAATTTCTAATGTACCTAAAATGCCCTTTATAAGCAACAATGATAATTTTTAATTAAAATCCTTAAGTCCGCTAATCTAGAACCAAATATTACACTCATCCAATTTAACTCTTTTATTATTATTATTATCATAGTACTCATTTTAATCCCAAATTTTCAGAATTGATACTTGATCAAAATATCCTTGTTCACATAAAATCACCTCAAAACTTTAAAACATCATAATTAATTTCATGCAACTCAAAAACCTACCAAACAAATCATTAAATTTTATTTAAAACACCTAGTGAAGACAATGGTATACTCAAAACTAAAAAAAATGGAGGTTCAATTACCTAAAATACACTTGGTCAGAATTGATACTTGATCAAAATATCCTTGTTCACATAAAATCACCTCAAAACTTTAAAACATCATAATTAATTTCATGCAACTCAAAAACCTACCAAACTAATCATCAAATTTTATTTAAAACACCTAGTGAAGATAATGGTATACTCAAAACTAAAAAAAAAATGGAGGTTCAATTACCTAAAATACACTTGGTCAAATGCCAAAGCAAAAACCCTTAAATTCATTTCAATTCTAAATGACAACAAATTCACAACCTGGCTTCACTGTCCTAATAAACATACAATGACATATTTATTTAGAATTTAAACAACCAAAATCTGCATAATATTACAAGGCTGAGAGCCAAATCACTTAGTTCAATACATATTAATCATGGGTCTGTTGCATGTTCAATAATGATTAGTAGATTACTCATCACGTACCAATAGTATATTCATTTAAGCTCTAGAAAACATAAAAATATGTTAAAATCATGTAAATCATTCTCTCATCCAATCTTCATGCTTATATACACATGATAACACCATACATACTTCATACATGATCATCTAATACACTATTTCATGCTTATATTCAAAACAAAGCCAATCATGCGTAAACTAACATATTACAACACGTAACATTAAATCTTAGTTTCTAAAGGTTAGTTATGTTACCTCGCTCCTAGACTCCAAGAATATGTAAACCAAAGTTAAATGCCTCCTAATGAGTTCCTTAATCACCATTATAAAAGAATAACAATGAAAAAAATACTTGGATGTAATAAAAACACAACAATTGAAAGGAAAGAGAGAGAGAAAATAAGAACATAAAACCTTGAATATGGAGGTTGAGAACTTAATAAAAATAACCAAGAAAAAAATTGGTTGATGGATGTGGAATAATTTTAGAAAACCAAATATATAGAAATATTTGGAGTTAAAATTTATTTGATGACCAATAGAATAAAGATGGTTGAAAAGACTAAAATCATCAATTTGTGTGAAATAAATTTATATGCAATTTAACAATTTAAAAGGAATGAATGAATTGCGAGTGAATGGAATTGATAGATGACTACAAAAATATTTTTTTGATCGATTTACAAATGGGTTGAAATGAGTAAAAATGATGAAATCGAATAAATCACATAAACTGTGTTTTCTGCAAACGAATAAAATAATCAACAAAAATCTCAAAACTAATATAAGCAAAATGAAATTTGATAATAGAACTTGAGGAATGTGTTGCAAGCTTAATCACAATATAATTAGAGTTTTGAAAGATATATTATTAGAGTAATGTATTAGATTGTTAATATATGTCACCACTTATCATATAAGAATGCCTCTTTTTTTGTATATAACATACTTAAAGGTGAAAAAAATTGACCTGAACTGATATAACTAATAAAAACCAACTTGAACCATTCTAAAAATTTATCTGATAAAACCTAAGGAATTATGAACACGAAACCTACTTAACCCAACTCAATATTTGATTGATACTTGATATATCCCTATTAATTATGAATATGAAACCTATCCAATATGATCCCACCCAATCTGATGCTTATTTGAGATCATACCTAACAAAAAAATTATAAATTTCAAATGATCCAACCAAATATTTTTACTAATATCATATTTTGTTTTTCATATTACTTTCTAATATTCACTTCTTCCACTTACAAGGAAAAGATAGAAATATATACCTATGAAGGAATATACATAATTTATTAGAAATACCCAAGACAATATCCATAGATTGTTAGCTCTGTCACCAATACTCTAGATGACTAACATATTGTAGACTTACCACAAGTTAGAAGCTTTGCTATCAAATACTATTGATGAACCTTTCCTACCTTCCCCCCTTGGCTCTGATACTAGGAAAAGTATAATTCTTTTACCTGTTTATCTCCATTCTCGGTCTTAATTTTGAGTCCCTTAGAGTTTGAATTGGCTATAAGTCTTGTGTCAAATAATAAGTCCAGGTATGGTCAAACTTCCATAGGAATTAATCCCTGCCAGTTTAAAAAAAAATGAATTTACTTTCTTGATCTACTTCTTCATCCTCCTCTTCTAGTCATCACACTGTAGAATCTAGAGAAAAATGATTTTAATTCTGATGAATATGTCTTAGAAGATTTCAAAGGATCTATAGATAATTGGAAACTTCTAAAATTCCACTATGAGATGATTTACAAAACTTCAAAGTATTACCATTTTCAAATAAATATGTCATAAAAATTGAAGAATAAGATATTCAAATTTCAAAACCTTCTGAATAAATATAAATTCTTGCAAAAAAGACCATAAAAAACATATCTATAATGGTTTCAAATGCATTCACTTATGATTGGTTCAGGTAGGATTTAAACCCTTAGTAAGAGAAGGATTAAATACTTCTAATCTTGCCATTCTTCGTGATGGAAAGAAAAAATTTCAAGATTCCACTTTTGTAACCGTTGAATCAAGCCTTTACAATGGTCCTATCTTTTTTAATTGTTATCTAAATTTTTTTCCTATCCTAAGAGATCTAAACCTAATCCAATTTCTCATCCTCCAAGTCAAAACCCATAGCAATGAAATGCTTGAAGGATCTATACCAGTTGCTATGATTTTTTGTATTCACTATAAGGTGATGAAAATAGCCTTTAAAACACTAGCTAAGGTCCATAGTAAAAAGGGTGAAACTCTCCTTCTTCAGACAGACCCAAATAAGGAAAACAAAATTGTCCTAAGACCAATTATGTGGAAAGATATTAGTCTTGTAGATGAGCGGCTTTTTGAAAAGATTACACCATCACAGATTAACCAGCCTCAGCTCCCCACAATACCAAATACCAAGTTGAGCCAAATCACCCAATTTCAAGATGGTTCAGTCAAGCTTAGTTTCCAAAGAATCTAAAGCCACATATTCTTAGATATAGCCTCGACCTCTTCTACCATTGACATAGGAAGGATTTTAAAAAATCTCCTTATCATAAACCCCCTGTATGACTAGAAAAGATACTCTATCTTAGACTTTCCAAATGACCGATTACACATCTAGAATACCCTATTCAATTTATAAACAAAACCAATCAAAAAATTTTTAGAATTGCACAAAAGACTGAATTATCACAGGCTTCTCAACAAACCTTCGAGCCTCCACTAGACACTACTTCTCCAGATTCTCCAAATTTTTCTGAGATTATAGAAAAATTGATTAATGTTATTGAAGAAGATTTTTATATAAACAAAGGTGTTTTCTAAGAGGACTTCTATGGATCGCATAACCTCAAAAAAAGAATGTGATTCTTCAAGCACTTTCTTCACCAACATCATGACATCTAAAAGCAATTTTATGAATTTATCCAAAGTGAAAATGTTCAAATTTTGTTCTTTGACTGATTTGAGATCTATGCTAAAAAGAATAGTATTAACCTCCCTTTTTCATAAAATCAATCATGTAACAACTTGAAACAAAACTAAAATATGGCAAACTAGTAAAGGCACAATTGAATATGATCATCCACCTCTTCAAAGTATTAAGATGTCCTCAGGGTAAAACTCACTTTAGTTAAAACCTCTATGAATGCCTAGAGAGGAAGATAGTGAAAATATTGAGAAAATTGTCCTAAAAAAAACTTTACCAACATCTATTTAAATACCATCGATTCACAACTCACAAAGCTTGACAAGAAAATACAAAAAGCCATACTCTTGGCTTTCTAGACTACTTCACCTCAACACCCTAAAAATAAGAAACTTCCTATGTTTAAACCATTCCAACTTTCAAACTCTATCCAAAAGGCTATTTGGGATGGAAAACTGAATTTCTCCAAGCTATCAAGTTCCAACTTAGTCAAATTCATTTCTTTTTCTTTTAATCATATTTAGGTTCCTGACACTCCTGAACAAGGTTCTCAAATTAGCACTCTTGGATTCATATCTTTGCTACAAATAGAGGATGAGACTGAAGCAAACCCAACCCTTTTGCACCTTCATGAACATCCCTCATATTCTAGGACCCTTATCCCTAGGAGCACTACTCCTAACTTAGCCTTGAATCGAGACTCAACAAAGTTATCTAGCTAAACTATGAATTCTCATGTCTTTACAAATATAATATCAATGGTATGTTAAAATACCATATCCTTAACCTTCTTCAAAAAATGACCATGGCGGCAAATGCTTACAGAACTACTCATTGCAGGGTTCTTTGGCCAACTCAAAGGATGGTGGGATTTTCATCTCACCTCGGGGGAGCATAATTCCATTCTTGATGCCATCCAGATGGATGAAGACGATAATATTATTTTTGAAAATGATGATGTCTTTTAATATGCGGTTGCCTCACTAATTTTGGCAGTCTCCCTCCATTTTGTTGGAGATCCTTCGCATCTCAAAGATAATAATACCGAACTCCTTTCAAACCTTCATTGTAAACACCTCAGTAACTTCCACTAGTACAAAAATACTTTTCTCACTAGTGTTATGCTCTGGGATGATTCTAATAGACCTTTTTGGAAAGAAAAATTCCTCGCTGACCTTCCTCCTCTTCTCAAAGGAAGAGCTCGTGACAAAATTAGGGAAGCATATGGTAACCAAATTCCTTAATCTAGGTTTACCTTTAGGGAACTGATCAATCTTACTAAAGAAGAAGGTCTTAAGATTTACTAGCTTTAAAGGTATTTAAAGTGGGAAATGCATAAAATTAGGTAAGAACTAGGTTCTTTCTACAAACAATTTGACATTTTAGGTATGAAAAATATACATAAAACATGTAATGGATCTTGCAAAGTAAATTATTGTTCAAAATACCATCACAAAGATACTTCAAAGAAGCAGATTTCTACTCCATAGACTACACAACAACTTCCTTACTATAAAAAATCTTAGTCTAAAGGAAAATAACCCTAGTTCTATTTCTAAAAATCTTTCGGTATGAATATTACCCATTATAAATGTGGGAGAAATGGACACATTTATAGAGTCTATCAGCTCAACATAGAAATCCATGAACTAAATCTTGAAGACAAAACATTAGGAAAGATACATAACCTTCTCATAGAATCTTCCGATGATGATTCTCAAAATGGCGACCTTTCTGAATCTGGCTTCTAGATTGATGAAATTCTTCACAATCTTCCTATTCTTCCTTTAAGTTCAATGATGTAGATATCTCAAAACAAATACATGTTCTCACAAAAAAACATGTATGCTTGAGGTCGTTTAACACATTTATGATCTCCTCAAATAGAAGGAATATCTTGAGAGACTCCGTGAATCCCTTAAAAATAACGACACTCCTCCTTTAACAAACTCTCTGCTAAACCTAAAAATACATACAATTTAATCTCTATTCTCAACAGATGATAGAAATCCAAATAATCTTACCTAAAAACTTTTAAACTTCAACAAGATATCAAAGAAGTTAAGAAGGAACTAAAATACCTTCAACAGAAACAAGAAAAGGATAGTAGTATCATTCATATTCCTCTTTCAAAAACCCTAGAAGAACCCTCCCCTGATGCTACTGAAAAGGATGATGATTTTGGTGAACATTCTTTCAAAAACTTATCTGCTCCTACTGATTTCTTAAATATTTTAAAAGAAATTAATTTTCAAAAATATATTATAAATATCACACTCAAAATCTCCAATGATTTCCAAGTAAATACTGTAGCACTTTTTGACACAGGTATTGATTTAAATTGTATCAAAGATGGAATTATTCCAAAAATTTTCCTTTAACCTAATATAGAAAAACTTTCTACAGCAAATGGTTCTAGGTTCAAAATCAAATATAAGTGTAAAGCCTATGTCTTATTTAATAATCTAAAAATCTAATCAACCAATATCATAACCCTTGATATTAGCCATAGTATTATTCTGGGGACCCTATTCATAAATCTAATTACACCATACCAAGTAAACCATACCACCATAACCTTGAATATAAAAGGAATAAAATATTCTCCCTCATTCCTTGAAATCCCTAAAACTAGAAATATAAATATTCTAAAAGCAAAATCCATTTATCAACACTAAGCTAATCATTGAATTCAAAATAAACAACATGATATTTATTTTATCAAACAATGAATTTCTCTAACAAAATTCAAAATATGTTAGAAATCAACAATACAAAAACTATGCTTGCTAGTGTCTAAAAGAAAATTGAGCAATAAAATTTGTGCTAATCTTCCTAATGCCTTCTAGGCAAGGAAGCAAAACATCATTGATTTGCCTTATGAAAATTTATTAGTTGAGAAAAATATCCCTACAAAATCTAGACCAATTCAAATGAATGAAGATATAGAAAACCATTATCGGACCGAGATCACATATCTTAAAAGAAAACACCTAATTTCAAACTCTAGATCTCATTAGTCTTGCGTAGCATTTTATGTTAATAAGTAGTTTGAAATTGAACAAGGAACTCCTCAACTCATCATAAATTACAAACCCTTAAATATCGCTCTCAAATGGATTAGATACTTCATTCCCAACAAATGACATATTCTTTAAAAACTCCATTCCTCATTTTTTCCAAATTTAATCTAAAATAAGGGTTTTGGCAAATCTAGATCTTTTCTAAAGATTGGTACAAAATAACTTTTACCATTCTTTTTGGTCAGTATAAGCGGAATGTCATGCCCTTTGGGATTGAAAAGGCGCCTTATGAGTTCCAAAGAATAAAAAATGATATATCTAATCCTTACTCAAATTTATATATTGTTTATATTGGTGATGTCTTTATATTTTCTCATTCTTTATATCAACATTTCAAACATCTTAAAACATTTGTCTCTATCATCAAAAGAAAATTTCTCATTGTTCTAAAGTCCAAAATCTCCCTCTTCCAAACATGGATTAGGTTCTTAGGTCACTACCTCTCACAAGATAATATTACTCCAATTAAAATATCTCTTGATTTTGCATCAAAATTTCCTGACAAAATCCCAAAAAACAACTACAAAGGTTCCTTAGTGGCCTAAAGTATTCCTTAGATTTTTGTCTAAATATTAATAGATTAGCTAAATCTTTCCACGATCGACTTAAGATAACCCCACCACTGTGGACTTAGAACATACCTAAATTATCAAACACATCAAGACACATGTACAAAATATCTCGTGTCTTTATCTTATTGATCTAAAACTCCCAAAGATTGTTAAAATTGATGCCTCTGACATTAGCTATAGTGGTATCCTTAAACAAGTTCAAAATCAAAAAGAAAAGATTATTCAATCCACCACCGCTCACTGAAATGATACCAAGAAATATTAGTCTACCATAAACAAGAAAATCTGTTCCATTGTTCTTTACATTCAAAAATTCTAGTTAGATCTCCTTAACAAAAAATTCCTCCTTAGAATAGACTAGAAATCTGCAAAAGAACTCCTATAAAAAGATGTCTAAAATATTATTTCAAAATAAATATTTGCCAGGTTGAAAACCATTCTCTCATTCTTTGGTTATGATATAGAATTTATCAAAGAAAAATCAAACTCTATCCCTGATTTTTTTACTAGAGAATTTCTCTAAGAACAACCTTGACATGGCTCCCAAAAAAGAAAGGAAAACAATCTATCTCAAAACCCCTATCATTAGCCCCATCAAAACTTGGTACGAGGATATAATTGAAGAAGAGGAAGAGGCCTCTTCCTCACAAGTTCCCCCTTCTAATCCACAATAAGAGGTAAAGAATTGGGTAGAAACCCTTACAAAATCTCTCAAAGCATTCTTAGCATTACAACAAATATTATGGAACATCTCGTCTCCTTCTGTTGGTAAAATTTATTTCCCTATTTTGTAAATTGAGGATGCTTCTTCTTCTTATAAAACCCTTTCTCAAAAATTGATTTCAAAATCTTTTTCTATAAATCTCACAATTTTTCTGAATCCATGTTCAAAACAAATTGCTTAAAAATAAAAGGGTTTTGAAAAGACTTTTGGCTATCTTCAAAAAGCACATTTTCAAATCTTTACAAATTATAAGGAAGGATTCTAGTATCCTGACCCCTTTCTTTCTCTTCAAAAACTTTTCTTTGGGTGATGTTTTAAACCATGAGATTTGCACAAACCACAACCATATTATATGGCAATCCTAGAATACAATAGTTCTGCCACCTTCAAGCATGTTTCTCACCATGAAACTCTAGATGAATGGGCATATTCCATTGGTAAAATTCATAAATTCCTCCTACCCTCGGATTGGGGTAGAGCCCTTCATATCCTAAAATGGCTCCCAGACATATACAAAACCTCACAAAACTTCTCCCTCACCTTTAATTACTGAGATTACCAACAAACATGGTATAACACCTTCTCACAAATCAACCGGAAAAGCCATTCCTAGCTAGTATTTTTCCAAAAATTTACATCAACTAACCTCCCAATTTGGTTTATCAAATGGTGGAAAGATGTTGGCTCTTTTACTAAAATCCTACCTCTATAAGTATCTGAAGCCCTTTATTCTTTCCAAATCCTTTTCTGTCCCTTACCTAAAGACAAACAATTACTGCCCTTATTCCATTTTTTTTCCAGGTTTTCCTGTCTTGTGGTTTTCTCTTGGAGAGTTGATCACCAAAACATTGATGGGATCCCCACCATTTTTTGATGTTTCAAGGTCAAATGGTGAAATAAATTCCATGCCTTTGATAAAATATCAAAATATTCTATCCAAATCTGGGCCAAAACATAGAAACCGGTTAAACTAATCTCCTAAATCCCACTTGATCCTTTTCAAACCAAATTTCTTGCACAAAAATCTCACACATCTACCAAAGTTGCTACAACAAATACTCAATAAGAATATCTCACCATCCTTAGCCAAACCCTTTCTCAAAAGAAATCCTTATCATCATCTTCGTTATTTATGCCCCTCATCAACTATGGTGATGATAATAAGGATGAATGTTACAAGATTCTCCCCTAATCACAAGATATGCACAGCCAAAAAAATATGTAAAAAAAGATAAAAAAAAAGTACCCAAAAGATATCACCACATGGCATGCTAGTCAATAAAGTATAAAGTAGTTACTATAGCAGTAGTTACTTTAGAAATTATTGTAGCAGTCGAACATAAAAAAGAAAAAGGAAAAAGCATCTTGTGAATTACAAGCTGCTGCTTAAATCACGAGGATAAATTATCTTTCGTTGGATTCCCTTAAATATGATTTTACCACAAAAGTCAAAAGATGGAATGATGATGTCTCCAATAGATGAAGCCTCCTACCTATAAAATGAAGGCTTATGACTCATTGTTAGGCAATAGTTTTTTCCCACGATAGATTATAGTCACCTTATATTCTCCTCTCCCAAAAATATATTGTACTATCTTCTTAAATTTTGTAGAGCTCATGTGCTAAGCATCATCTACAAAAACATCTTGTATTCTTCTAGCTTCAAATGATATAATATAATTGTTCCTCATTGTAACACCCCCAAAATTCACTCCTGAAATTTTTTTTTTGAAAGAATAAAGCGGAAGCTAAAAGAGAATATTGGGAATGTTACCGCCACATCTAACATAAGATAGATGTCCACCATCTATCTCCTACTAGATGCAAGGCTAAAACCTATCAAATAAAATTTTAAAAATTTATGCCGTAAGGATAAACTCCCACAAGGAACTATCCATAGGCAGATGGCAAGTGAATAAATTCACTAAATAAAATCATTGCTGAATTGATCAGCAGAACCTGTGAAATAAATCCGAATTTTAAAGCTTATCAGAGTATGAGCAACTGAAAGGTAATTACAATACCCTTGAAGTTTTAAATACAACACTTGAAGCTTTCATACATAAATACAGTTAAACCAGACAATTCTTGATGGATTAAATTCCGGATTGCCTACTCTCTCAGGTTAAGCCTTCCACCCAAAAACAGTATCCGATCTCAACCCTACACAAGAGGTCTGCTCCCCACCATCAGTGGATCATCACAGGACCCATTCAACCAAGGTAGTATCAGTACAGGTCCAATACTGAGTAAATCAAGACCACCCGACTCAGGGAAGGAAACATGAAACAAATAAGATATGAAAGACTATAACTTACAATTCTCATGCTCAATTATACATGTATTACATACAATAGAACATAGGGACACAGATTCATACTTATGAGTACAATACTAGACATGACAACACATAAGATACAAGCGTACAAGAAATCAAGATCACATGCTAAGTAACACCAATCCAACAATCCAATGATAATCATTATTACATCCGATTTTATTTATTTACGATGAGTTCAGGGACCCCACTATTCTTAAACTGGTGGAACGGTCCGAAGCACCTCTCGGGGACAACACACCTGAGCCACTATTATCATCCGGTGGAACGGATCCTACACATCTCAAGGCAAAATACTCCTAAACCACTATTCTGAACCGGTGGAACAACTTGAAGCACCTCTCAGGGATAGGACACCTGAGCCACTATTATCGTCCGATGGAACAGACTCTACACCTCTCAGGGCAAAACGCTCCTGAGCCACTATTCTGAACCGGTGGAACGACTTGAATCACCTCTCAGGGATGGGACACCTGAGACACTATTATCATCCGGTGGAACGAACCCTACACCTCGGCCCAACTCACGTGATCTTCCACTTTAAATAATTAGTATCTTATTCAGTGATTTTAGCCGACCATAATTCAGGCCCACATGAATAATTCCATGGCATAAAGATACATCATAGGGTATCATATAATTTCAATCAATATTCAAACATTCACATACTCAAATACATACCATATTCAAGTGTTATATTAACACACATTGGCATTGAGGCTATGAATTCATACATACATAAAATTACCACACAGAAAATAGCATACACCGAACAGGATTAAAAGATCAATAAGCATAGTCATCACCTTCCACTTCAATCAGACATACATCCAAATTCCGCCATAAGTAAAGGTAAGTAAGGACTTACCTAAATCCAAAGCTAGCTAAGCAAATTGAGAAAGAGGGATAGCTATCGAAGGCTCAACAATCCATGAGAAAGTTTTCCTAGATCGCCGATAGAAATCGGAACTAGGTTAGAAACCATCTTATCGATCAATAATTCACATATTACAATTAAATCCATATAATAGGACACAAACAATCTTTCTTGAAAAACGTGTTCGAAACTTAGGACTCAAGAACGTAGCTCTATTAAGATTAAGATTAAAATATAAATCAAATGATTTAAAACCGAAAGATAGAAATCGATTAGATAAAAGACACACAACACAATCAATTTTATAAAATCATCCCGGAATATTAGGGTTTTTAATGCCTAAACTACAAATCGACCAAATCACTTCGATTACCTCAAATTGATAGTTTTTAAAATACAATTACACTAATTTTAGATAAATCTAAATGATCAATTTCAACAAAACAATATTTCGATTAACCAATTCAAGTCGATCCGTTTTAAAAATTAGGGTTTTAAAGCCAACGACACAACTTAGATAATTCAAATCAATTAATTCCAATTAAAGGTATTAGAATACAATTAGGATCATTTCCACTACTTCTATAAACTTAATTTTAGAAAAAAACAACTATACAAATAACATATTTCATAATCTCACTTGAAATCTAGGGTTTTAGGCCCGAAAATACAATTTGGTTGAATTCTATAAATTTAATCAAATTGAATGTTTAGAAATGAAATTAAACACATTTTATAACATATCAAATAATCAATTGATCAAAACCACTAAAAGAAATACCCAATTTAGCACAATTAGGGTTTTTGAGCCCGGAACGCAAATCCGATCAACTCTTGCTAAAATATATAAATTGACGGTTCGAAATAGTAATATAAATTGTATAGTCAATTGAATAAAACGATCGGATTACATAATCCAATTTAGTCCCCCAAGAGTTTTGACCTAAAAATCTAATTCCGATTAATTACGCACAATTTTCCCAAATCAACACTTCCGATATGAAATTAAATACATTTCAAACGATATTGTAAAATCAATTGAGCAAAACGACTCAATTTCATTACACACAAATTTTGACCAAGAATCAAATTCTGATTGATTCCGCATAAATTTCTCAAATTGACAGTTCCAACATGAAACTAGATACATTTAAAAACATATTGTATAATCAATTTTTCCAAAATTGCCAAATCGGACGGATCCAAAAAAATTGGGCATAACCTAGCCTAAAATTCAATTTTCCAGAATTCCAACCTAAACCATACAATTAACTTATCCAAATCAATCTCACAACACATATATACATAATCAAACAATTAATTTAGCTTATCACAAGCTAAATCATACTCAATTAATCAAATCCATATTAGGGCTTTTCAGAAATTTATACCAACAAAAATAAACAAAATCGGAGCAAAGGAAGGCCGGGGAAGCTTCGTTGGGGGCCGGGGGTGGCACGCCGGTGGTCAGCAAGGCTCGTCAGAGCCTGAAAGCAGCACAACCAGTGTGGCCTGTCGTTGACCCTGCTGTAGTTCGCTGTTGCTGCTGCGCGGCTGTTGTGCTGCGTCGGTTGCAGCTACTGCGGCTATTGCTTGCTACGGTGGCTGGTAGCATCGACGACGGCAACCAGAGGTCAGCTGGCATGGAGGAGCTAGGAGAAGGAGGGAGGTGGGAGCTGTGTGCAAAGAACAGAATGCACGGGAAGGAGAGAAGAGAAGAGAAGAGAAAGAGAAGAAGAGAAAAGGAAAAGAAGAGGGGGGGTCGGCCGATTTGGGTGCTGCGGTTTTTTTTTACAAATACATATATAAAATAAAATACTAAAAGTTTAAAAATCATTATTGGAAGATTTTATCTAAAATTCATTAAATGAAAATTATTTCGTAAGGTTCCGAAAGCTTAAAATTAATAAAATAACTATATAAAGAATTTCATAAACATTTTTTGAAGAATTTACCAACGAACATAAAAATATATATTATTTACGGAAATATATTATAAGACCTCAAAAAATTATTTAAAAGCATATAATAACATATTTAAGTCAAATTCGAGTAAACCGAGAGTAATTTAAATAATTTTCGAAGTCGGTTTTCCGCAAACCAAAAAGCGTAAAATGGAAGAAAAATAATTTGGGAAAGAAATTCATAAATAATCTCCAAAAACCCTTTTTAATTTAAAACTTCCAGAATATATTAACGATTTCCAAAAACGAATAAATTTAAAGTCGGAAAATATTTTCTACGGATAAATTTTTTTAAAAATAACTTTAACTATTTAAACAGAAATTTTATAATTTAAATAATTTATTTCGTTAACGAAATATTACTCCAAAATAAAGTCGTAATCACATGACGAAGTTATAATCGAAAAAGAATCTAAAATATTAAAAATCAAAATACAAGAAAGAATGGGAATACATATTTTTAACCGAAAATCGAAATCATAAGAATATAATAAAATCATGGTCGTGAACGAATTTTGTCTAGAATGGTTCGCAACGGCAACGATTAATTAAATTCTAATATGAATTCGAAGTCATCGATGCCTCTATAAAACGAATCAAAATTAAAATAATAAATATTTATATCAAATTACGCTAATAAAATCATTAGGCTTAATCAAATTAGATTTAAAAAATATGGGGTATTACACTCATCCTTGTTCTTTTTTACATTCTTTTATTAAAATTCCATTTCCATTGTTTCTATTCTTGTTCTTGTTATTAACAGTGTATCCCTAGATCTAGCGGCACTCCTAGTATATATATATTAGCATAAATTTAAATACCTTTTACGACTATTACATTAATATTTTACCATCACTGAACTAATTTTTCACCAGTGAGTTACATTTTACTTAAAAATAATCTTTCACTACCAATATACTAATATTTTACCACTAATGTACTGATTTTCCACTTACAAATTGATATTTTACCACTATTACCATTCTACTAAAAAATTGGTCTTTCACTACTAATATATTCATATTTCACCACTAATGTACTAATCTTTCAACATTAATAATCTGATTATTTATGAATGAGTTGATCTTTCAACATTATTTTACTAAAAAATGATCTTTCACCATTACTATACTAACTTTTCAACGCTAATGTATTGATTTTTTACCAGCGAATTGATCTTTCATCATTAATATATTGAACTTTTAGCACAACTACATACATACATACATACATACATACATACATACATACATACATACATACATACATATATATATATATATATATATATATATTATATTTCATCATATATGTAATTATCTTCCTCTACTAGTAAACTAATTTTTCACCAACAACTTGATCTTTCACCACTATTCTACTTAAAAATAGTCTTTCATCACTAATATATTAATTTTTTATTGCTGATATATTGATCTTTTGCCACAAATGTGTCGATTTTTCATTAATGAGTTGATATTTTCCTATTCTTCTACTTAAAATTAATATTTCAACACTAATATACTAATCTTTCACTACTTAAATACATTTCTTTCACCACTAATATGCCGATTTTTTTTACTAATGAGCTGACATTTTCCTTTTTTTTCTACTTTAAACTAATATTTCACCACTATAGTATTAATTTTTTACCATCAAGATAAATTTTTTCACCATTATTCTACTTAAAACTAATTTTTTTTACCATTAATGTACCAATTTTCATAAATTTTTTATTAAAAATATATTAGTAGGGAACTCTATTTATAAAGAAAAAATTTAAAAATATTATGGTATATATTTTTTAATAGAGTAAAGCTAAAATTAATTAATTAAAAGAAAATTAAATAAAAAAAGGTATTGTAGCAATGGTGTTATACCATGCAACATGTTGTATAGTATTTATTTTGTATATTTTGAGGTGACATCATACCTCAAAATTCCAATGCCTATAGCTATTGATAAACCAAGCTGACTCGGTTCGATTCATTTATTTAGCAGAACAAATCAAATTTGAACCATATTTTTAGGCTCATTTATTAAACCAACCAAGTTCGAGCCAATGGATGTTTGACTCATTTGTTCGCGGGCTGGCTTAAGCTGGTTCAGCTTCTTTATAAGCTCCGTTCATTAGCTAACATATTGGGATTGTATAGAATTTATATAATAAAAAAGCTAAATAGTTAAACGAGCCTTTAAACAAGTTGAATAATTAAATAAGTTGACTTGATTTGTTTAACTTTCAAACTAGCTAAATAGTTAAGTGACTTGAATCATGAATCAAATAATGATAAACAAGCTAGTTTGGTTCTTTATTTTTTTTTTATAAAAAAAAGGTAAAGTGAGATGAGTTGAGATGGCTTGTGAACTTTATAAATTCAATCTCGAACTAGGCTTGTTTAACTTGTTTCAAACTCAAGCCTAAAAAAAATTAAACAAGATGAGCTTGAGTGGGGGGATATTCAGCTCAATTGGGCTTGTTAACGATCTTACCAATACTTATACAATACAACCGATTGCTCATAGAAGATAGGTGCAACTTGTTGATATCATGTTAATGTCAAAACTTTCTAAAAAATTAAAATATCTCTCACTAAGATTATTAGAAAAGTTGAAAAAATATATAACATAATGTTTGTTAAATTTTTCTCTATACTTTGACACCTATGTTGATATATATATATATCATACATTTGAATAATTATCACCACTATTAAACTAATATTTCACCATCATTAAATAATTTTTCACTAATGAGTTATTATTTTACCATTATTCTACATGAAATGGTCTTTCACCACTAATATACTATCCTTTCACAATTAATGTGCTGATTTTTTTATCACTAATATACTAATTTTCTATCAACAAATTGATCACTATTTATATTCCACTTAACAATTGATCTTTGACCACTAATATATTGATCTTTTGCCACTAAGTTACTTGTAATACCCTAGATTTAGCCACTTAAAAATTTGTTTTACAGAAATGTTAATTACCAAATTACTGGGTGTTACCGCTACACTCTGCATAGATCTAGCTCTTTAGCCTTTCTTATGATAAGTGCTAAGGCTAAAATAAAATATAACCAAATTAAATCAACAATAATAGAATACCATACATGGATAAAAATTATGGATAAATATTGTTAGTATAATAAGGTAACCAAAATTTAACAAGGGACATAAGAATCTAAAGGAAAATTGATCATACCAAAAAAACTGACATTTATAGGTACAACATTGGTTTTCCCTAACTCTTAGACCCAAAGGCTCACTCTGAAAATGGGACTTCTTCCCAAGAACTCTACCTATCATTCCCACTCTTATACACTTCATGCCACTTTATAGAC
Organism: Tamarix chinensis; assembly: GCA_030549775.1. Lineage (NCBI taxonomy): Eukaryota > Viridiplantae > Streptophyta > Magnoliopsida > Caryophyllales > Tamaricaceae > Tamarix > Tamarix chinensis. The sequence goes on along the minus strand of CM060176.1, from coordinate 108,052,717 downwards.
TTCTTGTAATTATCTACAAAAATAGTATCAATACAACTCCCTTCTACTGAATAAATCACAATACCTCGTAAGAGGTAGCATGCCCATATTTGATGTAGTCACATAGAATCCGAAAAACATACTAGAGCACGAAGTGTGTACCATAAATGATATTCATGGAACAAAATATATAAACATCCAATCTCAAGCTCTATAATAAAATATGCTAGTTAAATTCTCATCATTTTAAGGTACAATAGACAAATCTAATTAGTTAAATAGATTCTGAACACTATATTAGGATATTGAGGTAACTACCGAACCAATAAGCCAATCAATACTAAGGTAGGGCATTGAGGCATCTACCAGACTAATAAATCTAAAATAATACCAAGTAAGGTGACTAGCAAACTAAAAAATCTAAAACAAAACTAAGGTAGGTCACTAAGGTGATTACCAAACCAAAAAATCTAAAACAAAACCAAGGTAGGGCAATGAGGTGACTACTAGACCAAAAAATCCAATACAAAACTAAGATAGGGCATTAAGGGCGCTACTAGACCAACAAATCTAATTAATACCATGGTTGGGCAAGGAGGCATCTACCAAACCAATAAATCTAAACCAATACTAATGTAGGGCACTAAGGTGACTATTGGACCAAACAATCATTACTTTTCATATTATTACACAATAGATATTTTTTTTACTTACTCGAGGGGGATATAATCAATCTGAGGACACTAAGGTACACCTAGTCATATTGGTACTTGATGGACACATAATACCCTTACCTCATACCCAAGGATAAAGTGGTATGCCTAGTCATATTAGCACACAAAGGCTACATAGTACCCACCTAACCTCGTTCGCTTAGTCCTTCAATATCAATACCCCCTATAGGGATGGTAGGTCACCTATAGAGTAGAGTAGGACCTTTAATGTAACACAGAGTCACACTAACAAATAAAAATAAATTAGGTCTAACACCTCACCTCTAGGGTAGTTAATCTTAGAGAGAAAACCTTTCCTAACTTGAGGTATTTCATTTTAAGTATTAATATTTTATGAGGTGATCATATAAGCCACATACCACACAACTATTTTAATTTTCCAAACTTAACCATTTTCCTTTTTATTTTCAATTATTAAGGCAAAACCTTAGGTCATAGGTTTATGACAAGCCAAGTTAAAGCTAAGGTCAACCTATCTAAAGTTTAAGGGCATCCTAGAATCTAATTATTTGTAACATATACATTAGGTCAAAATTTCTAAAAATCCCTTCAAAATGCTAGTTTTACCATTTTATTTATTTCCATACCGAACATTATCATTATGAGAGATTTGTCATGAGTAGGCAAAATGCATTATTCCACATTATTTTAGCACATAGGAAATCTTTACATTTTGGTGATTAATTTTAATTTTTTACTTTAAATGCATTTACTTGGTTGCACTCAAAAAACCCTATTCATGCGGCTCTCACATACAACATCCTCTATGCAACATACACACACACATTTAAAGCATAAAACTCTAGCATGATTCTAGGCCTAAACAATTTTATCATGCTCGTATATAATTTTTATCGTCTTATGAGTGATTGAGTTTACCTAATCCAATCTTACACAAAAAGAAGTATTCTTCAAAGTCCTCAAAAATTACCTAGGAATTTAACATCCAAAAATATATGTATTATCATATAATATTGCACAAAAATAGTCTAAAATTACTAAAATAGTTAAAGGATCACTAACTAGTTGAATTAAAGCAAGAGAAGCTAAAAAAACCCCAGCAATCAAAGGGAGAAGGATCGGTGGATGTTGTCGAGAAGGAGAGGAGGGCAGTGGTGTTGTGTGCCGTTGTTTGGGAGGTTGCCACAATAAAAGTGGTTGATGAAGGGAGGGGAGACATGATAGGAAAAAGTGCAGCAAAGTGAGGAGGATAAGGTGGCACAAAAGGACCTAAGATGGAAGGAGGGGATTCAATTGAAGATGGGGTAGCAAAGGAGGGAAATCTTCGAAAAAGTTGGCCAAAGGGGAAGTAGTAGGGCTTCGATGGGTTTGGCCTAAAGGAGGAGGTGTGGAATGGTGGTTTTGGTTGAAGGATAAGGGGAGGAATGGTGTTTTTGGCCAGTGGTGTGGTGATGGTTTTGGTGGGAAGGGCCAAAGACAAAGGAGAGGGGGAAGTTATAGAAGGTAGAGGGGTTTACTTTGGTGTAGGGGATAAGGGACCGTAGGTGGTGGCCGGTGGCAAGGAAAGGAGTCTGGTGGGGGTGTGTTATAGATAAAAAAAATGGCGGTGGAAGTGGGAAAATGCCGATGGATAAATGGGGATAATTAACTTCCATGAGGGAGCTCGAGGCATAACAAAAAACAAAAAAATAGAGGTGCAAGGATTAAGAAGAGGGTAGTATGTAGGAAGATGTGGAGGAAAAAACAAAGAGAGGAAAACATGGGGGAGAGGGAGGTATAAAGGGGGTGTGGTGTAGGGTGATGGATCATAAGAGTAGGAGAAAACATGTGTGAAGGGCAAGGAGGGAAAAGTTAAGGGTGTAATACCCCCAAGATTTGCTTAACCTAATCCCACGTCATTAGCGCCCTAATTCAATTCTAATATCAAGATATCTTATTGTTAGCCTTAACTAAATTTCTTAATACCAAAACTTTAACCGAAACCAAAACCTTGATTTGGATAAATCGTAATTTGTAAACTAAAATCAAAATCTACTAAAATTTTCTCTAATCCAAATTACTTGGCTAATCTAAAATTACCTAATCTAATCCTTATTCCCTAACCCTTCTCTCTCTTTTTCCTTTTCTTTCTCCTTTTCTTTTATTCCTTTTTCTTTTCTTTTCTTTTCTTTTCCCTTCTTCTCCTACATCGATTTTATGTTGTGAGGGACTTGGCTGCCTCTACACCACCCCCGTCATCTTGTCTCCTACATGCACTATCCCTACCATCCCTACCATCCTCTGTGCTGCCTTCTTCTCCTTCTTCTCTTCCTCTACACACCACCATTACTTCCCCTGCCACCCTACTTCTTCCTTCTTTTCCTTGCTATTTCTCTCTTTTGCAACCCATCACCATCACACTCCCTGCTTTTGTCTCCCATACACGTCTTCTTCATCATTATTGACCTCCTCGTGCCTCTGGCTAATTCCCATCCATTTCAATCATTTCCATCCCTCTATCCTTTTTCTTTTCTTCTTCTAGGCATATCATCATCATCATCATCATCATCATCTTCGTCACCCTTGCCATTTTTTCTCCAAGGCACGCCACTTACTATTATATATACCCCTCCATCCCTCCATTTTATTGTCATCCATTAGCTCCCCGACCTTCTTCTCTTCTTCCTTCTCATTTATCCTTATTCTTCCTCCTTCTTCCCTATTTTTGGTGCTCAAACCACCCAATCCACCATCGAGCACCACCCAAGCCACCACTTGCCACCCTTTGACTAGTAAACCGATCACCAAGGTTGCATTGACCTTCGTCCTCACTATCGTCGGCCATTGCCACCGACTTTTTCCTCTTTTTCCTTCTCCTTCCGCTCATTTTTTGCAGCGTTGCAGAGTGCACGACCCGTACACCATCTGCTGCACGGATGTGCAATGCTTAGATTCCCTACTATATATCCATGCAATTCTTGCACCGTCTGGCCATGCGTTTTATTTTCTCTTGGCCAAGTGTTGCACAATTGTGGAATTCTTGCATCACCTGGTCGTGTTTCTTTTCTTTCCTCAATCTTTTGTGCACTGTTGTTGCACAACCGTGCAGTTCTTACACCGCCTGGCCGTGCAAATTTCTTTTTAGCCGTGTACCCCTATTTTCACCTCAAATCTTGTCCGAACACCACCAAAATTTAACCATAGCTCCACCACACATTCTTCTACACTTCCATACAATTCAAGCTATCATTTGGCTCCGGTAAATTTCATTTTTACCCTTCTCTACCTTGAATTCTTTCTCAATATTTGATCTCCGATCCTAATCGTATTTTATCTTATTCATTGGTGATCTTTTGGTGATCTCGGATGAGGTATGGGTAGAGGTGGCAATCAGGTCTAGTGGGTCAAGTTCGGGTCGGGTCATAGCGAGTCGGGTCATTTCGGGTGATTTGATTTTTGAGGGTTGGTTGTGGGTCGGGTTGGGGCTGGTCTTTTCGGGTTCGGTTCATTGCTTTGTTTGGGTCGGGTCAGTTTCAGGTCAGATCATTTCGGTTTCAGATCATTTTGGGTTAATTTGCCGGGTCGGGTCAAGTTCGGGTTAAATAAATTCGCATTCGGATAATTTCAGGTTAACTTAACTGGTAGGGTTAGGTTGGTTTTGGGTTATTTTCTAGTTCACATGACTAGGTGGTTTTTACCTGTTCAGGTCATTTCGTGCAATATGATGGGTTGGTCTCGTTGGGTCTAAGTTGTTTTGGGTTAACTTAATGGGCTGGGTCGAGTCACGTTTTGATGAGTCGAGTCAAATTCGTGTCTAGATAATTATCATTTATTATATTGTAAATATTAGAGACAATCATAAGATTACTATTGCAGATAAATGAATTAAGAATATTAGATGCACTTTATTTTCACAAGTAAATAGTAAAGATAAATATCTTTATGTAATTTGAGTACTTACGGGTTAACTTGATGGGTCGGGTCGGGTCACGTTTTGACGAGTTGAGTCAAATTCGTGTCTAGATAATTATCATTTATTATATTGTAAATATTAGTGACAATCATAAGATTACTATTGCAGATAAATGAATTAAGAATATTAGATGCACTTTATTTTCACAAGTAAATAGTAAAGATATTTATAAATTTTAATAATAAAAAATATTGCATGATTGAATCTAACAAAGATATTTATCATTTATTCTAATTTATTTGATTACTTGAAATATTTAATTACTTAAAAAAGATAATTTTACAAAATAAAGGTGATCATAACATGACTATACAATGTATAATTATCATTTATTACATTGTAAATATTATAGACAATCATAAGATTACTAGTACAGATAAATAAAATAAGAATATTATATGTGCTTTATTTTTACAAGTAAATAATAAATATTTTTTACTCAATTATGTTTGGATTTATTGGATTTGTCCGATTAAGTTATTTTGGATAAATTGATTATGCAATATACTTTGAAATGTACTTAATTTCATATTGGTACTGTTACATTGAGAAAATAGTATTAAAATATATCGGAATTGGATTGTTAGGTTAAAACTCTTGCGGATTTAAATTAGAATTTATAATGGAGTTATTTTATTAAATTGATTATATAATGTGTTTTAGAATATGTCTAATTTTAATTTTGAACCGTCAATTTAAATATTTGAATAAGATTTGACCGTATTTGCAGTTCGGGCTAAAAACTCTTAATTATGTTAAATTGGGTAATTCCTTAATAGTTTTTAATAAATTGAGTATACGATATGTTTTAGAATATGTCTAATTTCAATTTTTCACCGTCAATTTAAATATTTGAATAAGATTTAACCTGATTTATTTTTCAAGGTAAAAACCCTAATTGTGTTAAATTAGGTAATTCCTTAATAGTTTTTAATCAATTGAGTATACAATAAGTTTTAGAATATGCCTAATTTTAATTTTAAACTATCAATTTAAATATTTGGATAAGATTTGATCGGATTTGTTGTTCGGGCTCAAAAACCTTAATTATGTTAAATTGGGTAATTTCTTAATAGTTTTTAATCAATTGATCATACAATATGTTTTAGAATATGTCTAATTTGAATTTTGAAACGTCAATTTAAATATTTGAATAAGATTTGACCGGATTTACAGTTCGGGCTCAAAAACCTTAATTATGTTAAATTGAGTAATTTCTTAATAGTTTTTAATCAATTGAGTATATAATATGTTTTACAATATGTCTAATTTCAATTTTAAACCATAAATTTAAATATTTGAATAATATTTGTCCGGATTTGTAGTTCATGCTCAAACCCTAATTATGTTAAATTGGGTAATTTCTTAATAGTTTTTAATCAATTGAGTATACAATATGTTTTAGAATATATCTAATTTCAATTTTGAACCGTCACTTTAAATATTTGAATAAGATATGACCAGATTTGCAGTTTGGGTTCAAAAACCTTAATTATTTTAAATTGGGTAATTCCTTAATAGTTTTTAATCAATTGAGTATACAATATATTTTAGAATATGTTTAATTTCAATTTCGAACCGTCAAATTAAATATTTGAATAATATTTGATCGAATTTTTTGTTCAGGCTCAAAAACCCTAATTATGTTAAATTGGGTAATTCCTTAATAGTTTTTAATCAATTAAGTATACAATATGTTATAAAATAGACTAGATTTATAGCACGATGGTGTTAAGAGTTAGTAATTTTCAGTTGGTAAAAAATTTAATTACAATTTCATTAGGTAACCATTAACCACTATAATTATATTTTCAGAGTCTAAGTTTGATTTTCTATTTATTATAAACTTATAATCTTTTGTATTCTGTGTAAATTAATATAATATTTGTTGTTTTAAAAATATGTATCAAAAGTTGGAGTTATGAGATTTTTATTTATTCTAAATGATATTGTATAGAATGTCTAGGATAAAAGTATGAAATATAAGTACAATTTATAAAATAATATATTTCTAAAAGCTTTAAATGAATAATAAAAATATATGTAATTTAGTATTATTATAATAGATTTTGGTGTCTGGTTGAGTCAATGTCGGGTCAGATCGAGTGAATGTCAGGTCGGATTGAAGCGGGTGGATTCGAAGGCGGGTTAGGTCGCTATCAGGTCATGGGTTGGCATTGGGTTGGGTTGGGCCTGGGCCGGGTTGATTTTTATCGGGTCAGTGCCGGGTCGGGTTGCTAAAATTTTCGGGTCTTATCAGGTTGGGTTTCACTCTGGTCGAGTCAACTTATGCCAACTCTAGGTATAGGATTTACGTGTATAGAGCCTGGTGCCCTTGTTGGTAAGGATACATATTGTAACTATGGATTTATGTGCTACTCATATCTTTATATATGCTTTTGTGTTGAGTATGTTATATTGAATAATTTAATTATGGAAATGATATTCTTGAGAGTAATGAAATTATATAAGTACGTATTTGGGTATAATATTGGATATAAGATATATCTGGGAAACTAAGGACGTGTACTTTGGATAATAATTGAAAATTTATATGTTTTGGGTTTTATAAAGCCTTTGTGAGAATACGATTGCTATGCCTACCCTAAGGGTATTATGGTCATTTGAGGATAATTATGTGGTCATACTTATATAGTTTAGTTGTATGTCTTGTGTTTTTATATGAGTTTGGCATGATAATATACAATCAACTCTGAATAAGATACTAATCATTTAAATTGAAAGATCACTTGAGTCAGGTCGAGGTATTTAAATGACTTTGTTCCACCGGATAATAATAGTGGCTCAGGTGTGTTGTTCCCTAGAGGTGCTTCAGTCCGTTCCACTGGATTAAGAATAGTGGGGCCCCGTACTCAATGTAAAAGAAAATACAATTAAGAGTTAAAGTATAAATGAAAATATACTAATTATTTAAAGTGAAAGACTATGTGAGTCAGGACTGAGGTGTTGAGTAAGTTCCATATGATAATAATAGTGGCTTTGGTGTGTTGTCCCCAAGAGGTGATTTAGACTGTTCCATCAGTTTAATAATAGTGGCACAGGAGTATTTTACTCTAAGAGCTGTTAACTCTGTTCCATCAGATAAAAATAGTGGCTTGGGTATGTTGTCCCCGAAAGGTGTGTCAGACCATTCCATCAGTTTAAGAATAGTGGGTTCCTTGAACTCAACGTAAATAAAAGATTAGAATGTGGTATATCTAATGAAAGACCTGGAATCAGTAATTATCTACCATAATTTGATTTACACATGTATGATTTTCTTATGAGAATTCTTGTAACCCTGCTTAACTGTACCATTACCTTAGTACGTAGCGTAGTAATTATCCGTTTCATGGGTGCTGCTCAATCTAATGAGTAGACGACCCAAATGTTTATGTGTAGGTCAATGAGGACCAAGTTGATGAATTTGCAGCATTTGATGCTATATATGTGGATGAGTGAGTTATTTGTATCAAGGTTTGGGTGTAGAGTCATGTTATCCGGATGATAGTTTTACGTGGATACCTTTTTGGACTCTTAGTTTCATGAGATTCCTTTTTGTTATATTTTGATATTGTAATCGGAGTTGATCTCCAAACACTAATTTGATGTTATTAAAATTTGTCTCATCTCTTTCTATCATGTTTTAAATTTTCTATTTGTTTTTCCTTGTGATTGACGTGAGGATTTTGGGACAAGCCAATCATATGTTAATTACAGTGGTAACACCCAACTATTTGATTTTACGCTTTTGCTTAAAACAAAATTTTTCAGTAGTAAATTTTGGGGTGTTAGAAAGGGAGTTTAGCGGGCAAGGGTAATTTATCTAGATGAATAATTGTGTAGGAATATTCAAGTAAAATTTATCAGATAATTAGATTTAGTGTTTACTTGACAAAATAGATACCGGTTACAATCCATCCCAAGTTTAAAATTTTAATACACATTTTCTAGTAAATTTTTACCCTAATTAAATTTTATATCTACTAAGTCATAATAATAACACATATATTAGCAATATATTTATTACCAAATATCGTAAAATAATTATTACAACTAATACATATAATTATCTATTATAATTAGGGTTTCTATAAATGATGTATTACATTACTACCTCCTTAGATGAAACTTCGTCCTCGAAGTCAACAAAACAAAACTAATTCGTTACAACCTTAGGTGGTCCATGAATAATGTTTCTACAAGATGAAACACTACCCCCTTAACATAACTAAACCATAATCAAAGCACATAGCTAGCACACAATCTTGCAGAAAACATTCATCAACCAATCACACCTATGTATGCACAAAGAATGATGAAGATCACTCAAAAGCACAAAGTTATACTGGTAGTGGTGTCTATGATTCTAGAAGCCTATGCATCACCGATCACATTTAGAACATTGACCATCGGGCCTCCTCAGGTACCTCTAATACCAGAAGTCAAACTTAAACTACTCTACAAGTATGGATGAGAAGCAAGTCCTTTGCTCTTAGCACTCACACTCAAGATGCTACTAGCAAGCACCTGAGTCACTAGGAAAAATTGCTTCTAATAGGTGGTTTCACGCACCCAACTGTACCTACTGATGTTGAACTATATCTCTAGAAGAGTAACACTCAAATCCTATATGGCCCATCTTGCCACACTTCCAATATTCTACAGTTTTGCTATGGCAGTCCTTGCCTGGGTGGTTTCCTTTATAAATCTTGTAGTGATAGTGCATTGAGGGCTAGTTATTTCCAAACTATGCTATAGAAAACAGTGAAGACTGACCACCCCATGGTTTGTTCTATTAAACACTCAACTTGTACCACCCCCAAAATTTACTCCCCCAAAATTTACTACTAAATTTTTTGTTTAAATAATTGATTGAAGAAGCTAAAATAATAAATTGTGGGGTGTTACTGCCACACTTGGTACAAGTCATATTTCCTCCACTATTCTATTACCAATTACTAAGGCTAAAAGTGTTACTCTACTTAAATTATTAACATGATTATAAATTAGAGTAGCACAAGAGTCAAAGCAATCATTTCAAATAAAACCAACTGTTAGTAGTTATAAAATGTTAGTGAAAGAAAATAAGAGTACAGAATCCGTCGGATCAAAAGATACCACACAAAACACCCAATTTCCCTAAACTCTCCACCCAAAAAATTGCCTTTAACTAACCTTTTAAGCTAACTTACAAAGGCCATCACCAATTGAATAGGTAGGGATCCATGAAAAGGAACCCTTCAGAGTAACCCATTATACAAAACTAATATGAAAATTTACATGGTACACATAAACATCATCACCTTAATACATGATATAAAACACATAAAACATCTAACTAAGCCTACATTATTTGAAAAATGATAATCATTCATATAACCATGTTCATAAAGATCACAATAAGAGATGACATGTACATAGGTTAATCTTGCTGGCTCATTTAATATTCTTCGGACATATGGTTTTGGTGCAATGATAATTGTTTCATGATTTTATTCACGTTAGGTTTAGAGATCTCAATATTCTCAGCCGGTGGAATAGTAATCAAGTACAACTTCTTGAAAAAGACACTCCTAACCACTATTCTCACAAGTGGTTTGGTAATCAAAGTAAAATCTTAGGACAGAATGCTCCTAGCCACTATTCTCACGGGTATATCGGTAATTAAAGTACAAACCCAGGATATAATGCTTTTAACCACTATTCTCATTGGTGGATTAGTAAGTAAGGTACAACCGGTCATGATTCACGTGGTTTTCCACTGTAAGTAATTAGTGTCTTACCAAAAGCTATTAGCTGTAATCCCCTAAAATGTTAGAAAACCAATAATTTAATAAATAGTTTTTATTTGAAATAAATTAGCTTTTAAAACTATCTAATTTAATTAATTTATGGATTTTTGAGTATATAAATTTGGATGGGAATATTTAGTAAATTAAAATAGATATTTTGTTACTTTATCATGATAATTTTATTTAAGTAATTTTTCAAACTAATATTTTACTAACCTTATCCTTTTTAAATTAACATATTGGATTATAATGAATTAAATTATTAAACTAAATAATTTATCAAGAATATTACATTTTATGATTTTATAAATTAATTTATTTTATTTTCCCCTATTTTCTATTCCCTTTTTGCCCTTTTCCTCTCTCTTCTTTTCTTTTTCCTTTTTTTTCCCTCGGGTCGCCACACCCAGCCCTTCCCCGAGTAGTGGGCCTCGGCCCACCTCTCCCTCTCTTCCTCCCTCTCTCCCGTGTGCCTGACCCAACCGGTTCCCCACTTTTCTTTTCCTTCTTTTCCCCCTGGACTGGTCGGCCTGTTTTCTTTCCTTTCCCCGACCGGCCGCCCGCAGCCTCACTTCTTCCTTCTTCTTCTCCCCAAGCGTCGACAACCGCCGACCTGTCCGCTGCTGCCCGACCCCCTGCAGCCGCTACCCTGCCACCCTGCCTCTCCCTCTCTCTCTTCTCCCTCTTCTTTTTCTTCACCTTTCCCTGCCCCATTATTTTCGAAGCCCTTCTTCCCCGACCCTCTTCCCTCCATTTTCTCCCCTCCATCTTCTCCCCTTCGTTTCGTGCGCCGCCGCCCTCCGCCGCTCCAACTGCCGCACCCAGCCCCTAAACCGCCTCCTGCACCCTTCTACTACCACCTTGCACCACCCCAATATCCATCCCGCAACCCTCTTCCTCCCTTCTTCTTTTTCTCCCTGTTTTCACCCTTCTCGATAGCCCACCTGTAACGCCGTCGTTCTCCACCTTCCGAACACCTCTGCCACCACCCAACCCACCTTTCGACACCCTGCAATCCCCTCTACGACCGCCATGCATTAGTTGGCTGGAAACAACCCCCTTAACCCTTCATTTTCCCCTCATCTTTTCCTTCTTTCTCAACCCCTCCACCTCAGCAGCCAACTTCGCCGCCTCGCCGCAGCCATCTCCGCCGCCGTGAAACCATCCCCAACCACCACCTTCACCCCCTCTTCACTCCTGCACCATCCCCTTGCCTTAGAACCTCCCCCCACTACCCTCTTTTCTAGCCCAAAGACCACAACCCGAAAATGGCTTATTTTTCTTCCTTCACCCCTCTTCGAGCCTTTTCCCCTCTCATTTATGCATGACAATCACGCTGCTCATGCAGCGTGAGCTCCCCCCTTGTGTTTTATCTTATTTGGAAAATTTTTGAGGTATATTAATAATTAATTAAATTGTTCTATTATTAAATAAATTTTGATAAAGTCTTATCCTTTTTAAATCCTTATTTCTAACATAATAATGATTGATATTATTTTAGGTGTTGATTTGCTATTTAAGCTTGAATCCTTAACCGGGATATCGGTAAGGTTGAGTTTTGCGGGATTAAGGTAATCGTTAAACCTCCCTTAAATGCATGGGAAACGTATGCTAGTACATTAAAGTTGTTATTATGATTTTATGCGGGATATGTGATGCCTGGCATGTTGTGTAGATGGTTGTTATATGGTTTGATGCGAAAAAGGGAAAATCATGATAGTCTTTGTGCCATGTGTAGAATTAAGGAAGGAGTTGATTATTGATGGAAATACTAAATGCTTGCCTATGATGTATTATGAAATGCCCCGAAAATTTCTAATTTTAAATTATATATTTAAATGAGGTTTTATTATAAAAGTTAATTAATTATATTAATTTATTTAAAATAAAAGGAAATTAATTAGGGAAAATCAAGAATAAATTTATAAGTATTTTTATTAGAAGAGAATTTGGGTATTCTAGCTAATTAAGGATTGTATTTTAGAAATTCACTAAATAAATTATTTTATTTAAAATAAGAAGGAGGAAATAGTTCCAAATTAATATTAATTTTATAAATAATTTAATGGAAGAAAATTAGGGTGTTTTGCTAATTAAAATGGTATTTATGGAAAACCTTTTAATAATCCTATTTTAGCCTAAAAAGGGATTTATATATTATTTTATTAAAATATTATTATTTTTAAACATCCTAAATATTCAGATTAATTTAATTGGCCTAATCTAATTGTTTTTTCTCCTTTCCTTTTTCCCTTTTTCTTTTTCTTTCTTCCTTTTTCCTTTCTTTTTCTTTCTTTTTCTTCTTTTTCTTTTTCCTCTTCTTTTTCCCCGAACTGGGCTAGCTGCGGCCTAGTCTTTCTTTTCTTCTTCCTCTTCGGCCCAGCCCGCGCCCGTCACCCTTCTTTTGCATGCCGACACGCTGCGTTTCGCCCGTTTTACGCGCAAACCTCGTCGTTCCATTTAATAAACCCTCAGCGTGCCGACCGGCCCAGTTCTTCCCCTTTTCTTTTCTTTTCCCAGCCGACCGGCCTGCCTCCCTTTCTTCTTCCTTCTTCCTCCCTCCTCCTCCGTCGCTGCGACGCAAACTCCCGACCCATCAATGGCATCTCCGGCTACGGTGAATAATACCGGTCATTTCTTGCCTCTTTGTCTTCCTATTAACTCCAGAAATAAATTAGAATAATTATTGGACGTTATATCTCGCCCGTTTCCTCTCCCCAGCCCCGCGAAACTTCGAATCCAACCAAACGATGCCCGACCATTTTCTTCCACCGACCACCCAAATCCTCGCATCTAATGCCTTCTTGCCGACCCCCAAAACCTTATTATCCCATCCACCATCTATAAATAGCCTAGTTGTAGGAGTTTTGGAGATTTTCTTCCCCGAAAACCCTCGGTGAGAGCTGTTCATCACCGAGACTTTAGACGCAGATTTCACCGCCGATAGCCAACCTCAGCGCCACCGAAACATTCCATTTTCTTCCCTGAAAGTTCATCTAATTAACTAAACCATTTTCACCTCTCGATTCTTCTTGCACGAGCCTGCATAAACATGCAAAGTTGGCTGCTCGTTTCGCCAGAATTTTGACCCCGAAGCCTTAAACCACCGTGCGCCGCTACCTTTGGCTGCACCACCACCATCATTTTATCCCTCTCCTCCTGGGAAACCATAAACACCTCTTATATCACCTCAATTCTCCCTATCTTTTTCCCAACATCCATCTTTCCCTCTTTTCTTCTATTTTTCCGGCCACCGTCGCCGCCTCCGTGAACCACCGCCGGTGCCGCCTATCCCTACCACCCTAAGGTTGAACCCTAGACCCTCTCAAACATTTTCCATATTATTATAAGCCTTGATTTTAATTTATTTCAATTATTTGCATATAAATACCATTATTATTATTCTTAATATTTGTGTTCTTAATATGTTTTATTATTATTTATTAGTAGTATTATTGTTTTATTATTATTTATGTTGAGGGCTGAAGCCTTATTATATCTTAATTTGATTTTTATTATTATTCCCCTTATTATTTCTTTTATTACTATTATTAATATTAATATGTTATAAGTATAATTATTATTATTATTTTATATTTCAAATTTCTATTATTATTATTACATTATTATTAATGCAAATATTTTATCATTAGTATTGTTAATAATGTTATTATTGTTATTATCATCATTATTATTATTATGATTGTTATTATTATTTATATTCTCATTGATATTAGTTTTATTATCTTTGTTATTATTATATTAGTTTCATTATTATTATTAGGGTAAAGTCTTTAACCCTATATTATCAAGGTTTATAATATCTCTATTATTTTTATGTCTTTAGCAAAGTTAGAATTTTGTTAAGGTTATTTTTTTAATATGTTATTATTTGGTCAAAGCCCTAAGGAGGCGTAGGAGCGTGCTCCAAGACCGGTGTCGTTTTAGGTAAGGGGTGCTAAGGCCTTTTGTGTGCTAATGTGCATTGTGTTCCTAATATGTTATGCATCCTATGTTATTATTGTAATTATTGCATATTTGGTATGGCATGGAGTCCAAGCATGCTTTTGTGTTGCTATATGGCATGTGTACTATGTGTATGGAATAGTATGTGTTTGCATGTGACCCTAAAAGACATGCATGTGAGGATGTTATATGGAAAATGTAGGGTTTCGTGGAAGACAATATAATTTATGATGTTATATGGGAGAATTGAATTTATGGTTTGTTAGGGAGAATGTAATTTATGATGTTATTTGGGAGAATTTAATTTATGATGTTATATGGGAGAATTGAATTTATGGTTTGTTAGGGAGAATCTAATTTATGATGTTATTTGGGAGAATGTAATTTATGATATTATATGGGAGAACCTAATTTATGATTTGATTGGGAGAATCTAATTTATGATTTGTTTTGGGGAACCCAATTAATCCAAATTATGGTTTTGCTTGGGAGATTTTAATTTATGATTTTATGTGGGAGAATCTAACTTATAGTCTTGTATGGTGGAATCTAAATTGTGGTTATGAAAGGGGAGAATCTAATCAATTGTATTATGTGGACAAATCTTAGGTTTTGCTATGGATTGAATTTAGGGTTTTATATGGCAGAATCGTGGGTTGGATGGTGGTACTAATGGCTATATGGTGGTATCAGGGTTTACATGGCAGTATTAGGGTTTGTATGATGTTACTAAGGTTTGTATGGTGGTATTTATGGTTATATGGTGGTATTAGGGTTTATATGGTGATATTTATGGTTTGTATAGTGGCATTTATAAGTGTATGGTGGTATTAGGGTTTACATGGTGGCATTGATGGTTGAATGACGGTAATAGGGTTTGCATGGTTGAATTTAGGGTTTCACGTGGAATTTTTAGGGTTTGCATGAAAAAGGTTTGAAGGTTGCATGGGGAGATTAATGTCTGCATGGGTATGAAATTTACGTGTGGGAAGTTAACTTGGGATGTAAGGAAGGTAATGTAAGTGTTGTTTGGGCGTTTGAGCACTTGGGATGAAAAATAGTACGTAGAGGATTATATGGGTACGTAGGAAACCAAGCTAGGGTTTGTGTGGATAATTAGGGTTTGTTGTGGGTGCTTAGAGTTTTTGGTAGCATCATGTGTATTTGGTGATTAAAGTGTAATTATGAGAGTGGAATTTATGATTTGTGATGTGTGAAGTGTAAGGGAGTGAGTCATGCATGTCTAGGGGTGAAAGCCTTTGAATAAGATACTTAATACATTAATCACGTAAAGTGGAAGATGTTGAGACGGGCCCAGACCGATCCACCGGCATAATAGTAGCAGGGAATGTTTTTCCTCGCGACCGATCCACCGGCTATAATAGTGGGGGATCCCGAGCTCAACAAAACAAAACGTTATATGTTGAAAGATATGGGAATACACTAATCACTTATAGTGGAACACCGTACGAGAAGGGGCCAGACCGATCCACCAGCATATAATAGTGGCAGGGTATGTTACCCTCGTGACCGATCCACCGACTAAAATAGTGGCAAGGCATGTACCCTCGCGACTGATCCACCGGCAAAAATAGTGAGGTTCCCGTAATCATATGGACCTGAATAAAAGTATGGTGTGAAATAATTCCTGATAAGAGATAAACTAAGTAATTGAATCAGATTATATATATGGGCTTTTATACTTTTACTTGGATGATCACATGAGTTATGTTATCATGATTATGATCTTTTATTCTTATGTATGGTTTATGAGCTTACGTGTTGGCCTTAGTGCTCGATTACCTTACTCAGTACGTAGCGTACTGATCACCCTTTTCGTGGGTGCTGCTCATTTCCACGAGTAGTATGCCCTTCTGAATTTGTGTAGGTGGGCGAGATATCAGTTGGGGCTGAGTGCTGAGCATGTTTGGCTCGAAGTTTGAGAGTGTCGTGGCCGTATTCATTCTTTACGCGATTTCATTCCTTTTGTTATTTCTTTGGTATAGTATTTACCATTTTATGATTCAGTACTCAATTGAGTATTTTAATGAACCTTTTATCGGTTGTAAGTTTAATTCTCTTTTGGAAATGAATTACATTTCTTGATCCGTACTCTGATTTTGTTTTACAACCGTTTAATGATTATTTGGAGTTTAGTTTGTAATTGATTGTTAATCTCTTCTTTAGCCTTAGCACTTGGTACTGGAACGATTGGAGAGAACAGGTCTAGTACTAAGTGTGGCGGTAACATTTCCAGAATTCACGGGTTTTAAGTATTTCTATTTTAATTGCTTCCGCTTTAAAAAAAAGTAGTAAATTTTGGGGTGTTACATATTATGTTGCTAATGCATGTGTAATATTATTGTCTAAGGATATTTTAGTGATATGAAGTATGTGATCTAATATATGTAGTTGAGTATCGTGTTGAATAATGACAAGTTGGGGGAGTTAAATGATAAGAATGGAGTGCAAATAGTGGTATTTTATCTAGTGGTGGTAAATTTGTAAAAGTGGTGCAACAAAGGGTTAAGTGGAGATTTTATAAGTGAAAGGGGCATTTTGCTAATTTTGTGAGCAAAAGGGTATTTTGGTAATTTCAAAGGAAAGGGGTGAAATGATAATTTTATAAGTAAAAGGATAAAATTTGTAAGTTGTGAGAAAGAAGGATTTTAGGGTAATCTTGGAGGAAAAGGGCAACATGGTAATTTTACAAGTAAAAAGGGGTATTGTGGTAATTATATAAGTTAAGGGTATTATTGTAATTTTATGAGAAAAGGAAAAGATGGTAACTTTCAAGTATACGGGCATTATGGTAATTTTGGAGGAAGAGGGGCAAAATCATAATTTTATAAGCAAATTGCAATATGGTAATTTTATAAGTGAATGGCGAAATGGTAATTTTATAAGTAAGGGATATTATGGTAATTTTGGGAGTAAAAGGGTAATATGGTAATTTGGAAAAGAATGGAAAAATGGTAATTATGTAAGGAAGGATAAAGAGGGTAATTTTAGATGAAAAAGGGTAAAATAGTAATTTATAAAGTAAAAAAGAGTGTTATGGTAATTTTATAAGTAAGAAGGGTATTGTGGTAATTTTGTAAATAAAAGGATCGTATGGTAATTTGTGAGTAAGGGGTAACTTGGTAATTATGATAACGACTAAAGATAATTTAGTAATTATATTATGATTACAGGTGGGTAATTGGATAAGTGTGAACGTATGATACTAGAGAAGGGTAATTAGGTAAATTAACTAACTAAAGGGCATAATGGTAATGTTAATAATTGAGAAGGGTAAATTAGTAATTATAATTATAAAGAAGGGTAAATTGATAATTGTAATTATGTACGAGGTTAAAATGGTATTTATAATAATTGGAAAAGATAAAATGGCAATTATAATGGTTGAGGGGTAAAATGGTAATTAGGATAAAGGGGAAGGGCAATTTGGTAATTTATCCAACCAAAGGGGTAATTTGGTAATTTAGCCGATTAAAGGGTAAAGTGATGATTATTTAACCCACTAAAGGGGTACATTGGTAATCATGATAGCGATAAAGGGGAATTTGGTAATTATGCAACCTAAAGGGTAATATGGTAATTTGTCAAGTAAGGAAGGGATGACTTAGCAATTACATGAGTAAGGGGGTAAATAAGTAATTTGTACCTAACTTGTTGTTATGATTGTGGAATGTTATAATGTGATTTAAATAAGGCTGATTAGCCAAGTAAGAGTATTTGATAATTGGTATGGCCTTAATGGTTTCTCTATGATAGCTTGGATAACCATCTAAATAAGAAACGACTAATGATATCAGAATGGTTGAAAGTAAATAAGTATCTGATTGTCGTGCCTTTGTGATCACCTTTAATTAAGACACTAATACTTAAAGTGAAAGACCTCGAAATTGGGAATGGTGACTCCTTAGGGGTCGCTACCCTAAGGACGTGGTTTAGTCCACGATTATTTTGGTATTTGCTGGTGTGCCTTTGTGCCCCAGCCAGGCCCTATATCTTACTCTTTCTAGCTCTACGGACCTAGTTAGGGGGTATGCATACTTATGGATTAGGTGTCCTTGTCGGTAGGGTACTGAGTTAGCTTTATGCACAAGTACGACCAGGGTACCTTTGCGTCCTTGGGTTCGTGGTTGAAGGGTACTGAGTAGCGAATATGCACCGGTACGACCAGTGTACCTTTGTGTCTCGGGTTATTGATCTCCCGTTCGAGGCAAATAAATATGATTGATGTACTGATTAAAGAAAGGAAATATACTATTATTGAAAGTGGAATATTAATGAGCCGGGCCCAAATGATTATGATATTGAGTACCGGTCCATCGGTTATAATAGTGGCCAGGAGCATTGTGCCCTGGATGATGATTCTTTATATATCCTGGTCCACCGGTTATAATAGTGGCTAGGAGCGTTGTGCCCTGGATGATGACTCTTTATATATCCCAGTCCACCATTTATAATAGTGGCCAGGAGCGTTGTGCCCTGGATGATGATTTTATATATATTCTGGTCCATCGGTAATAATAGTGGGGGTCCCGAGCTCAATAAAACAAGTTATGTATGTGAATAAAATTGTGGGCAAGTACTAATCACTTATAGTGGAACAATAGCTTAAGGTCTGATTGTTTTGAGTTTGCATTATGACATGGCTTAAGACCGTAAGTACCGATTGTTCGTAATGATATATTGATATGCTATGTGAATGTTAATTATGTGAATGTTATATATGTATGTAGCTTGTTTTATGTGTTACATTGCGGGCCTGCTTTTAAGTGGGACTTTAAAGGATTACTCAATACCGTAGTACTGAAGGGTTCCATTCGTGGGGCCCCTACCTATTTAATGGGCAGTGTCCCTTGCAGGTCTTTTCAGGTGCTACTCAAGTGGGCAACGGGAAAGAGAGTAAGGTCTCATCCGGAACTACTAGGGTTTTTCTCTCTCTCTTTGAAATTTCTGGTTTTAAATGTATATGTTGATACTGTAACCACCATTGGTGGATTTCATCCTTGTAAACGTTTGATACGCTACTTTGATTTAAGTGTGTTGAAATGCTTGCAAGTTGTATTTCATTTTCCTTTAGCCTTAGCACTTAGTACTGGAACGGTATGAGTGAACCGGTCTGGTACTAAGTGTGGCGGTCATACTCCCAAAATTCACGGTTTATTAATTTGCTTCCGCTAGTTTCCTTTTAATTAACGAAATTTTTCAGTAGTGAATTTTGGGGGTGTTACATTAGCATCCAATGTTTTAATTTAATTTAGTTTGGGACCCTACTATTCTCACTAGTGGAATGATAATAAGGTACAACTCTAAGGCTAGACGCTCCTGACCACTATTCTCACTGGTGGATCGATATGTATGACTAGGCTTAAATCAAGTGATATTCCACTATAAATAATTAATGTCTTACCAAAATTTATTATCATTAAATGGTTTACTTTACTAGATTTTGAGACCCCACTATTCTCATCGGTGGAATGGTAACACGGTACAATCCCAATGTAAGACGCTTCTGGCCACTATTCTCATCGGTGGATTGGTAAGTATAATTGGGCTTGACTCAGGTAATCTTCCACTCTAAGTGATTATTGTATTATTCTTGTTTTATTTATTTTGAATTCATCATATAATCATGTACACGTACTCATGCAAGACACTATCTCAACTACTACTCCGAAACAACCCTATTTCCCCTGAGAAACCTTAATTTCATAACCCTAACATATCTTCTCCTCTAGTTCCCCTTTTAGTACCAATTTTACCTAAAAAATCTCAAAAAATTATTAGGAACCCCATTTTCAAGATTCATAGCCTATTATCAACATTTTACATATATGATAATAACTAGTCTCTAGGGTTATGCCTCCAAAACATTAATTTCTCTTGTTTAGCATAGCCCCTTCTATAGTGCTTATCTAGTCCTCAAATTCCATACCCATGCATAGAATGAAAATTTTAGCCATTAAATCAAACATTGTGGCCTAACTCCTATATTTTATACATGTAATAATAACCTACCTACTCGGTCCTCTTTAAAACTCTAGTTTCTAATTTTCGCCACAACTACTTTCTTCTACTCTACATGTCTACAACATTTGGTATAAATTCCCAAAATTTTATGGTTAACATCATTTTCCAAGGTTTCACTCCATCTCCCCCATATTTTATATGCGATAATAGCCTTCCCCTAAGGTTACTCCTCGGTGTCCAAAAACCCTAATTTCACCTTTTAGTCATAACTCCTTCCCTGGTGCTCAAATAACTTCCCAAATTTTGATGACTACCTAATATTCCATCATTAACCTCATACATATCCCCTAGTATCAATCTCTCACTTTAGTCATATAAGATCATAACATCCCCCTAGGCTTTACTAATCACATATATGGTCTTTCTCTTCCTTTATGTACCGTAAACCCTTCATTTTTGCCCCAATTATCTCATGTAGTAACCCTAACTTATTTTGATTCAGCTAACCCCCAAGGTACTCAACCCACCAATTTTTAACCATGTTGACCTAAATGCCCCTATGCCACTAAAATGCATATATTTAGGGTTACTATTCATAACTCCTATAAAACCCTAATTTCACAAGTTAATTATATCTCTTTTCTAGGATATCCATGTAACCACCAAATTTAATACTCACACCTAAAATATTATTATTGACATCATATACACAAATTGAGATCCAAATCCCATAATTTATACATGCGATAATAGCCTACCCCTAGAGATACTATTTATATTTCACCACAAAACTGTAATTCCACAACTTAATCATAATTTTCTCATAAGTAATAATACCAATATGCATTCCTAAAATGCCAATATAACCATCATATCCAAAAGTGAGGTCAAGCTCAAACAATTCCCATATGGAATAATAATTATGCCCCTAAGATTAATATTTCCATGAAATCCCATTCCCTCCTTTATTGGACTTAAACCATTTGTATTTACTCTAAACTCTTCACATAATACACTTAACTTATTTAGAACCACTTATCACATTAAAATACCCAATATTCTATTTTAACCCATATTTACCAAAATGCCCCTGAGGCAACTAATATACCTATTTTTCCTTCCAAATCTCACGATTCCCAATATGGATGACTTTCAACCTCTAATGCCTTCTATCATCATAATGATGCCTAGCCACCATTATATATATATATATATATAGGTACTTAACCGCAACATGTATCTTTACATAGGGTTTAGTTTGTAAAACCTTGATATGCTTTTCTAAAATTTCAAAACACATACTCCTATACTTATTGTAACTCCCAAAAATTTTAGAAAACATATAATTTAATAAATATATTTTATTTGGGATAAATTATCTTTTAAAATTATTTAATTTAATTATTTTATGGATTTTTGAGTATATAAATTTGGATAGGAATATTTAATAAATTAAAATAAATATTTTTTTATTTTATCATACTCTTTTTATTTAAATAATTTTCCAAACTAATATTTTACTAAAATTATCCTTTTTAAACACATATATTAAATTATATTAAATTGAATTATTAAATTTATTTATCTACTAAAAATATTACATCTTATTTTTCCATAAATTATTTTTATCTATTTTCCCCTATTTTTCCTTTTTCCTTTTCCCTTTTCCTTTTTCCCTTTCTTTCTTCTTTTTCCTCCTTTTTTTCTTTTCCCTTTTTCGCTCCTCCAGGCCACTAGGCCACGGCTTGCCTCCCTTCCTCCTCACGCATGGGCCGATGGCCCATTTCTCCTTTTCCCTCCTCCTTTCTTGGTGCAACAACCCAACCCAGCCGACCCAACCTTTCTCCCTTTTCCACGCCTGACCTACCTTTTCTTCTCCCCTCTTCTTCTTCTTCCTTCTTCATCGACCACCTCGAGAATGCCTTTCACCCCTAGCACGCCTGGGCACCGCCCTGCAATCTCTCCCTACCACCACCTACCACCACTATAACCCTCCCTCCCTCTCTCCCCTGTCCTTTTTTCCCCATTCCAGACCAAACCAACCATGCACTCTCCAACCATGCTTGACCTTCCCTTCCTCTTCTTCCTTTCCCTCTCCCTGCCATCTGATCGGCTGACTGCTGCCCTCTGCTCCCTCTTATTATTCTTCTCACCATCCTTTTCCTACCCTATTTTTTTAGCCTTTTCCCGTTCCTCAACCTCCTTCTCTCCTTTTCTTCTCCTTTTATCCCAACCGCTTATTTTTGCACCGCCACCCAACTTCGCCGATTCCATCGCCGCACCAACCACCTATGTCACCTCCTACCACCTTCTACTTCATCCTTGAACCACACACCCCCTCTTGAGCCACCTTGTAACCCACCTTCTTCCTTCCCCCTCTTTTTTTCTCTTCTTTTTTTTTTCCTTCTTGGCAGCCACCCTGCACCTCCTCCTTCCGCCACCTCTGCCACCACCCAAGCCACCAAGACACTCCCGACAACCTCCTTTACCACTCCCACACCTCCTTTAGCCAAAACCAACCCTTGCAACCCCTCATTTTCCCCTCCCTTTTCCTTCCTTCTCCTTCACCTCCACTTCAGCAACCATCTTTGCAACCTCGCTGCCGCCGTTGCCCTTGTCCACCAACAACCTATCCACAACCACCACCTACACCCCCTCTTCACCCCTGCACCCTTCCTTTGCCCTAAATCCTCCCCTACCTGCCCTCTTTCCTAGCCCCAAAACCCCAACCCAAAAATAACCAATCTTTCCTTTCTTCATGCCATCTTCGAGCCTTTTCTCCCTTGTTTTGCATGTAGCTCATACTGCATTCTTGATTTATTTTGGTTAATAATTTTAAGGTATAATAATATTTAATTTAAGTATTTCATTAATTAAGTTTTATAAAGTCTTATGCTTTTGGTTTTCTTATTTCTAATTTGATAAATATTGATATTATTTTTAAGTGTTGGTTTTGCTATTTAAAGCTTAAATCTTTAACCGGGATACCGGTAAGGTTTAATTTTTATGGGAATCAAGGTAATCAATAAACCCCACTTAAATGCATGTATAAACATATGCTAGCACATTAGGATTTTAATATGTTATTTTGTATGATATATATTGTTTAATATGTGATATGTAATTGCTTATAGTGATTGATAAAAAGGAAAGTAAATTATTTTATATGTTATGTGTGGAAATATTGCTTAAGGAAAGATTTTGGTTATTAATGAAAATGTTAAGTACTTATCCATGTTATATTGTGTTATTGTGATCATTGATGCATGAATAATATTATTGTAAGCCCTAGGGGCATTTTATTAATATGTCTCATACAAGAATGTGGCCTAAAATGTGTGGGGAATAATGAGTATTATGTTGAAATATAATAGGTGGTGGAGTTGGATTATGAGAATGGAATATTAATATTACTATTTGTTGTAGTGATGATAACTTATTAAAAGTGGTGTAATAAAGGGCATGATGGTAATATTGTAAGTAAAAAGGGGTATTATGGTAATTTTGGAGGTAAAAGATAAAATGGTAATTTTATAAGTAAAGGGTGAAATGGTAATTTTAGAAGTAAAGGGTGAAATGGTAATTTTGGAAGTAAAGGGTAAAATGGTAAATTGTAAGTAAAAGGGTATTATGGTAATTTTTGAAGGTAAAGGGGTAAAATGATAATTTTATAAGTAAAAGGGTATTATGATAATTTTTGAAGTAAAGGGCAAAATGGTAATTTTGTAAGTAAAAGGATAAAATGGTAATTTGTAAGTAAAAGGGGAAAATGATAATTATAAAAATGGAGAAGGGTAAAATAGTAATTATGATAATGACGAAGGGTAATTTGGTAATTATGATGATAGATAAGGGTAATTTGGTTATTATGATAAAGGAGAAGGGTAAAATGGTAATTTAGCCATCTAAAGGGTAATTTGGTAAGTATGATAATGACGAAGGGTAATTTGGTAATTATGATGATAAGGAAGGGCAATTTGGTAATGGGAAGGGTAAAATGGTGATTTAACCATCTAAAGGGTAATTTGGTAATTATGATAATTGCGAATGATAATTTGGTAATTATGGTGATGGAAAAGGACAATTTGGTAATTTAACCAACTAAAGGGTAGTTTGGTAATTATGATAACAGAGAAGGGTAATTTGATAATTATGATAATAGAGAAAGGTAATTTGGTCATTTAACCAACTAAAGGATAGAATGGTAATTATAATAATGGAGAAGGGTAAGATGGTAATTATAATAATGAAGAGTAAAATGGTAATTATGATAATGGAGAAGGGTAATTTGGTAACTTGACCAACTAAAGGGCAATTTGATAATTCTAACAAAGGAGAAGGGCAATTGGTAATCTAACCAACTAAATAGAAATATGATAAGTGTAACAATTATAAAGGGTGATTAGTGACCTAATAAGTATGGGAGCTAACTTGGTAACTTAAATCAAGCAAGGAGTAATTTGGTAATTATGCAACATAAAGGGTAATATGGTAAATTAGCAAGGAAGGGATGACTTAATAATTATGCAAGCAAGGAGTAAATCAGTAATTCATATCTAATTTGTTGATGGGATAATGAAGTTTCGTAATAAGACTCAAGTAACACTGAATAGTAAGATAATGGTATTTAGTGAGTATCACAAGAACTGATCCTAAATCAGAATTGGATGAGATTATGATGGCCCTAATGATTCCTCTATATTATCTTGGATAAACATTTGAATAAGAAATACCTAATGATATCAGAACGATTGAAAGTGAATAAGTATCTGATTATTGTACTTTTCACGATCACCTTAATTAAGACACTAATACTTAAAGTGAAAGACCTCGAGATCAAGAATGGTGGCTCTTTAGGGGTAGCTACTCTAAAGACGTGGTTTAGCCCACGATTATTTTGGTATTTGCTGGTGTGCCTTTGTGCCCCAATCATGACCTATATCTTACTCTATCTAGCTCTACAAACCTATTTAGAGATCATGCATACTTATGAATTAGGTGTTCTTGTCGGTAAGGTACTGAGTAGCTTTATGCACCAGTACGACCAGGGTACCTTTACGTCCCTAGGTTGATAGTTAAAGGGTACTGAGTAGCTTGTATGCACCAGTGCGACTGGTGTACCTTTGTATCCCGGGATCTTGATCTCCCGTTCGAGGTAAATAAATGAAATTGTTGTGATGATTAAAAAGGAAAAACACTAATCATGAAAGCGAAAGATTAATGAGCCAGGCCTAGTTGAGTTATGATTATGAGTACCGGTCCACCAGATATAATAGTGGTCTAGGAGCATTTTGCCTTAGAAGATGTTTATGAGTACTGATCCACCGGATATAATAGTGGCCCAAGAGTGTATTGCCCTGGATGATGTTTATATATATTCCAGTCCACCGTATATAAATTTAATTTGGTTGTGAATAAATCATGAAAAACACTAATCACTTATAGTGGAACACCATGTGCATCAGGGTCAAACCGGTCCATTGATGAATAATAGTGGTCAGGAGCAATCTGGCTTAGAGATCGATACATCGGCAATAATAGTGGTCAGGAGCGTTATGCCCTATATGTATTTTAGTCCACCCGTTATAATAGTGGGGTTCTTGCACTCACATGGATATATAATATGAGATGATTGAATAATGATGGACTAATGGCTTAAGGCCCATAAATATTGATTGTATATTATGAATTATTAATATTTGATGGACTTGTTAAGTATGTGATTGTGGTGTATGCATTTCTTATTATATATGTATATAGTTTTGTTTCATGTGTTACATTGTGGGCCTGCTGTTAAGTGTGCTTTAGAGGGTTACTCAGTATCATAGTACTGATGGGTTCCATTGGTGGGGCCCCTACCTATTCAATGGAAAGTGTCCCTTGTAAGTCATTTTCAGGTGCTATTCAAGTGGAAAATGGAAAAGAGCATAAGAAATTATCCGGAGCTTTAGGGTTTACTTCTTTCTCTTTTATATTCTTAGTTTAAATGTAATCTCTGTTCTTGTAACCACCACTAGTGGATTTTATTCTTGTAAATGGTTTAATACACTACTTTAATTTATTTATGGTTTGATTTCTCATAAATTATATTTTACACTTTCAGCCTTAGCACTTGGTATTGAAACGGTAGGAGTGAACCGGTATGGTACTAAGTGTGGCGGTAATATCCCCAGAATTCATAATTTTGTTATTTTCACTTCTGCTAATTATTTAATAAAATGAAAATTTTCAGTAGTGAATTTTGGAGGTGTTACACTTATCAATCATTAAGCTTTACCTATCGGAGTAAATGTCGTGATATACATAAAATGACCAAATTTCCCCTAGGGAACACAATAATGAAATTTACACTATAATACACTTAGGCTTGCTCAACCTATCATAATAGACATACATAACATATATAATTTACTCCCCACATAAACACCATTTTAGCATCCTTTCGTACACATAGAAGTAACACTAGTTAACATGATCCATTTCACTAAATTTTATGCTAGCACTTTCAAGCATATAATTATAACACAATGAAAATACGTAATAAGGTTTACTCATAAAAAACCCTAATGTGCTATCATGCGATATCTCACATTTTAGTAGAGTATAAAAAATAGTTACGTTTGAGCAAAAATACAATTTTATTGGTAACCTCCTAAAAATGATTAGGCCCTACTAATTGAAATTTATACCTAAAAATAATATCAAAATGACCACATTAATATTTTATTAATAAAATAATAACTTTATTAAAAATAATTATTAAGTAGAAAAATTATCAAATTGCCTTGAGTGAAAGATGTGTAAATACTTTATTATTATTATTATTATTATTATTATTATTATTATTATTATATCTATTACTATTACTATTGTTATAGCCTAACCTCAGGTTGTTCATGTAGCATGAGATCTTGACAATGGTAGGGTTGAAGGTTAGAGGTGTATGGTTGGCTAGGTAGGGGTGTTGGTTGATGGTGGGTGGCAACGACGGTGATGAGGGAGGCAGCATTGGTGGATGGAGTTATTATAGGGGAAGAAAATGGGGCAGGAAGGGAGAGATGGAATGGATGAGGTGAGGTGGAGGAGGCACTATTGGGGGCTGTAGAGTGAAGGGAAAAGTGGCATCGACTAGATGGGTGGCTATAAGGTGGTTGGGTGAGGGTGGAAGATGAGGTGGGTGGTGTTGGTGATGGCTCTGGTGTGATGGGGTTATCTTTGGTTGTGGTGTTGGAGCTTTGGTGTAGGAGAGAATGGGGCACAAGCAGGGGGGATGGAAAAGATAGGGTGGGGTGGAGGGGCTGGTTGAAGGCGGTTGGGTGGTGATGGTTCATGCAAGGATGTCCTGGTGGTGCAGATGAGGAGCACGACAAGGCTAGAGTTGGTGGAAGTGGCATAACAGGTTGAGGTTGTGTTGTTATTGGGTGTTGAGGAGTCAAGGTTGGTTTGGAGGTTGGGGAAGGCTGGTTGATGGGCAGTGATGTGCAGAGGCAACGCATGGCTAAGAGAGCAAGAAGAAGAAGGGGAGACTCAATGGATGGCTGAAATGGACAATGGTGGGGGATGGTGCTCGTGCAACAAAAAGAGAGAGGGAAGGAGAGTTAGTGCACAATTAGTTGGGCAAGTTGTAGGGGAATTGTTACATAGTTGGAGTTAGGTGATGACAGGGATGGTGGTTTTTTGGCTGTACAAGGTGGCGTGGCGAGGTGCTCGGAAAAAAGGTAGGGGGATGAGTCTTCTTCAATGGTTAAGGGAGAAGAGAAAGTTTAGGGAGGAAGAGAGGGGAGAGGCCATCTAGCTTGCAAGGATATGTGTGTATATATACATGCACTTGTAGGGTGCATAAAGATAAGGTCAACGAGGATAGGGGAAGAAGACAAATAGGGTAGGGGAAGGGGGATGGCATGCGATGGGTCAGGATAAAAGAAAGGTCACATAGTTGCAGGGCCTAGGTGTAACACCCAAAATTTCATTATTTAAAAAAAATAGAAGCAATTAAATTAAAACTTGTGAATTTCGGGGATATTACTGTCACACTTAGTACCAGACCGGTTCACTCCAACCGTTCCAGTACTAAGTGCTAAGGCTAAAAGGAGTTTAATAATCAATATAAATCAAATTAAATCAAGACTTTAATTAAGCATAAAACGACTGTAAAATAGAAATTATGGTATATGACAACGAGTCATAATCCAGACTACAGAGTAGGAGTTTCTTAAGAGAAGATAGGTTTACAAACAGTAAAATTTACTTGTAGAAAATCTCATACATAAATAAAGTAACAGAAGAAAATAAAATAACATGGAGAGAGAATCCGACCATGTTACTCCTAGTCCACGACTCAGGTCCAACTCAACACTCAACCCCGCCTGATGCATCATGGATATCGAAGACATCAAAGTAAACATCACCTACTTGCACCACGTCAGATGGGCCTCCTCCTCGTAGGAATGAGCAACATCCATAAAAAGGGTGATCAGTATGCTGCTTACTGAGTATGGTAGCCGTACACTAAGGCTAACACATAGAAGCATGTAAAACCAAGCGGAATAATAAAAACAGCATAAAGTCCAACATGATAACATAGTATAGTACGATCATTCGGTTAAATACATAAAGGCCCATTTATAGTCCATATTAATTAATTAATTAATCTCTTATAGATACTCATTTCACACCATACTTTTTATCAATACCACGCGAGTACGGGAACCCCACTATTTTAGCCAGTGGATCGGTCTCTAGGGCACCCCGGCACCTGGCCACTATTATAGCTGGTGGATTGGTCACTTATAGGGTAATATACCCTAACCACTATTATACGTCGGTGGATTGGTCTGACCCCTACTTGCATAGTGTTCTACTAGAAGTACTTAGTGTCTTTTATGTGTCTTAGTAAACTTAGGGTTTGGTTTATTGAGCTCAGAATCCCCCACTATTATAACTAGTGGATCGGTCATACATAGGGAAACATGCGCAACATGTCCTAACCACTATTATATGCCGATGGATCAGTCTCCAGGGCACCCTAGTACCTGGCCACTATTATGCCGATGGATCGATCTGGACCCAACTCAATAATATTTCACTTTACATAATTAATGTTTTAAGTGTCTTATTCCGAATTTTAACCTTAGACATGCATGACTAACTTCCTCTATGCTTATCCTCCAAAAAGGACCTGTCTCACATCATAAGACTCATGTACTTCCTAACTTGGCCCAACATCCTTTCCTCTTTACCCTAACTCACACTAGAGCCCATTTCTCACGTATGGGGGTCAAGACCCACTACCTTATACTTCCAAGTTCACTCACCGTCTCACTCTAGAGTTTTAGTCTGAAACCCTAATTTAGGCCTAAGTGGCCCATCCTACTCCACCTCACATAACGCAAATCATTTTTAACACTCCACACATCACAACTCATAGATTCCACCCTCATCATCACACTTTAGTCACCAAATACACATGTGACCACGAAACCCTATATAGTTATGCCAAACCCTAGCTGGCTACTTCAAACCCTAGCTCAATCTCCTATGTACCCTTATACTTTCCTCATACTATTTTTCAATCAAAGCATTCAAACACCCAAACAACACTTCAATTACCTTCCTCACACCTCAAATCAACTTTCCATTCATAAAATTCACCTCCATGTATACTTTACACATCCCATGCAACCCTTCAAACTTTTTTATGCAAACCCTAAAACTCCCATGTGAAACCCTAGATTCACCCATGCAAACCCTAGATTCTTCCATACGTACTTAGATTCTCCCATGCAAACCCTATATCCGTTCATACAAAACCCTAGATTCCTCCATGCGAAACCCTAAATTCCTCCATGCAAAACCCTAAATTCCTCCCATTCATGGCCATGCAACATTAGGTCAACTCCACATCATTTCACTCCATAACATCATATTACATAACCTAGCATGCATGTCTTACAGGGTCACATCATATCACATCACAGTCACAACACAAACATATGATATACAAATCATAAGATAACACATAACGTACCTCAACTCCAACCCACACTATACATAAAATATTTATCACAATTCACATATGATACATCACATATTATGGCACATGGCATACAAAGCATATTAAACACATTACATATATACAGCCTTAGCTACACCCTTACCTAAAACGACACCAGTCTTAGAGCACGCTCCTACGCCTCCTTAGGGCTTTGACTGATCTCACCTATATGAGGGAAAAATTAAATATTAGGTTCTCTCCTACTAAAAATAATATTATTTCCTAATTTATTCAAAAATTAGGGTTTTTGAAAAATAATAATATATTAATAATAATGACATTAACTAATTACAAATTTTGCTAAAGATATAAGAAATAATAGTAATATTGTAAAAGTTGATAATATAAGGTTTAAAGACTTTACCCTAATAATAATAATGATACTAAAAATATAATACTAATTATGATGATGTTGATAATAATAATAATAATAATAATAATAATAATAATAATAATAATAATAATAATAATAATAATAATAATACTAGTAGTAGTAGTAGCAGTAGCAGTAGCAGTAGCAGTAGCAGTAGCAGCAGGAGTAGCAGCAGTAGCAGCAGCAGTAGTAGGAGTAGCAGTAGTAGTAAAAATAATGACAATAATGATAATAATAATAATACTAATGCTAATAATATTATAGTTCGAAATAAATGGTGGAATAAGGGCATCAACCCTTCACCAAAATAATACTAATAATTATACTAGTAACATTAATAATAAAAATAGTAGTAGTAGTAGTAGTAGTAGTAGTAGTAGTAGTAGTACTATAAATGAACTTAAAATAGAATAGGGCTTTGACCCTCAATAAAAATAATAACATTAGTAGTAGTAGTAGTAGTAGTAGTAGTAGTAGTAGTAGTAGTAATATATTTGAAATAATGTAAACATAAACAAATAAAATAAATAAAGCTTGAATAAATAGTGAAAAAGGGTTGAGAGAGTTTAGGATTCCACCTTAGGTTGGTGGTGATAGGCGGCACCAGAGGTGGTGCATGGCGGTGGTGGCGGTGGCCGAAAAAAGAGAATAAAAGGGGAAAAGTCAAATGATGGGAAAAAGAGGGGAAGAATGAGGGTGGAAGTAGGGGCATTTATGACTACCTAGATGGAGAGGAGTAGAATGAGGGTGGCGGCGCAGCTAATGGTGGGTGCACGGCGGTGGTAGTGGTGGCCGAAAGTGGAAGAAGAAGAGAAAGAGAGGAGGAGAGGGAGGAAGAGAAAAAAGAAGAGTAGGGGAGATAGATGATGTTTTGCAGGTGTTTTTGGGAGGTGTAAGGGGCAATGGTGGGGCCAGAAATGGTGGCTAAGGCTGGTGTGAAGGGCGGTGGATGGGAAAGAAAGGGCTAGTCGAGGGGGCTACTTGGCACAGCTGGGGTGGCTCGTGCAGGGAAAATTGAGGGAGATGGAAGGTTTAGTTAGTTAGAGGGTGGTGCAGAGAGTACTCAAGTGGGCAGAGTGGGCGGTGGTGTTGGCTGACGGTGGCAGAAATAATGTCTGATTGGGCGGTGGCTCACGAAAGTAAGATTTTAGGGTTTTGGGAAAAAGGTTTGACCAAAGCTGGTTATGGGGGTATTTCTAGGACTAAAGGAGGGATAACGTCAGAGGGGAGATGGGAGAATCGGGGCAGGTTAGTCAGGGCTCACCGGCGGTGACGGTTGGCTAGCGAAATTCAAATGTGGCCTGCAATTGACCAGCGGAAAAAGGGGGATCGTCCGAGAAGAAAGGGGAGTGGGTTGGGTCAAGTTGACTAGCGAGTTAGGGGGAGGAGAGAGGAGAGGAAATGGTCGGTCAATTCGAGCATAACCGGCGGTGAAACTCTCGGGAAGGTGCGGGTTGCAGGTCAACAGGGAAGAAGAAGGAGGACGAAGAAGATGGCATGGATCAGCGGTCCAGAAAGAAAATAAAAGAAGAACCGGCCAGGTGATAGTAAGAAGAAGGAAAAACGCGGTGTACTAGGCCACCGAAGAAGAAAAGAAAAAGAAGGAAAAATGGGTCGTAGACAGGCCTAGGTCGGTAAGGAAGAAAAAGAAAGGAAGAAGAAGGAAAAATAAGAAAAAGGAAAAAGTGAAAGGGAAAAGGGAAAAAGAAATATAGATGGGTTTGGGTATTTAGATTATTTTGGTAATTTGGGATACTTAAAATAATAACATTTAAATAAAATAATATTTAATTTCCTTTTTAGGCTAAAATAGGATTTTTGAAAGATTTTTCCTAAATTCTAATTTAATTAGCAAAATACCCAAAATTTTCTAATAAAAATATTTATTATTTTCTTTTTGATTTTTCCTAATTAAATACCTTTTATTTTAATAAAAATAATTTATTTAATTAATTTTTCTAATAAATTCTTATTTAACTAAAATTCTTAAAATTAGGTTTTGGGGCATTTCACTAGGGTGTAAGAGGTAGGCAATGTAGGTGGTAGGGGCAGTGCATGGTTGAAGAAGGGAAGGAAAGAGGCATGCAGAAGGCTAGGGAAGGGGATGTTTGGTGTAAAAAATGAAAAGGAAGGGGGCGAAGTAAGGCTCTATTTGGTTAGGAGGGAATAGGGGAAAAGGAAAGGAAGAGGGAGATAGGTGGGAGTAGAAAAGAAAGAGGGTAATGAGTTGGGCTTAGCAGGCCTGGGGAGAAGGAAAGAAAGAAGGTAGGCAGGCCGGCGTAGGAGGAAAGAAAATAAGGGAAGGAGAGGGGTTAGCTCGAGGGGGAAGAAGAGGGAAAAGGAAGGGGTATTGGGCTGGGTGTAGGAAAGAAAAAAGAAGGAAGGAGAAGCATGTTGGCTTGGGAGATAAGAGAAAAATAAAAAGAAGAAGAAGAAGAAGAAGAAAAGAAAAGGGAAAAGGAAGAAAATGAAAAAAGAAAATAGATTTAGGGTTAGAATTAAAAATATATTAAATTTAATTTTTTAGGATAATATTAAATTATACAAATTTAGGATAAAAAATTGAGAGAACTAAATCAAGTAAAAGTATTAGTTTAAAGTTGATTTAGATAAAAAGGGTAAAATAAAAAATTTTAATAATTTATAAAATAATTTATATAGAATTGCAAGTCAAAGGTTAAAAAAATAATTAAATTAATATTTAAATATTAATTTTTTTTATAAAAGGCTAAACATTCTAAATTAAGGTTGCAAAAATTTGGGGTATTAGACAACTAAACCCTCTCATCACTTTCATGATGCTGAAAACTCTCTGCTGGCCTCTTAGACCTATTAAGGCCCCTCTTTGCCTCCTGAATCCTTCCTATGGTATAAGCCCTCTCATGCACCATAAGTACATCCATCATAATCTCTCCTCCAAAAAGCTCTTGAGTGTGTAGATCTAAACCTTGCTCAAAGCAATGAGTAACATTTTCCTCACTGCCAGCTATCTCTAGCACAAAAGAAAAAGACTTAGGCTTTATTTGATTCTAGTAAAATTTTGAGGAAAGAAAATTAAAATGAAAGTATTTTTTTTTCAACTTTCTTCAAAGGAAATCAAATAACTTATGTTTAACAATTTTATTCATAACTCTTTTTTTCTTTCATTAATTTATGTAAACCAAACACAAAATATTATTTTCCTTCTTATTTTCTTTCTTTTCCTTTAAATTTTCCTGAAACCAAATGGACTATTAGAGAACTTGTTGAAGTAATCCTCGACTGACATGTTGCCCTAATGTAGGGTTAAAACTTGACACACTTTGCACAACACACATGCAAAGGGTCGTAACGCGCTCTCAAGGCTTCCAAAAATCCTTCCCAAGTGACTACCAGTAGAACAGCTCGATGTAGACATCCTCTCCACCAATCATTTGCCTTTCCTTGTAAGTGGAATGTACCAACATCCACAATTTTTTCTATATAAGAAATCATAAGATTTGAATATCTTTTCTAGTTCCCTAATCTACCTTTCCAAAACCATCAAATCTTCGACTCCCTTAGAAATAAGTGGGTGATGAAACTTGACTTCTCTAAGCTAGTTCTCAGCCTAAACATGTGCCAGATGTGTGGTGTGTCCCCGACAACGACGCCAAAAATTGGTTCGGCCGTATCCGGCATGCAATTTAAACCCTCTTGTAGTCAATTGTAGCACTGGTAAATAAGAGTATCATTCTAGGCCGGGGATTGAGAGGGCTCACCTCTATTTTAACTTGCTCAAACTATAAATAAAAATAAAAATCCTAAATAATAAAAAAATAAACAAGAAAAATACTAATGGGGGTTATAAAAATAATAATTAAAGGAGTAAATAAAATAAAGAAAACTAATAACAATAAAAATAATAGGAAACCCGCAGATATGATAAAGATGCTAGGGAAATTAAAATCCACGACTAGATTAGGTCGAAATATAATATTAATTTCTAAGTCAATATTTAATCGTGAGAATGAGATCGACCAAGTTGTACACCAAACGTAGGTCCATACACCTTATATTACTTCCCTTAATTAATTAATACTATAACGTGCCAATATTAACCCTATTAAATACTAGCAGTATAGCAACAACAAGCGGCTCCTATATTTATATAGATTTAATGCATTAAGTGTAATTGAAAGGCTGTCAATCTAAGTACCCAAACTAGTACACAATGTATGTCTAGCTGTATTTCCTTTCCTTGACCCACACGTATCGAAATATTTTACTACTTTGGTTAGAGTAAAAAAACTATTAGGTGAATTGTTATCTAATATAGCTGCAATTTATACATATAAATTCTAGTATATTTAGATGGCCACCTAGTAGGCAAATAATCCTACATACTATCACTTATAAGGAAACCAAAACAAGGCATGCACCAAATAAATTATACTTGACAGAATTATATATATAAATGATAGCAATTAAAATAGAGTTAAGAAACAATCTCACGAAACAAAGAAAATAAAGTTATAATTCAAATCCTAATCCAAGGTTTCAATTTATTCTCTAACAATAAATATTCAGTCAGCCATAATTACAGAATTAATTACACAGAAATATATATCTAAAATATAAATTAAAAATAAGAGAAAGAAATAACAAAAATTAATTTTAAATAGAAGATCAAGAATTTATTCAAATAAAAATTAATTTTATCTGAAATAAATTCTACCGGTATAAATTCTTCCCTCTTATTTTCTCTTCTTCTTTACCTTTATTTCTGTGCACTATTTCTTTTTCTTTTTCTTTTTTCGGCTGACAGAGGTTGATGTTGCTGTGCTACTGTGCCTCGAAGTCCGTGTGGCGGCTTTCTTCGTTTCCGTGCGTCAGGGCCTGCCGGCTGCTCTCTCCTCCGGACGCCCTTCACTGTTCAGCTGAGCCTTTGAAGGCTCTGTCGCACACACTCTACATCTCCCCTTTTTTCTGTGTTAGCCCCCTCCTTTTTATTTTGATCGTGACTGGCATCTTTTTCGTCCATGCCACGTCAGCCCTGCCTTGTGCGGCTGACTCCCCTTCCATGCGTTTCGATGTTGCTCTCCTACGTCGTTTCTTTGTTTCTTGTTTCAGGCCTTTGGGCCTTCGAACTTTAGGCCGTTGGTCCAAAGGTCCAATGTTTTTATTTTTATTTTTTTTATTTGATTTAAAAACAATACCTGCAAAATAAAATTAAATAAATATTAATAAATAATATTTTATTCTAAATTTACTTAATTATTATCAGTTTAGCTTAAATAATACTATTTATGCAATTATTACCACTTAAGTATAAAACCATAATTATTCACCTATATTACTCAAATAACATACTAAAAACTAAGATTATAAGGGCATAAAATGTGTCAAAATATGAACTTATCAATGCGGCGACCAATGTTGAGGCTATGGATCTAGCTCTGCCAGTCTCTCCACTACTGTGATAAGAAACTTTTCCATACTTGCAAGGTTAAAGTTTCAATCCATAGTGCTAAAGGAAATAGAATAATAGGGTTACAACCCTACTGAACACTATCAAAGGCCACATGTAGGAAGGATAAACAATTTATATCATTCAAAGGCCAACAATAATATTAAAATTTATCACAAAGGCTGTACAACATTGTATACATATGTTAGAAGAAATACTGACATTGACACTAGATGGTCATACAACATTCA
Organism: Tamarix chinensis; assembly: GCA_030549775.1. NCBI lineage: Eukaryota > Viridiplantae > Streptophyta > Magnoliopsida > Caryophyllales > Tamaricaceae > Tamarix > Tamarix chinensis. The sequence goes on along the minus strand of CM060176.1, from coordinate 108,016,239 downwards.
TGATTGTAATCATCATAATAATAGTAGTTAGAACATTAACAAGAAAAAGGAAACTTTAATCTTCTAGGGTAATGCGTACCACTAAGATAGATCACTACTATCCTAAAAATCCACCTAACAACAACCTTAAGCATGTAATGCCTAATGAAAACCTCAAAACCTATCACAATTCAATCCTTGCCATCTAAATCCTAAAGGTTCAAATCTATAGCAACATCAAATGCCCAATTATTGTGGATCACCCGCTTGAGCCACTACTCATGCAGTATCATCTGATCTCTCTCCAAATCACAAGGAGGCCCATCCACTTCATCCGTCTCACTTAGATACTCAGGGGCAATACTTAGTAGTAGTCCCATCCTAGCACTCCATACATTTATCAATCATGATCATTTCTCTCACCAATTGATTGTAATGTAGCAAGAAATGTTCACCCTCCATAAACCCGGGATGCCGAATACTCACTACAAACAAATCCTTATACACTTCTCTTATCGCAATCCACGACTCAAGCAAAGTGAGGGTCCTTAATATGTAGTTAGATTGAAACATATAAGGTATGATGTATTGGCCTTTATCCACCATATAGTTCAACTCTCTTGCTAGTCACCTCACGTAGACTCTAATATCCTCATTAGAGAACATCCTAAGGCACGGAATGGATAGTCCTGATGCTCCAAAAGGTATTCTAAGGAATCCTGCAAGATACAATAACTCAACTTAGATTTCATCAATAAATCTATTTTCCAACGAATAATCTCCTCAACTTCCAAACAAGATCAAGCTTAATTCTCTATTCCAAACTTTACCAATAGTACCTTAGGAATATAACTCTAATATTAAGACCAATAAGAAGATAAATCCTGACTTACAATCTCACAAGACTAAACCAATTTTTTAAAACACTTTATACAATGAATCTTTTGAAATTAGAAGAGAGGATTTTAAAACAAAATATTTGATACCAACTTGCAACACCCCAAATTTACGTACTCAAAATTTTTGTTTTGGGAAAATATTAATTACCAAATTACTAGGTGTTACTGCCATACTCAACATAAGTTTTCCACCATTCATGCATTCATTATATAATTTTTGTGATATATGTACAAAACTTTAAGATTAAAGAAATGGTCAAGCTAACATTAACTGAAGTGTTGCCTTATTATACTTGTATGCATTGCTATTTGTCCATATCACTATTAATAAGGCCCTTTATTAGAAAGAAATCAAACATCATAATTAAGCTCATAAATAAAAAGTATATGTATATATATATACATGCACAACATCATTAAATGCTATTCTTGACCCTGTTTTGAATTATCCTAATATATTTCCTAGTTATCCTTATAATTTTGTGTTTTCTATGTTCAGGACGGATTAGGAAATGGAGTTGGAGTAAAGAGAGAGGAAACAAGTGTCAAGATGGAAGCTCAAAGTCGCATATAATTTTATCATGATTATTATTATAGTTAGAATAGGGGTTATCGGACTGTAGGTAAGTTAAGTCCAATAACTAGCCCATTTTTATTACTTTATGATATTAGTAGTACTTTTTTTGTATGTGTGTGTAGTTGGCAGATGATGATAACATTTTAAGTTGATATTAAGCTTAGGTGTGGTAGCTTTAACCCATCCTCTCATCCTTGTGGGTCGTCGAGGTATAAACTAACTGCCCCTTTAAGACTAAATGAGACATAAACTAGTTTGCTAAAACTATTTTATAATTAGACTATGGACAGATTAGGTGACTCGGCCCAATCCATGGCCCGTGCTCCATCTTTATTGTTTTTCCACACACATCCTTACCCAAGCCTTAAAGGTTTGCCCACTCTCATTCTCTTTACTTGACTGTGTCTTTTTATGTGTCTTCCCCTAGCCCTACATGTATCATCTTTCCAAAACATTTTCTCTCTCTGACGGCTCCCTTCTTCCTCTTCGACCCTCCTTCATCTCCGCCAGTTCCCCTTCTTTTGTTTTCTATTTTAGAAGTCAAAGAAATTGATTCTTTTCTTCCCAATTTCTGAGGCCATTAATCTTTTTACCATTGTCTTTAGGATCCCCTCTCCCCTTTTTGTTGAATGGTTTAGCCTCAAAATCTATATATGTGCCTATAATGGAAATGTGAGGGGTTTGTTGTGATTTTATGTTATGACATTAGAGATTTCTCCATTATTCTTCTAAAAATTCTTGATTATAATGATAGACACTGATATTACTCCAGGTTTTAAGAGAACGATTACATTCTCGTAGACACATTTTGCAAATCAATTACAAGTCTCTTAGTCAAATTTGGTTTAGTTGGTGTCAAACCTCCACAGTTACTCGATCAACATTAAAAGGGTGTATTGTTCTCTTTTTTGTTCAATTTTTCTTGGTTACCTTCAATTTGTGCTAATATGCATTCTATCAGTGTTTAAATTGACAGGAATCCACCGATGTGCGCTTGTTTTGTGTTGAACATTGGTGAAAGATGTGGCAGCTTTGATAGCGTTCAATGCCTCCCTACCTCAAGACCACTTTTGTGTGACCCTATTTTAACTTGCTAGTATACGAGTTTAGTGTTGGCAATTCTTTCTCTAGCTTCGATTTATTGAAAATATATTTATGTAGCTAGGGTTAATTGATCAAAAATTGAACATATTATATATTACTGTTGCGACATTTCGGATAGGAGGGTGTAACAACGAACTATGTGTGGTTTGTTTCTATTCTGTTTTCTCGTATAGAACTATTTCTCCTTTATTATTGTTTTGACTCTTTCTATATCTATGTGAAGTTTGCCTTGTTTGCGTGTTGCATATTGTTTCTATTTTTTGCTTATTGATGAGTTTATATTTTGACATAGTTTATACCTTTTAATCTTAGTTTTTAGTATTTTATTTGAGTAATATATGTGAATAATTATGATTTTATGCTTAAGTAATAATAATTATATAAATTTTAATATTTGAGCTAAAATAATATAAATTAAATACACTTTAAGTATAAAATTATTTATTAATTTTTATAATATTATTTTGTAGGAAAACAAGAAAAGAAATAATAAATGTTGGCCTTTGGACCAACCATCCAAGGACCAAAGGCAAAAATACTTGGGAAAAAGGTAGTGTAAATTTTTAATAAAAGGGCAGCAAACATGGGAAAACAGAAGAAGGGAGGGGAAGCGCAGGTGTGGGGCACAAAATTAAGACAAAGGAGCAGTAGCCAGCGATGCAGGAAATAAGCAAGCACAAAAATGCAGAAGAGTCGAATAGAGAGGGGAGAAAGGAGGGTTGACGTGTGAAGGCATAGGAACTACATGAAGGAGAGAAGCAACCACAAAGAAAAGTTAGATGTCAGAAAAGTAGGACAAGAGAGGGAGAAGTTAGGTGGCACAAGAACTGAGAAGCCATAAAAGAACATAGCTAGAAAAAAAAAAGAAAAAAATTGTTGCACTGAATTCCAAGTCAATCGGGAGAGAAGAAAAGGAAAAAAGATACTGAAAAATTTATTTTAGATGAACTTTAATAAATTTTCATCAGAATAATTATTTGATCTTTCATCTATAATTAATTTTATTTATTTCTTTCTTTACTTTTGATTTATATTTTTAATACCTATTTTTGTGTAATTAATTCTATTATTATGACAGACTAATTATTTATTATTGAGGAATAGACCGGAACCCTAGATTATGGTTTGAGATATGATATTACTTTTCTTTGTTTTATGAGATTGTTCTTTGACTCTATTTTAATTTATATATATATATATATATATATATATATATATATATATGATTCTATCAAGTATAATTTATATGGTGTATGCCTTTTTTTTGTTACCTTATAACAGCAGTATGTATGATTATTTTCTTTTTAGGTAGCCATATAAATATGCTAAAATTTATATGTATAAATTATAGCTAGGTCAGATAATAATTTGCCTAATAAGTTTGTGATTCTAACCAAAGTAGTAAAACGTTTAGATACATGTAAGCCAAAGGAGAGAAATACAGCTAGACATACTTATTGTACTAGTTTGGTAACTTATATTGGCATCCTTTCACTTGTGTTTAATGTATTAAATCTAGTTAAATATAGAAGTCACTTGTTACTATTATACTCCTAGTATTTAATAGGATTAATATTAACGCTTTGTCATATTAATTAATTTAGGAAAGTAATATAAGGTGTATAGATCTATTTTTGGCTTACAACTGGTCAATCTTTTTCTTATGATTAAATATTAATTTATAAATTATTATTATTATATTTTGACATAATCTAGTAGTGGATTTTAATTTCTCTAGCATATTTATCATATTTGCGGTTATCCATTATTTTTAGTGTTTATTTTTATTTTATTAATTTCTAATTTTAAAACCCCCATAAGTGATTTTCTTATTTATATATTTTATGTGATTTAGATTTTTTATTTTTATTATTTTTGAGCTAGTTAAATAGAGGTGAGTTCTCTCAATCCCTAGTATAGAACGATACCCTTATTTACCAGTACTACAATTGTCAACAAGAGAGTTTAAATTGTATGCCGGCTACGGCGACACCACTTATCATGTTCCAAGTTGCCTAACTCTAAGATCTGCATTGGTGTGTGCCGTTTTTGTTTGACCTGCTTAATATATTTCTATTTCTATACTTTTCTTGCTTTACTACCTTACCTATTTCTACTCATGCACTATTTACACCTTATTTGTCTCGGGTTTCCCAATTATATGAACCAAATTAGATTACATTATTTTTGCTCACCTGCGTTACCGACTTCTGCTCGTGCACTATTCATGTTATCTATTTTGTCTACATTACCTATTCTATCTGCATGAAAGTATTAATATTTACCCATTATCTCTTAGCTGTGTGTGTGTGTGTGTGAGAGAGAGAGAGAGAGAGAGAGAGAGAGAGAGAGAGAGAATATGGCCACTGATTTGCCTATTGATTTTCTTAGATCACTCGTTGAGAAATTTGAAACATTAACTAATATAATTGGAAATATTGAGGCTAAGATCTCTAATGAGAATTTTGATCGAACTGTAAATTAGCATAGAACTTACAATCGTAGTAATTGAGACATAGAAAATATCAATCAAGAATCTGTGGGTGGTGATGAACAATCTAATAATCATAATCATATAGGGTTAACCACAATAGGCAAGATAGGATTTTAAATGGGATCAAGCCAAAAATCCCTCAATTTTAGGGCCTTAGTGACCTTGATGCTTACTGTAACACCCTAAAATTCACTACTTTTTTTAAAAGCATAAATAATTAGAATACTTAATTTAAAACTCGTAATTCTAGGGATGTTACCGCCAGACTTAATACCAAACCGGTTCACTCCAACTGTTCTAGTACCAAGTGTTAAGGTTAAAAAGATTAATATAAAACTTAAACCAAGATTTTATAAAATGAATTAAAGAGATAATAACTTCGAAATCAGAGTACACATAAAGAATTATAATTAATAATCACAACGAGATATAATTGAACAACTGTTAAAAGGTCCATCTCAAATACTGAATACAAAGTAATAAATCACAAAAGATAGCTCCGATACAAAGAGGATTAATAGAAGCAAAATAAAATAACAATAAGAGTAAAAATAGCCACAACCCTCTCGAACTTTGAGCCCACACCCTAATTCAACACTCAGCCCCGACTGATGTCTCGTCCACCTGCACAAAGTTAGAAGGGCATACTGCTCCTGGGAATGAGTAGTACCCATGAAAAGGGTGATCAGTACGCTACATACTGAGTAAGGTAACTGGGCACTAAGGCCCACACATAAGCACATAAATCATGCAGAAGAATAGAAGAACACAATCATAAATGCATATGATCAACCAGGTAAAAGTAAAAAGGCCCATATATAATCTGGATTAATTACTTATTTAATCACTGATTAGAAGTCAATTCACACCATACTTTTTATCAAATCTATGTAAGTACAGGAACACCCCACTATTATTGCCGGTGGGCTGGTCACTTGCGGGACAAAGTCCACACCACTATTTTTGCTGGTGGATCGGTCACTTGCGGGACAATAGTCCACACCACTATTCCTGACCGGTGGATCGGTCTGGTTCCTGCTCACATGGTGTTCCACTATAAGTAATTAGTATCTTGTAAGTGTCTTATCAAACTCCAGTTTGTGTTTATTGAGCTTGAGTCACCCCACTATTATTGCTGGTGGGCTGGTCACATATAGGATATCATGTCCTAACCACTATTATAACTGGTGGATTGGTCGTACATAGGGTAAAATCCTGACCACTATTCTTGACTGGTGGATCGGTCTGGACCCGGCTCAATAATTTCCACTTTAAAATATTAGTGTCTTAAATATTTTATTCAAAAGCTTTCATCCCGGAAATGCATGAATCATTCCCTTTACACTTCACACAACACAAATCATAAAATTCCACAATCTTAATTACACTTTAATCACCATATACACATGATAACACAAAAACCCTAAGCAGCCACAACAAACCATAGTTAACCACTCCAAACCCTATTTAACCATAACAACCATAATTAGCCTTTCCAAACCTTAGTTAATCACAACAACCCATAGTTAATCACTCCAAACCTTAATTCAGTCTCCTCCATACCCCTATAATGTCCTACGTACTATTTTTCACCCAAAACTTCCAAACACCCAAATAACTCTTCTATTACCTTCCTTACATCCCAAGTCAACGTTCCATACGTAAATTTCACTCCCATACAAACTTTACACATCCCATACAACCTCTCGAACTTTTCATACAAACCCTAAATCCTATGTAATCATTAACTCCCATGCAAAACCCTAACTCCACCATACAAACCTTAATACCACCATACAACTATTAATACCACCATACAACCATTAATACCACCATGCAAACCCTAATACCACCATGCAAACTCTAATACCACCATGTAACCATTAATACTACCATTCAAACCCTACTACCACCATGAAAACCCTAATACCACCTTACAAACCCTAATACCACTATACGACCATTAATACTAACATACAACCATTAACACCACCATGCAAACCCTAATACCACCAAGAAACCATTAGTACCACCATGCAACCATTAATGCCACCATGCAAACCCTAATACCACCTTACAACCATTAATACCACCATGCAACCATTAATACCACCATGCGAACCCTAGTACCACCATGCAAAACCCAAGATTCTGCCATACAAAACCTTAAATTCATTCCACACAAAACCAATGATTCATCCATACCAAATCCTAGATTCAAACCATATAAAACCCAAGATTCATCCATACCAAATCCTAAATTCAAACCATATAAAACCCAAAGATTCATCCATACAAAACCCTACATTAGATCCTTCCATACAAAATCATAAATTAAATTCTCCCATACAAAACCATAGGTTAACTTCTCTCACACAAAATCATACAAAACGATAAATTAGATTCTCCCATACAAGACCATAAATTAGATTCTTCCCCACGAAACCATAAATTTTCCATTTTATCCTTCCCCTCATGAATCATTAAAATAATTAGGTCAACTCACATCCCTTGGTCAACCTCTTTATCCATCCTCCATTTTCATCCTTTCTCCCACACAAAACGCATCAACACCCTCACATGCATGTCTTACAGGGTCAAAACACATATCATCATATATAAATAATACACATGCCATATAATTACACAAGAACATGCTTGAACTCGACGTCATACCATATACAAAATAATTACAACAATAAACATAGGATACATAGCATGTGAAGCACATAATGCATATGAGCACACAAAAGGCCTCAACACCCCTTATCTAAAACGACACTGGTCTTGGAGCACGCTTCTACGCCTCCTTAGGGATTTAACTAGGTCCACCTATTATGAGGAAAATGCTAAAATTAAACTCCCTCCTATAAAAAATACTATTAATCACTAACTTATTATAAGACTAGGTTTTTAATAAAACGATAATATATTTATAAGATAACATTAACAAATTACTAACTTTGCTAAGGATATAGAAATATTATAAAAGTTGATAATATAAGTTTGAAGACTTTACCCTAATAATAATAATGGAACCAAAATAGTAATAGCAAAGATATTAAAAATAATATAAGTATTAAGATTAATAATAATAGTAACAATAATAATAACGAGGAAATTATTTAAAACAAAGTGAAATAAGGGCTTCGGCCCCTTTACTAAAATAATAATAATAATAATAATAATAATAATAATAATAATAATAATAATAATAAATAATCAAATTTAGTAATAATAAGAATGATGAAATAATAATAATAATAGTAATAATAATAGTAATAATAGTAGTAGTAGTAGTAGTAGTAGTAGTAGTAGTAGTAGTAGTAGTAGTAGTAGTAGTAGTAGTAGTAGTAGTAGTACTAATAATAATAATAATAATACTAATACTAATAATAATAATAATAATAATAATAATAATAATAATAATAATAATAATAATAATAATAATAATAACATCATTAACAACACTAATGGTAAAATCGTTGTATTAATAATAATGGAATAAGAATAATAGAAATTTGAAATAGGAAATAATAATAATAATAATAATACTTATAACATATTAATACTAATAATAGTAATAATAGAAATAATAAGGGTAATAGTGCTAAAATCGAATTAAAAATTACAATAAGGCTTCAGCCCTCAATAGAATAATAATAGAAACATTAATATTAATAACAATAATAATACATATTAAAAATGGAAATAATAATAATAATAATAATAATAGGATTTATATTAGAATAAATGAAATAAAATAATTTAAGGCTTGTAAAAATAGGAAAAAGGGTTGAGAGGGTCTAGGGTTCAACCTTAGGCTGGCGAATATAGGCAGCACCGGCGGCGGCCGGAAAAAAGGAAGAAAAAAGGAAAAGTTGAGGGCTGGGAAAAAGAGAAAGAGGAAAAGGGTGGAAGCAAGGGTGATTATGATTGCCTAGAAGGAGGGGAACAGAATGACGGTGGCGGCGCACGGGGGGCGGTGGTGGTGGCCGAATAGGGAAGAAGGAGAGAAAGAGAGGAGGAGAGGGAGGAAGAGGAAAAAAAGGGTAGGAGAAGGTAAAGGGTGGCCTACAGAATAATTTGGGAGGTGAAAGAAGCGGCGGAAGTGGCGGAGGAGGTGGCTAATGGTGGTTCGAAGGGCAGCGGTGGCAGAAAATGGTTTGGTTGAGGAGAGAACTTTGCACAACCGGGGTGGCTCGTGTAGGAAGAATTGAGGGAGGAAGAAGGCACAGTTAGTTAGGGGTTGTGCAAGGAGCGCACGGGCGGCGGTGTTGGCCGGAGGCGGTGGACGGGGCGTCTAAAGGTGCAGCGGCGAAAGGAAGGATTCCCTGGGTTCGAAAAATGAAACTGAACTACAAGGTTGGTAAGGAGTATTTATAGGGTTTAAATAAAATTTTAGGGTATGTGGATCGGTTAGAGAGTAGGGAAAGTGGTGTTAGGGTTACTGGTGGCAACAAAACCAGCGAAAATCAAAATCGGGGTAGGGGTTGTGTGTAAGACAGAGAGAGAGGAAAAACGTGCGGGGAAAGGGGGAAAGTGGGCAGACAGGTGTGGTCGGTGAGTCAACGTGGAAGAGAGGGGGAGAAAATGGGAAGCGAACATGCGTAGTCGCCAGCGGAATTTTTGGCTAGTGGCTACGGAGGTTGTAGGTGCTCGACAAGGATGGTGCGAAGGGCTGGGGAAAAATAAAGGAGGAAGAAAGGGCTGGACCAGCGGTCCAAGGAAGAAAGAAAAGGAAGGAACCTGCCGGGTGGTCGGCTGTGGGGTGAGGCTGATTAAATGAAACGCGGAGCTTCAGTGGGAAAGGAAGAAAAACGCGATACGGCGAGGGAGGAGGAAAGGAGGCCAATTGCGCAGGCTAGGCCCCATCGAAGGAAGGAGGGAGAGGGATTGGGCCACTGGGCTAGCCTAGTTCGGCGAGGAGAAAAAGGAAAAGAAAAGAAGAAGAAAGAAAAAGAAAAGAAGAAGAAAGAAAAAGAAAGAAAAAGGAAAAGGGAAAGGGGAAAAAGAAAAATAGGAGGTTTGGGTTAAATAAATAAATTACAATATTTGGATAGTTAAAAATAATAATATTTTAAAAAAAATATCCCTTTTTAGGCTAAATTAGGATTTTTAAAAGATTTTCCATAAATTCCGTTTTAATTAGCAAATCGCTCTAATTTTCTTCAATTAAATTATTTATAAAATTAATATTAATTTGAAACTATTTTATCCTTCTTAATTTAAATAAATTAATTTATTTAATTAATATCTAAATTAAAATCTTTAATTAGTTAAAATACCCAAATTTCCTCTAATTAAAATATTTATAAAATTTCTTATTAATTTGCCCTAATTAATTTCATTTATTTTAATAAAAATAAATTATTTAATTAATTTTCATAATAAAAGCTTATTTAATAATAAATAATAAAATTAGGATTTTTAGGGCATTTCACTTACCTCAAATGGGAACTTAAAATTGAACTTGTTTTTTTTTATCATAATTATTTCGATGAGAAAAAAAAAGTCAAGTTACTTATTGCTGAATTTTTAGGTTATGCAATATCTTGGTGGGGGTAAGCTTGTTAGAGATTGAGAACGTAATTATGAACATCCTATCACCTCGTGGGCCCAACGTAGGGAAAAAATAAGGCACATATTCATTCCAACTTATTATACATGTGAGTTACATCAAAAAATTCAGTTTCTTAGGTAAGGTCCTCAATCTGTTGATAAATTATCCTTACAAAATTGAATTTGTATGAAGAAGAAGAAGCCACCATGGCTCGCTTCCTTAGGGGGGATTAAATCTTAACATTGCTAACCAAGTAGATTTACATACTTATGACTATATGATTTAGCTTCTTAGTCTTGTTGGAAAGGTAGAAAAACAATTGAAATCATTTAGAGGCAGTAGCTGCCCTGCTTCTCAAGACAAGGGCTCTTATTTTTGTCCTCCTATACCTTCCTCTAGATTTAAGACTTCTGAGCCCCCAAAAATTGATTATCGATCTACAAAAATCCCTTTAAATTCCCCCTCTAATAAGGCCAAAAGGAACTTTTAGCCCTAGTAGCTTTGGATCATCCTGAAACATCAAATGTTTTAAGTGCCGAGGACATGGACACATCCAAGACTAGTGTTCTAATAAAAGGATCATGATACTTTAAGATGGTGAACTTGTGTTAGATTCGAAAAATGAGGATAAAGTACCCAGTGAGGCTCTTAAGTTTGAATCTAATGTAGAATACCCTAATGATGAATCTTTTGTCATCCGTAGGTCTCTTAACTCACAAGTCAAAATTGATCCAACATTGGAACAAAGAGAAAACATATTTCACACATGATGTTATGTAAATGGGCGTATTAACAGCCTTATTATTGATAGTGGAAATTGTGTCAATGTGGCTAGCATATAATTAGTTTGTAAATTGAGTTTCTATACCATTAGGCATCCCCGTCTCTATAAACTTCAATGGCTAAATGAGCTTGGGAAATTAAGGTCAACGGAAAAGTCCTTATGAGCATCAAAATTGGTCAACATGAAGATGATGTTCTGTGTGGTGTAATACGCATGCATTCTAATCATGTCCTTCTCAGACTTCCTTGGAAATTTGATAAATAAGTTATTTATTATGGATATAAAAATAGATATATAATGCATAGAGATGACAAGAAATACATTTTAGCACCCCTCTCCCTTGCTCAGGTTAAGGAAGATCAAATTAAGCTAAAGGCTAAATATGATCATAGGAAAGATGAATCCCCATCTAAATTTGACTACATTGCTCCTAAGGATATGACCAACAACAAATGATAGGCTAGTTTCTTTGCTTGGAAAAGGGACATTACTCATGCCTTTTTCCATAATCTACCTATCTACAAGATGGTTTACAAAGAGTACCTTGAGTTTTCTCCCGATCATATCAAATCTCTTTCTCTTAATGTCCAAAACCTACTTTCTGAATACTCTAACCTCTTTCTTGAGAAAGTTCCTAGTGGTCTTCCCTCTCTCTGAGGAATCAAATACCAAATCGATTTCATCTGAATAGCTAGCATTTGAAACCATCCCGCTTACCAAGCCAAACCTGAAAAGGTATGTCACTGAATTACTAAAAAAGGGATACATAATGGAGAGTATGATTATATGTGTTGTTCCGTTCTCTTGGTTCCAAAAAAAGATGAAATGTGGCATATGTGTGTTGACTCTCATGCAGTAAATATGATTACCATTAAATATCTCTATCCTATTCCTCACTTAGATGAAATGCTAGATCAAATACATGGGAGTTAATTTTCTCCAAAATGGACCTAAAAAGTGGGTATCACCAAATTCGGATGAAGCCCAGAGATGAATGGAAAACCACATTTAATACCAACTTTGGTTTTTATGAATGGCTTTTGGGCTCTCTAATTCCCCTAGCACTTTCATGCTCTTAATTAATCATATGTTATGTGAATTTATCTGCAAATTTATTGTTGTTTGATGAAATTCTTATCTATAACAAATGACAAGATGACCATGTTATGTATACTAAACTCGTGATCGACATCCTTAGACAATAACACCTGTTTGTAAATGTGTCTAAGAGTTGCTTTTGCCTTGACAGTGTGACAGTTTTAGGTTTTGTGGATAGTAGAAATGGGATAGAGGTGGACGAAGAAAAGGTTAAGGCTATCAAGGAATAGCCCACCCCTAAGATTGCATCCCAAGTTAGGAGTTTCCATGGGTTATGTGGGCTCTATAGGTGATTCGTTCCTCACTTTAGCACCATAGCATCCCCCTTGAATGATTTGGTAAAAAAAATCCGTTGTATTTCAGTGGGGTCCTAACCAAGAATAGGCCTTTGAGATTTTGAAAGAAAAACTTATCAATGCCTTAGTCCTAGCACTACCCAACTTTGACATGGTTTTTGAGATTGATTGTGATGCCTTTGAAGTAGGTATAGGAGTTGTCCTATCTCAAGATAATTGACCTATCACATTTTTTAGTCAAAAATTGAAGATGATTCCTTAAACTATTCTACACATGATAAAGAACTCTTGGCCTTTGTTAGATCCTTAGAAGTGTGAAAATATTACCTTCTACCTAAGAAGTTCATTATCCATACTGATCAAACAGGATATTTGACAACACAAGGGAATCTTAACTGTTGATAGGCTAAGTGGAGTAAATTTATTTAGACCTTCCCCTATATTTTCAAATATAAGAAGGGGAGAGATAATAAGGTAGCTGATACCCTTAGCCGATGACACACAATCATAGCCACTATTGATGCCAATCTTTTAGGATTTTTGCATCGGAAATTATTATACCCAAATGATGAGTACTTCCATGAGATCTTTGCTAAGTGTCATACCACGTCTCTTGACAAATTTTACATCTATGATGGCTATTTATTTTGATAAAATAGGTTGTACATTCCCTGTAGCTCATTTTGGGATTTACTTTGATCTTAATCCCGTGATGGTGTGCTAATGAGTCACTTTGGCTGTGCCAAGACTCCTGACATACTTACCAAGCATTTTACCGGCCTCATATAAAAAGGGATGTAATGCGTCTCTGTGTTAATTGTGTCACATGCAAGTTTGCTAAATCGACTACCCATTTCCATGGTATGTACACCCCTCTCCCTATTCCTATCCAACCTTGGATGGATGTGTCTATGGACTTTGTTCGAGGGATTCATCGCTCTAGAAAGAATAAGGAGTTTATTATTGTACTCATAGATCATTTTTTTAAAATGGTCATTTCATCCCTTGCCACAATTGAAAACTATTTCTTCTCCAACATAATCAAGCTTTATGATGTCCCTAGGACCATTATATCTTATCAGGATGTTAAGTTTGTGTCTCACTTTGCTAGAACATTTGGGGTAAATTAGGTACAAAACTACTTTTCTCAACCACTTATCATCCACAAGCTGATGGACAAACCGAAGTAGTTAATCGTGCCTTGGGCAATATGCTACATGCTATTCTTGATAACGACTCTAAACAATGGGAGTTTTTCTTGCCACATATTGAATTTGATTACAATCGGACCCTCCACTCGACCACCTATAAATCTCCATTTGAAGTTATTTATGGATTGAATCCGCTTACACCATTGGACTTATTCCCATTACCACCATCCCAAGTCATCTCAAACAATGATGAATCACAAGCTAAATCCACCAAAGAACTTCACAAATCTATCACCACACACATTAAGAAGCGAAATATGGAGATAGCTACTTGTGCTAATCGCCATAGGATGAAGGTCATTTTTCAACTAGGAAACCTTGTTTGGGTCTATTGGTGCAAAGATCAATTTCCCAACCAATGAAAAGATAAACTCAACCCTCGAGGTGATGACCCCTTCATGATCCTTAAATGGGTAAATGATAATGTCTATAAAATTGATTTCCCCAGAAAGTATGGTGCCATACATCTCACCTTTTATGTTTTTTATCTATCTCCTTTTATTATTTAGTATAAGTTTCTGGGACGAATCCCTTTCAAGAAGGAGGGGATGATACAGACATCACATCATTAAATGATATTCTTAACTATATTTTGAATTATCCTAATATATTTCAATTTTGTCCTAATAATTTTTTTTTATTTTCTGTGTTTAGAGCGGACTAGGAAATGGAGTTCAAGTAAGGAGCGAGGAAAAAAACATCAAGTTGGAAGCTCAAAGTTGCACATTATTATTATTATTATTATTATTATTATTATTATTATTATTATTATTATTATTATTATTATTATTATTATTATTATTATTATTATTATTATTATAGTTAGAATAGGAGTTATGGGATCGTAGTTAAGTTGGGACCGATAACAAGCTCATTATTACTATTTTTAGATATTAGTAGTATTTATCTGTGTGTGCATAGTTAGCCGATGATAATAATGTTTTAAGTTGAAATTACTCTTAGGTATGGCAGCTTTGAACCCATCCTCTCTTTCTTATGGGCTTGTAAAGGTATAACTCAACTATCTCCTTAAGACTAAATGGGACATAACCTAATTCGCAAAAATTGTTTTAAAACTGGACCATGGATTGATTGGGTGACTTGACCAATTCATTACACATGCCCCTTTTTCATTATTTTTCCACACACACCCTTAACGATGCCTTAAAGCCCAACCCCCTCTCCTTCTTTTTACTTGACTGTGTCGTTTTGTGTGTCTTCCCCTAACCCTATGCACATCATCTTCCTAAAACATTTTCTCTCTCTAATGATGCCCTTCTTCCTCTTTGACCCTCCTTTATGTCAGTCGTTTCCCCTTCTTTTGTTTTTTATTTATGGAAGTTGAAGAACTTAATTTTTCCCTTCCTAATGTTTGAGGCCATTAATCTTTTTTACCATTGTCTTTAGACTTCCCTCTCTCATTTTTGTCGAAGGGTTTTGCCCTAAAATCTATATATGTTCCTGTAATGGAAATGCGAGGGGTATGTTGTGATTTTGTGTTATAAAATCAGAGATTCTCCATTATTCTACTAAAATTGTCAATTACAACGACAAACACAAAGATTACTTTGGGTTTGGACAAAATGATTACATTTTTGCAAGCGCGTTTGGTGAATTGATTACAATTCTATTAGTCAGGTTCAGTTCCCTCTCTCTCACACACACACACATACCCCCACCCACACACCCCAAAGCATGATAGGATCCTCTTACTATCTATCATCAGATAATGGTAGAAAAAGGAAAGACAGAAAAATCCTAGCTAGTATATTTCAATAGCATCACTATACAACTTTGAAGATTGTTGTTATATGCTATTATAAATTGGAAGAGCAAACAATACCACCGAGAGAAGAATATGAAATCTTCATATTATTATTATTATTATTATTATTATTATTATTATTATTATTATTATTATTATTATTACAAATAAAGGTAGATTATGGATTGAAAATGACTAGTTAAATGTGTTGTTACTAAAAATTGAAGGAATAAAAAATTGAGATTATAAGGTTTATTTATGGTGATATATGATGAAACTAAACATCCAAGTAAGTTCATGGATTGGCTAATTATTCTTATGTTTCATCTATTAAACAAAAATAGTAGATTTAATTACGAGAAAGAAAATGATAAGACTGTCATTTTTGGTCTAAAGAACAAGGTAAAGAGAAAATGAGTTTAGACTAGGATTGTGTAAAAAAATTCAGAATTTAAAACTCAAAAAATTCAATCTAAGAAAATTTGATTGCAACTAGAACAGATATTGGAGTAGATTTTTTTATTAGATTATTTGAATCGATGTAATATCATTTTTTTCAATAAGTTGTACTATATTTTTATATAAAAAAATATTACATTGTATTGAATATATAAAAGTATATTATGCTATATTAATATGTATTAGCTCATATTATACTATATTTTTAGTGTATTATATTGTAATATTTTTTTCTTTAAATATATGTATCTAATTATGAATAGTAGTATAATCAGATATTTCAGATATATCCAGTAATTCAATCAAATTTTTTACATCAATGATCAAGTTTAGGAATTGCGAAGCATAAATTCTATTTGACGAATACAAACATTTGACTTTGTACACTTCTAGTTAGGACCATCCATCTCCACCCACCCACTAAAATTAGTTAGTGTTGTCATCAACTCAGAGGGAAACATTAGAATAAAAATTGAGCCTGAAATGATAGAAGAACATGGAAAACCTTTTGTATCCAAAAGAAAGAAGAAATAAAGGAACTATGATTTTGTTGATATTTTTTGTCGATACTCATCGATTGTTAGTTGATTTATCTTTTTATATAATTTTACTTTTTTTTCTTATCGGCTACTGTTCTACTGTTATTTTAAATTTTAATCATATGTCACGGTAGAGACAATAAGTTTGGATTGAGAAGAGGAAGGAAGAAAAATGGGTTTGGACTAATAAACTTTTTAATCAATAAAAGGAGTTCAAATTTAAGTCCATTAGCTTTTCAGTTAAATTGATAAAATGACTATTAAAAGTTAATTTTTAAATAATATTATATTTTTATTTCAAATTTGATAAATTCTACATATTTACTTATTATATATATATATATATATATATATATATATATATATCATTTTTACGTTCCCGTCCCCGTCCCCGTTGAACAAGATTTGCGAGGGACGATTTCGTCAGACTAAGCACCCCAAGTCCCAACGTCACTACTGTAGAAAATATAACCGTTGGCCACTTTGCCCGACCACCGCCTCCCTCTCATAAACAAAAACCCTAATATTGATTCCCTATATAACCTTTCAACGGAAACCAATTCTTCTCAAATAAAGCTCACACTAATAGATCGCATACCATCAACAAGGCTTCTTCCGCAATCTCGCTCTATCTTTTTTCAATCTCTCACTCTGTCTCCCCTCTGGAGACTTATAGTTCATTTATTTTCTTTACTTGGGTTCTTATTTGTATGAAAGTTTGCTCTGACGGTGTTCTGTATTGCAGGAATTTCCTTCTGTCTATTTCTTATTGCAAATTTTCGAATTGTTTCTGTTTTTTTGCTTTGTTTCTTTTGCACGTTTGTGTTATTTGTAGGCGTTAGTAGAAATGGATCCGAGAGGAGCAATGCAAGAACATGTTCTCCCCAGGAAGAACTCGAAGGAGAACGTAAGTTCCCTGTATAATAATTACTCACATAAATTACGTTAGATTCAATTTGTGTGATTGTTATGATTAGCTTTGATGCCTATTCGAAATTGATTAAATGGCTGGCAGACAGTAGAACCAGGGTTTTGTTGTTGATTATTGATTTATTTATTTATGTTATGTTACGTAGTCGCTACTTTTTGGGTCAAGATTATGGTTTTGACCCACCTGCGTCCCTATCGTTTGACCATCGTTCATTTCCACGTCATAAGACTTTCAAGGTGATACGTTTTATTGATCCAGATCAGGTTATATCCTAGTTTTCCTCTTTTTATGTTGTGGGGGATGGGGGTTTAAATAATCTGTCAATTACTAGTTCTACTTAGGTTCTAGGACTGAGGTTGTTTTGATTGACCAGTGACAAGTATTGATTTAAATGCCCTGAATTGGTTAGATTGATTGATTACTGATTCTTTTCTCTTTCTTGATCAGTTGGACAGATTCATCCCGAATAGATCAGCCATGGACTTTGATTATGCACATTACATGCTGACTGAAGGGAGGAAGGGGAAGGAGAACCCTGTTACAAGCTCTCCGGCTAGAGAAGCCTATCAGAAGCAGTTGAGAGAGGCTCTTCGCATGAACAGGACCAGGATCCTCGCCTTTAAAAACAGGCCACCTGCACCCGTTGAAGCTTTTCCCTGGGAGTCAGTCTCTCAACAAGCAGCACCCAAGCCAGTTAAACCTAGACGCCACATCCCTCAGGTGAGCACCCAATGTTTAGATCTATTTAATAAATTTAATGACTTGCAGTTGTTTGATCCTTTTCCCTTTTCTGAGATGATTTTGGCGTGTGAGTTGTTGCAGACTTCAGAGCGCACTTTGGATGCCCCTGATCTTGCTGATGATTATTACTTGAATCTACTGGACTGGGGCAGCGGCAATGTCCTTGCAATTGCTCTTGGGAGTACCGTTTACCTTTGGGATGCATCTAATGGATCAACATCTGAACTAGTCACAGTTGATGATGACAAAGGCCCTGTCACTAGTGTAAACTGGGCTCCTGATGGCCGACACATTGCTGTTGGTTTGAACGACTCTGAGGTTCAGCTGTGGGACTCGACATCTAATCGCCAGGTAGATATTTTAGTCTTTTGACGCCTCTATAATGTCCGTTTGTCTAAAGCTCTGTATTTACTAGCTTTGTGTCTATATCTCCTCCAGCTTAGAAGCCTTAAAGGCGGTCACAGAGCAAGAGTTGGGTCACTGGCATGGAACAACCATATTCTAACCACAGGAGGAATGGATGCCAGGATAGTTAACAATGATGTACGGGTACGAGATCACATTGTGGAGACTTACAGAGGCCACCACCAGGAAGTTTGTGGGCTGAAATGGTCAGCATCAGGTCAGCAGCTAGCTAGTGGAGGCAATGACAATATTCTTCACATTTGGGATAGGTCTGTGGCCTCTTCCAGTTCACCCACACGATGGCTGCACAGGCTAGAAGACCACACTGCTGCTGTTAAAGCTCTTGCTTGGTGTCCCTTCCAGGGCAACTTGCTGGCTTCTGGTGGAGGGGGAGGTGATAGGTGTATCAAGTTCTGGAATACCCATACTGGTGCCTGTTTGAACTCAGTTGATACTGGTTCACAGGTTTGTTCCTTGCTATGGAGCAAGCATGAGAGGGAGCTTCTTAGCTCTCACGGGTTCACTCAGAACCAGCTCACCTTATGGAAGTATCCATCTATGGTGAAGATGGCGGAGCTCACTGGTCATACTTCCCGAGTTCTCTTCATGACTCAGGTATTTTAAGCATCTATTTCCCCATTGATTTATAGTCTGTAGTTTCCATCATTTGCCTAAGTTATTAGTTAGAGTCATCTCTGTTCGGGAGTCGATGCTAATTGATTATTTCCAACTGTGTTCAGTGTCCCGATGGAAACACGGTGGCATCTGCGGCAGGCGATGAAACTCTGAGGTTTTGGAATGTCTTTGGGACTCCAGAAGTGTCAAAACCTGTACCAAAGACAATTCCGGAGCCATTTTCTCATGTGAACCGTATCCGTTGATGTTTTTTTGTTGTTTTCATCTTCGAAAGGGCGACCACTTGAGGGCGGATCCTCACAACAAGTACAACGCTGCTTCACCACTTGAGGCGACCGATCCGTTGAATGTGCAGCTAGGACTATTGAGATTACGTTAGCTTGATCTCACTAACTTAGATTAGGTGATTTGTAAATTGTAACCCCTGTAAGTTGGCCGATATTCTTATTTCACTTCCTTTATCTTAGTATAGTTATCATGTGAATATTAAATTTGTGTATACAGCAGTCAAATGATTGACCGCTTTGAATGAATAGAGGAAAAATATACACATTCTAAAACTTGAGTTTTCAAGGATTACAGCTGCTCGAACGTCTCAAATCATTGGCGAAGCACGTGCACAGATATCCCCATATTTCCAACTCTCAAAACCGAGTTTTGAAGGACCAGTGCTGCTGCACTAATGTCTCAAGGATGATCACAGATTTGCACTGATGTCAAATGTGAGATCAGATCATCATTTTTAACCTTTCTCAAAATCAACTTTCTTCAAGGACCACAGAGTTGCACTGATGTCAAAAGTGAGATCGTCTCCAATATTTCCGGCCTTTGTCAAGACTTAGTTTTCAAGGACCAGTTGCGCTAATGTCTCAAATCATTTCAAACCTTTCCAGGCCTATCATATTTAATTATTTACAATCAGTCTCCGTAGAAACCAAATCAAAAATAACAAACCTCCTAGTCACCGCTACTAGCATCCAATATGACTACTTGGTACAAAACCACCATCACTCTAAATCACCAGTAATTAACAAATCATTCTTGCTACCTTCCTCTTCTTTCCACCTAGAGCCGACTGCAATAGTAAGACATGCTGCTGCTATATGACTACTTGGTACAAAACCACCATCACTCTAAATCACCAGTAATTAACAAATCATTCTTGCTACCTTCCTCTTCTTTCCACCTAGAGCCGACTGCAATAGTAAGACATGCTGCTGCTACAAGCCAACAATTAAGTGTACTGCCTTCTGATGTATGTGTCCTCATGCACAAACACCGGATCATTGGAGACGGGTGGGACCTGAGGCTGTCCCATGGCAATATTGCTCTGATGTGGGGGAGGACCAGCCCAGGGACCATTTGTGTTCTTTCCATTAGTTACTGTGACATAACAGACAAGACCGAGGACGATGCTGATAAGAGACAGGACAGCAGCCCCAGAGAAGACACCAGGTTTCACAACGTAGCAGTAGTAGTAGCCAAAGTATACGCTCTCTGCACTGTGTTGATTGTTGAGTGCTGCAGCAGCTAGCAGCAGCAGGAAAGCCAATATAAATGTGAACCTGCCATCATTCAAGAAGTGAACGTTGAAAAATAAGAAGTTGCTCTGCCCGCTCAGTACAGATCTTTATACATCTGGCACAGCACAACCATTAAGTGAAAGTGTGAGCTAAGCATGATTTATCTTCAATGGGTCCTAATTACATATTCCTAGTTCAATCATCTGACTAGTACAAGTGGGGATGGTCAACAAAAGCAAAGGTCATGATGTGGTGCTTCCTGTCGTTATATAAGATCATCTGTAGGGCAAATAGTTTCACGAAAAGGGCAGTGAAGAACAAACAGATTACCAACTTAAAACAATCAATAGAGAAGTGGATCATGAAGTCTTGACAGAAATCAGCCAGAAAACAAATTATGCTACAACATTTCAATAGCTGTGGCTATTGGATGTGGGACTTTCAAATAAGGATATAGAAAACACTAAAAGGAGAACTATAAGGAAACAGAGGGATTAGCTTTGGTGGTTCAGTACACTTAACTTTCAAGGGACGAAGATAACAAACAATAATGACATCATGGCCTGTTCTTAAAAGCTAATGGGACAGATTAAATAGCATAGGGCATTTCACTTTGTGCATCCAGGGAGTATTTATTCCTGCCCAACCCTTTTTCAAGTAAATCTGTAAATAAGTAGTATTTATTAATATGTGCCTCCTGCAACTAGTCAATCCTTATTAGGATGGATTTAAGGCTCCACAATTACCAATTGACCATCACTGGTTGCGCTCACATTTAGAAACTAGTAAAACTCGGTTCATCACAAGATCAGGAGGGGCTAAGTTAACTACCTGTTCCCCTCTTTTCTAGAAATGGCTGCAGTGACAAGCAATTGATTGAATGAGCCAAAAACGGCATTCCTCAATTCAAGTGTAGACAGCAAGATTCACAATTTCACAACGTTACGCTCTGTTGTCATTTTCTTCTTTTGGTGGATGGGAGGTTACTCCAGTAATTTTAAGGCGATTTAGGGTCAAGCATGCAGGAATTTATGTCAATCATGGAATCAACAGAATATAGAGTTGACAATTGGGTCAGCAGGGAGACACTCCTCATCATTTTTCCCTTTAGTAGCAATAAAATTGCGGTCGCGGTCACGATTGCGGTTGCGGTCACGGTATTGCAGTATCGGAGCGTCGCGAACGATATTTTATATGTCACGGTTGTCGTGCCGTGATTTTTTAATTTTTTTTCACAATAAATTTTAGCAAATACCAGTAAATATCGGCAAATATCGGTAAAATATCGGCAAATATCGGTCGATAACCGATATATCACCGATAAATATGTGAAATTCTAAATCCATCGCGTATCGCCAATTTCGCGTATCGGCTAACCCAAAATCCGATAAATATCGGCCGATATTGCGTATCGGGACCGATATTTAATTGTATAAATATCGGGACCGATAAAGCTATTTTCTTGCTTCGTTTCTACTGAATACTGGAGAGATAAAACCATTGAGAGTTATATAAACTATTACCATAAGGAATCCTCCAAATCTCTGACCTAAGTGATTCACATGTAAATAAGAACTTAAAACAATAATCCAGGATTAACAGGCATGACAAACTTCATAAAAGATATGTGCTATAAATGTAGAAGCCCACTCTTCCTTTCATTTTTATTTTTTTCCCCTCTTTTAATGATCATCAATCTAAAGTATGAAGCAAACTAACACCAGCCATCCCACCAAGAAACAAGTCACCAATCAAGAAAGACAAAATACATTTAAAAAAAAAAATCGTTCACAGCAGAGAGACAAACATATTACCAGGAAACAATGAAGCAAACAAGTGCTAGCCTCCAGTGAGTGTTAGAAGGATGAGGATTTCTTCTACAACAGATACACCCAGTGAAACCATTGATGACAATTTGAGCAATCAAAAGAGCCATTGCAGAAGTGAATCCAAGACCATAAGCTGGACTCCTCGGGTAAATGCAAATACCATTATCGTCCTGAGAAACCTGAGAAATCTGCAACATAGAAAGCCCACATCAAAACTTGCCATCGCCACAGGATCACAGAAAATATTGACGAATCACCTACACCACGAGTGATCTCAGTAATAGGCGACCCAGGTACATCTATACAACTCTATCCGGTCTAGAACCTAAATCTTGCTCCGGTATACATGATTAAAAATTTCCTAACAGTAAGATTTTTTCTTTCAAATTTTGAGAGAGACTCAGCAAAGTTTTCAAGGAGAAACAAGTTCAAGAACTTCTAAGCAATAATCTGTCTAAATATTTTAGTTTTAGATCGCATGAACATTAATAATCATACCAGATCAAGACGAGCCCGTTTCAGAAAGAAAGCACAAAAAGCTAGTATAGAACTACAAGCAGCATCCACTCACTATCTCAATGATTAAGCTAATCTATAAAATCGACACCGCGGTTACTTTCATAAGTGAAGCAATTAGCACCGACAGTTTGATAAAATAACCAGTCAGAAATTAGTCAAATCAAAGAAACCAAAAGCAGAAAAGTCAAGGTTCAGTAATGAACAGAAAACGCTATATTCGCATACAAGCAAAAAGAAACCCTTGATAAATCAACTTATTCAATGAACCCTTTGGTTATCTTACCTCAATCTTCGTGCCTTCAGCAGCGAAACCCATAGCAGCAGAAAGTAACCCTAGAAAACCCACAACTGAG
The DNA here is from genome assembly GCA_030549775.1 of Tamarix chinensis. Taxonomy (NCBI): domain Eukaryota; kingdom Viridiplantae; phylum Streptophyta; class Magnoliopsida; order Caryophyllales; family Tamaricaceae; genus Tamarix; species Tamarix chinensis. The sequence goes on along the minus strand of CM060176.1, from coordinate 107,992,534 downwards.
CAAACCACCACAACTTTCTTATTCTCCATCATCATCTCCTTTCCCTCTCTGTTTCTCTATGCTTCAAAGTTCAATAACCGCACCTATCAAATCCCCTCTGGCTAAGACCATAAACTCGGCAGAAATAAGATTGAAGAAGCCAAGAAGGTTACTACTTGGGAAAGCAAAGCTGTACGTTTTCTTTTCTTGGTAATTGGCACTGGTGTCAGAAGTCAATAACTTTAAGAGTTTTATTTTTTTTTTATAGATATTCCTGTTTAATATTTCAATTTTTTCGTTATAAAAAAGACAACCTGTAATCATTTAAGAATACTCTCGCATAGTTATTAGACAAATTAATTACATTTTTCCGTATAACGTGGGTGGTGTATTAATTATTAATATATTATTATATAAAATATAAATAATTTAATAATTTAATTAATATGTAGGAGATGAATAATTATTTATACATGTTCAAGTAATCAATTAATAAAATACTTGTTTAATATGTATTGTTCGACATATGTGTAGCAGATAAATAGTTATATACATTTGTTGCATGTAGGAGATGAATAGTTGTGCTGTATTAATGACAGAAGATGAATAGTTATATGAATTTATTGTTCGTATAAGATGAATAGTTGCATTCATATATTCATTAGTTTGACAATTCAATTAATAATAGTTAGCTGCATATGTTCAAAAAATTAATTAAGAAAATACTTGATTAATATGTGTTGTTCGATATATGTACAATAGATGAATAATTATATTCATATATTTAGTAGTTTCACAACTCAATTAATACACAGGAGATAAATAGTTGGTTGCATATTTTTAGATAATTAATTAAGAAAATTCTTGATTAATATGTATTGTTCAACATATATGCAATAGATGAAGATCTCAATTAATACGTAGGAGATGAATATCATTTTATTGTTATGCAGCATAGGAGATGAATAGTTTGACAAATCAATTAATACGCAAAAGTTTTTCATCATTTATTTAACCTTATTAATTACTAATAATATATGACAGTGATAATATATGATTAGTAATAATAGGTATAATTTAGGCGGAAAAATTTGTCTCTATATTATCTGCCAAACAACTCTGTTTTTATATAATAACTAATGTTGTCGTTCTATTATTAGTTTTTTTAATAATAATTATATCACTAATCATGATAATATTCATAATAGTAATAATCAACTATATTAATATTCATTACTATCATAATAATAATTATCATTATTATATTATAAATTATGATAATAGTAATTATCAAAATTATATAAATAATTATATTAGCATAAATTATATCAATAGTCATAATTATTATAGTTATATTAATAATAATAGTCATATTATTAATAATAAATATTAAAATTATTATTATAAATAATTATAATTATTATTATTACTATCATCATCATCATATTTGATTGATGTTGATCTAACCTTAAAAAAATACTTCATTAAAATTAGTTATATATATTTGCTAGTTGCATTACATTAATGGTAGCAGATGCATATGTGTTGGTCGATTGGTTTATACACTTTATTTGGTGTATTAATTATTTATCAATTATTTATATATTAATATATAGGATTTGAATAGTTTGACAATTCAGTTAATATATAGGAAATTAATAGTTGATTGTATATGTTCAGGTAATTAACTAAAAAAATATTTGATTAATTAATACTTTATTAAAATTAGTTGTTCGACATATATACAACAAATGAATAGTTATATACATTTGCTGCACATAGAAGATAAATAGTCACATTATATTAATAGATATATGCATGTGAAGTAAATGAATATGCACTTTGGTGTATTAATTATCTATATATTAATATGCAAGAGATGAATAGTCCAAAAATTCAATTAATACGCAGGAAATGAATAGTTTTCTGCATATAATAGGATAATTAATTAAGAAAATATTTTATTAGAAAATATATAATTAATACTTTATTAAAATTAATTGTTTGACATATGTGCAGTAAATGAATAGTTATATACATTTAATGCACATAGGAGATGAATAGTCGTATTATATTAATAAATAGTTATATTAATTATTCCATCATATTAATTAGCAATAACAATAATTAACAATAATACAGTAGTTTATGATTAGTAATAATGGATATAGTTTAGGCGGAAAAATTTGTCTGTATATTGTCTGCTAGACAACTCCGTTTTTATATATACTAGTTACATTTTCCCGTGCAATGCACGGGTGGTGTATTAATTATTTATATATTATTATATAAGAAATAAATAGTTTAACAATTTAATTAATATATAGGAGATGTATAGTTGGTTGTATATGTTCAAATAATTAATTAATTAATTACTTAATTAATACTTGATTAATATGTATTATTCGACACAGATGAGTAGTTATATGTATGTGTTGCATGTAGGATATGAATAGTTATGCTGTATTAATGACAAAAGATGAATATTTATATGAATTTGATGTTCGTATGAGATGAATAGTTGCATTCATATGTTCATTAGTTTGACAATTCAATTAATATGGAAGAGATTAATAGTTGGCTGCATATGTTCAAGTCATTAATTAAGAAAATACTTGATTAATATGTGTTATTCGACATATGTACATCAGATGAATAATTACATTTATATATTTAGTAGTTTTACAACTTAATTAATACGTAGGAGATGGATAGTTGGCTGCATATTTTTAGATAATTAATTAAGAAAATTCTTAATTAATATATGTTGTTCGACATATGTATAATAGATGAATATCTCAATTAATACGTAGGAGATGAATATCATTTTGTTGTTATGCAGCGTAGGAGATGAATAATTTGACAAATCAATTAATACACGGGAGTATTTCATCATTTATTTAACCTTATTAATTAGTAATAGCATATGGCAGTGATAATTTATATATTTTATCCCAAAATATTATTATATAAGAGATTAATAGTTTAACAATTTAATTAATATGTAGGAGATAAATAGTTGGTTGTATATGTTCAAGTAATTAATTAATAAAATACTTGATTAATATGTATTGTTCGACATATGTGCAGCAGATAAATAATTATATGCATTTGTTGCATGTAGGAGATGAATAATTGTGCTGTATTAATGACAGATGATGAATAGTTATATAAATTTGTTGTTCGCATGAGATAAATAGTTACATTTATATGTTCATTAGTTTGACAATTCAATTAATGTGCAGGAGATGAATAGTTGGTTGCATATGTTCAAGTAATTAATTAAGAAAATACTTGATTAATATATGTTGTTCGATATATGTGCAATCGATGAATAGTTGCATTCATATATTTAGTAGTTTTACAACTCAATTAATACGTAGGAGATTAATAGTTGGCTGCATATTTTTAGATAATTAAGTAAGAAAATTCTTGATTAATATATGTTGTTCGACATATGTGCAATAGATGAATATACCAATTAATATTTAGGAGATGAATATCATTTTGTTGTTATGCAGCATATGAGATGAATAGTTTGACAAATCAATTAATACACAGAGTATTTCATCATTTATTTAACCTTATTAATTAGTAATAATATATGACGGTGATAATATATGATTAGTAATAATAGGTATAATTTAGGCAAAAAAAATTGTCTATATATTATCTGCCAAACAACTCTGTTTTTATATAATAACCAATGTTGTTATTATGTTATTAGTTTTTTTAATAATTATTATATTATTAATCATGATAATATTCATAATAGTAATAATCAATTATATTAATATTCATTATTATATTATAAATTATGATAATAGTAATTATCAAAATTATATAAATAATTATATTAGTATTAATTATATTAATAGTTATAATTATTATAGTTATATTAATAATAATAGTCATATAATTAATCATAAATAATAATAAAATTTATTATAAACAATTATTATTATTATTATTATTATCATCATCATCATCATCATCATCATATTTGATTGATTTTTATCTAACCTTAAAAAAAAATACTTCATTAAAATTAGTTATATGTATTTGCTAGTTGCATTGTATTAATGGCAGCAGATGTATATGTGTTAGTTGACTGGTTTATGTACTTTATTTGGTATATTAATTATTTTTCAATTATTTATATATTAATATGTAGGATATAAATAGTTTGACAATTCAATTAATACACAAGAAATTAATAGTTGGCTGCATATATTCAGGTAATTAATTAAAAAAATTATTTGATTAGAAAATATTTGATTAATACTTTATTAAAATTAGTTATTCGATATATGTACAACAAATGAATAGTTTTGCTGTATTAATTATTTATATATTAATATGCAAGAGATGAATAGTCCGACAATACAATTAGTACGGAGGAAATGAATAGTTTTCTACATATGTTCTAATAATTAATTAAAAATTATGTGATTAAAAAATATATAGTTAATACTTTATTAAAATTAATTGTTGTGCAACAAATGAATAGTTATATACATTTAATGCACATAAGATATGAATAGCCACATTATATTAATAAATAGTTATATTAATTATTCCATCTTATTAATTAGCAATAATATATGACGGCAGTAATTTATGATTAATAATAAATGATATAGTTTAGGCGGAAAAATTTGTCCGTATATTGTCTGCTAGACAATTTCGTTTATATATATATATATATATATATATATATATATATAGATTATGGTTTAATATTCCTACGCAGCTGGGAACTTTTGCGTGACCAAAAGTGCAGTGTATCTGTATGATTTTTCGAAAAAATATTTTGGTCCTAGGTAGTGATTTTACTAGGAAGTGTGTTACACAATTCATATTGAATTATCCCTAATTAAAAGAGTTTATTTATTTAACAATTAGACAAATTATGAATTGTCTAATAAAGAATACTCTCGCACAGTTATCATCACCTATATGCTATATTAAACAAATTATGGTTTAATATTCCTACGCAGCTGGGAACTTTTGTGTGACCAAAAGTGCAGTGTATTTGTATGTTTTTTTTTTTAAAAAAAAAATTGGTCCTAGCCTCCTAGGTCGTGATTTTACTAGGAAGTGTGTTATACAATTCATATTGAATTATCCCTAATTAAATGAGTTTATTTATTTAACAATTACACTCTCATTTCACACGTCTCCCTCTCCACTGTTTTCTCTTTTCCTTCAATTTTTCTTTGACCCATGAATCTTTAATCTTCAATAAATAACATCTCCATCAATCTTTAACACTAAATATTAAATACAAAAGGGCAACGTAATTTTTTATTTTAGCAAAGAGAAGCTTGAAAATATATTAGTATATTGTAAAACCACTCTAGACCCCCACCAACGATGGGTCATTCATGCAAATCATTCATGCAAATTCCCCCTCCCACTATTGTTTTGTATTTTGTTTCAATAATTAATATTTCTTAGGATTTCATAACGTTTTTTGGTCACTATAGAATCATGATCTAATAAATATCAATTAGAGAGAAATGTGCACTATGAATGATATTTTTAGTGACCGTAAATCATTGATTTAGTATGCTAAAGTAATATCAATGCCACAATATGATTTTCACTATAAAGTGATAAAAAGGACCACATTATAAGAGAAGTGGTGTGTAACATTCCAAATTTTAGAACTAAAACTTTTATTTAAATGGAAGCGTAAACCAAATATAAACGTGTATTATTGCTATAATTAACATAAGTATAACTTACAAGTCATTTTCCCATCAATTACTAGACAAAACAATTTAAAATGTGAAACATAATAAACATAAAGAAAGAAAACTTTCATAAATATAAGTAAGAGTTTTTAGAGGCTAATTTCAAATGCAATATTTAAATAGATAAAGGAAATATCTCTAGGAAAAATCTAAAAGGGTATTTGGGTTGAAATAAGAAGCGGATAACATAACTCTCCGATTCTTAAATCCCATACATTAGATAAAATCACTCTGCTCCAATCAGAGTGCTATGAGTAGCGTAATCGTCTAGCGAGTCTTCATCGACCTGCACAGATCGGGTATTCTACTCGTGGGAATGAGAAACATCCATAAAAATAGTGATTAGTTTGCTGCATACTGAGTAAGGTAATAATATAACCATAACCAAGTGTGTATAACATAAACATACAAAAGCATAAGCAAGTATTTCACATAAGGTAAGATAATAATAATAATTTTAAAAATCCATCATTTATTATAATTGTAAATCTATATTTTTAACATGTTGAGTTTAGTGTCACACCATCAAATTTTACTATTAAAAATTTTTATTTTAAGCATAAGCGTATTATCAAATAGTTGGGTGTTACCACAGTAATTGACACAACTCTAGTTTACCATATCATCCTTACATCAATCATTAGGTGAAACAATTATAAAGCAAAATATGATAAACAAAAACTAAGGGAACATTCATAATATTAGATGAAAGTTTGGAGGTTTACTACGAGTACAATAATCTAAAATACAAAAAAGGGATACCATAGATCTAAGAGTCCAAAAAGGTATCCGATCAGAACTCACATCCACATAACATGTCTCTACACCCAAAATCTTGATATAAAAATCAATCCTCTACATAATATGTATCAAAGGCCGCAAATTTGTCCACTAGGTCATCCCCAACCTGCACAAAAACATCTGAGTCGTCTACTTTTAGGAGTGAGCAGCACCCATAAAATGGATAATCAATATGCTATATACTAAGTAAGATAAAGGTATAATCGGAGCTGGATTACACATAATGTATGAGTTCACATCAAAGAGTAAGCATACGTGCTATATTATAAAATAGTGCTAGGTTGATACTGATTTTAGGTCTCGCTATATAGATATATCATATTCTAAGTCTTTTATTTACGTTAAACTCAAGTACCCCACGATTCTTAAACTACTGGAATGGTATAAAACACCTCTCAAGGACAACACACCAGAGCCACTATAATTATCCAATAGAATAGACTTAACAACTCTCAGAGTAAAAATACTTATGAGATATTATTCTTAAATTGGTGGAACGGTCTAAAGCACCTTTCAGGGACAACACACTTAAGCCACTAGTATTATACGGTGGAATGAACTTAATAACTTGGTCCTAACTCACATAGTCTTTCACTCTAAATGATTAGTGTCTTTTCTATTAATACGTTATCTCTTAATTGTATTTTCAGTCACGTTGAGTATGGGGTCCTACTATTCTTAATCCAGTGGAACAGACTGAATCACTTCTCATTAATAACACACTTGAGCCACTATTATTATTCGGTGGAATGGACCCATATGAACACCTTCGCTCGACTCAGGTGATCGTTCATTTTAAATTATTAGTATCTTATCAGAGTTGATTATGTATTCAAGATTATCATGTGAGACTCATATAGGTATACAAGATATGTAAATGAAATAACATAATCACGACCACATAATTATCCTCAAATGACCATAATACACTTAGGTAGATAAAATGCTCATATTCTCCCAAAGCCATATGAATCCCAATACTAACACACATAAATCTCCAATATTCATTTCTAACATATATCCTCAATTATTTACATAAATGTATATCTAACATTATTCCCAAATAAATATTTCCAAATTTTATTTCTCTCAAGATGTCATATCATAGAACTTTCATAAATATATTATTCATATAAAATTTCCAATATAAAAGCACATAAACATAAATTCATAGCTACGACATATATCCTTACAAACGAGGACACCAAGTTCTATGCACATAAATCCTAAATCTCCTCTTTCGAGATCATGGGAAAATCACCTAAGAAAGTAAGATAATAAATGATTAAGCTCGAAGATTATAATCGAGGAAAACGTTAAGGTGAAGGAGGGTAAAAATAGAAACAACTGGAGTCAAGGGGAACCTTGAGTGGCATGGAAGTGTAGTGGAAGGTATAGTGGTGCTATGGTGAAATTTTGGTGGTGTTTGGGTGTTTTAAATGGGATTCAGAACCAAAAAAACAGAGTTGTATGAGCGTGTAGTAGGTTGTGCTCACCCAGGCTGTGAGCTGGGAACCTACACAAGTAGGCAATGCAAAGAAAGCATGGCTAAGCTCATGCAATGCAGGCGCAGGTAATAACAAACAAGGACTCATGGGCATGCCGAGGAAGTGCATGAGTTATGAGAGTATGCACAATCAAGCCATGCTAGCATGCACAGGTGTACAAGGAAAAAGAGTGGTGTATGACTGTACACGAGTCGTGCGCTTCACAAAATGTAGCAGCACATGAGGAAATAAGAAGGGAAAATGGTTATGGTAGGTGGTGATGGTCAACAATAGTGAGGGAGAGCGATGGGGTGGCTGTGGTGGTTGATCTACCAAGCCATGGGTGGCACTTGGTGGCTGTAGTGGTGTGTGGATGGTGATGGTGGTGGCTCGGCTAAAGAACATAGTAGTAACAGCTGAAGAAGAAAAAGAAAGGGAAAGGTGGCTTAAGCTAGTGGTGCTCAATAGAATTTGGGGCATTAAATGCCAAAAATGAATGAGGGAGGAAGAGAGAAAAGAGTAGTGTGTGTGTGTGTGTGTGTGTGTGTGTATGGTGGTAGCGTGTGATGGTGAAGAATATAGATGATGATGATGGTGGTGGTGATGAGCATGGTAGTAGAAGTAGGGGCATGAGGGGGTTGGGTGATGGTTGATAGGGTGATGGTGTGGTAGGGAAATTTACAACGAAAAAGGTGGGAGATGATGGTTGAGAGTGATAGTGGTGTGTTGCAAAAGAGAAGGAAAACGCATGCAAGAAAATAAAATGGCTGCAGATAGGAAAAGGAAAAGGAGAAAGAAAAAAAGGGAAAAGCTTAAAGTTAGGAGTAGATTAAATTTTAATTAGCTATAATAGGTAAGATTAAATATATAAATCTACCGAAATTAAGGTCAAGTTAAGAAATATAATTTATTCACGTTAAAGATTTAGGTTAGGTTAATATTTTAGGATTAAGAAATTTGGGTAAGGCTAAAATAAAATTTTCTCGAGATTAAAATTGGATTAAAGAATTAACTATATGGGATTAGGTTTAGAAATTTTTTTCGGTATAACAGTTAGAGACCCCACTATTATTAAATCGGTGGAACAATTAGAAACACCTCTTAGGGGTAACATACCTAAGCCACTATTATTATTCGATAGAACAGACCCACACCTCTCAGGGAAAATACACATGACCACAATTCTTAAACAAGTAGAATGGTTTAAAGTACCTTTTAGAAGAAAAAAATATATATACTTGAGTCACTTTTATCATTCAGTGGAACGACCACAACCTTGGATCTTGAACCACGTAATCTTTCACTTTAAGTGATTAATATCTTATTTATTATTTCTTATCTCTAGGTCATATTCTATTTTATGTTGAGGTCGAGAACCCAAATATTCTTGAATCGGTAGATTATTTTGGAGCACCTCTCATAAAAAAAATATACATGAGCTACTATTATCGTCTGATGAAACAGACATACAACAAATTAGTCCCAACTCATGTAATCTTTCTCTTTAAGTAATTAGTACCATATTTAAGCTGGTATTGTTCAAGGTCCTCATACATACACATTTGTAGACATATAAATAACATAATATAGCTTACATAATCATTTAAAACATATAAAACACAACATACCTGAGCCACTATTATCATCTGGTAGAACAGAATCACACCTCTCGAGAAAGAATAAACCTAAATTTTATTTTTAAACTGGTAGAACGTTATAAATACCTATCAGAAAAAAATACACATGAGTCATTATTATCATCCAGTGGAACGGATCCAACCCTCGGTCTTAAACCACATAATCTTTCACTTTAAGTGATTAATATCTTATTTATTATTGCTTATCTCCAGGTCATATTCTATTTTATTTGAGGTAGGGAACCCACATATTCTTAAACTTATGGATTATTTTGGAACAGCTCTTAGGAAAAAACACACATGAGCTATTATTATTGTCTGGTGGAACAAACATACAACAACTTGGCCTCGGCTCATGTAATATTTCTCTTTAAGTAATTAGTAACTTATTTAAGGTGGTATTTCTCAAGGCCCTCATACATACACATATTTAGAAATGAAAATAACATAATATAGCTTACATAATCATTTGAAACATATAAAACACAACTACATGAATACCGACACACTTCTCTAGACAAATCTTAACATTCATAAGTCAACTATAGTGTCTTCCCTGGTACTTATTTTATCACCATTTTTAATAATCATCCTTAAAATATTATTTTAAAAACATACCCAAAAATCATAGCCTAAATTTAAATTTTTACATATACAATTATAGCCTACAATTAAAGTTACTATTCATAATTTCCCCCAAACCCTAATTTCACAAATTAAACATAACTTTTTCCATCAGACTTATATGATCACCAACTTTAATAAACATTCCCAAAATGACATTACTAAAAATATATCCAAAATTCAAGGTATAATTCTGACATTTCACCCATGTGATAACAAACCCACATTTAGGGTTACTACTTACACTTTAGCCATTTTTCTTATTTATTGACCTAAAATAATTTATACTCACTTCAAATATTCCACACGAGTTATTTAGTATATTACTAACCATTTAACACATGAAAATGCCAATTATTTCATTTTTAGCCCATATTGATCACAATTCCCCTAAACTGGTAAAAACACCCATTTTCACAAAAAACCGATGAGTCCTAATATGAAGGGTTACCAACTTCCATTATATTAACAAGATACGACTTACAACATTATTTAACACCATTCCATGCCTAGAAAAACCACATGAAAATACCATAACATTATCATCATAATAATATAAAATATGGGATATCATACAAAATACATTACACATAAAAATCCTAGTTACGACATATATCCTTACCAAACTAGTTGTGGTCTCTAAGCATGTAAAATCTAATACCACCAGGGTATCATATAGAAGTTAAAAAAAATTAGACTTAGAAATTTTAATATAGAAGAAACTAAGGCAGGGGAGAGAGAGGAAAAATAGATAACCAAAAATTAAGAGGTTCAATTAGGGAGGTACATCACTACAGTGAGGTGGTGACCACATCGATGGTGCAGTGGCTAAGGTGGTAGTGATGGTGATGGTGGCGGTTAAGGATGGGGGTAACTATTAGTAGAAAGGGTGGAGGTGATGGTGGTGCTGCGACCTACAAGAGTTGGTGGCTAGGAATGGTGGTGGTGGTGGTGATGGTGGCCAGCAACAGAGGGTGATGTGGCTAGTGGTAGGGAGAGAATGGAGGGGAAAAGAAGGTGGGGATTGGGATGGTGCTTGTTGTGGGAGGAGGTGGAGTTGGTGTTGGTCAGCGATAGCTAGGCATTGATGGTGGCCTACAGGCGGCGATTGAGGCTGGAATTGGGGTGGCTGGCGGTGGTGTAGGGCAAAGGAGATGGTGGTGACTAAGAGAGAGAAAAGGAGTAAAAGGGGAGAATCTTTGTGTGTTGAGGATGTTTTTGGGTTGAGTAGGAGGAGAGGAGTTAGGGAAGGTAGGGAGGTGTGGTTCTGGGTGGTGACGGTGGTAGTAATGATGATAGTGGGGTGAGAAGGAGAAATAAAATATAGTAGGAAGGTGGCAGTTTAAGGGTTGTGGTTGACGATAAGGAAAGGGTAAGAGGAGAAGGGAATGGTGGGAGGGAAGGAAGGAGGCTTGGTTGGAGTGATGGGTGATTGCAAAGGGGTCGTGTTGCTGGAAATGTGCCACACTAAAAAGAAAGGAAAAAAATAGAGTCGGCTATCGGTCTCTTCGATGCAAAATGAAGAAAATGAAAGAAAGAAAATAAGAGAGGAAGATGGAGAGCGGTGCATGATATGGAAGGTTTATGGGAAAGGAAGGGAAAAGATAAGGCGATAGGTAGAGGGGTATTTGGCATATGAGGGAGTGGGCGAGGGAAAGGACATGGTAAAGGGTGCATGGGTTGAATCGGTAGGTATTTGGTGGTGCAAACGCAAGTGGTGAAGGTTGTGCAGGTAAAGTAGGTTGCATGGATAATAAGGGGAAGGGAGTAAGACATGCATGGGTCATGGTAAGGTTATGTTTGGGCTAGAAGAGTAAAGGGGAAAGGGAGAGGAAGAATGAGACAGAGGTAGGAGAGAAAGTGAAGAGAGGAAAAAAGAAGAAGAAGAGGTAAGGATGGGTTGGGCTCAGTATAGTCAAAGGAAGGAAGGGAAAAGAAAGAAAAAAGAAGAGGTTCAACTAGGTAAGGTGTAGCTTGGGGAGGAAGGGAAGAAAGAAAAAAGAAGAAAGAAGAAAAAAGAGAAAGAGAAAAAGGAAAAGAAAGCAGAAAAGAAAAATATTTAGGTTTAGAATTAAGATTTAGGTTTAGGTTTAGGTTTAAACTTTTGGGAATAAATATAAAATTTATGTATAAATTTTTCAAAGTTGGGGTTAGGCTAAAATAAAATAAAATGCCCTTAAATTAGAATTTATATTAGGTTAAAAATTTTGATCAATTGAGATTACAATTTTATAAAATATTGGGGTATTACAAGGTGCGTATAGAAGACAACCTTTATAGAATTTGAAAAGTGTTCGATATATCGGGTGTAATACCTCAAAAAAATTTAAACCTATAATTTAATAAATGACCCTTATTTGGGATAAATTAACTTTTAAATCTATTTAATTTAATTATTTTGTTGATTTTTGAGTATATAAAAATGAATATGAATATTTAATAAATTAAAATAAATATTTTACTATTTTATCATACTCATTTCATTTAAATAATTTTTTAAATTAATATTTTACTAAAATTAATCTTTTTAAACTAATATATTAAAATTATAATAAATTAAATTATTAAATTAATTTATCTATCAAAAATATTAAATTTTATTATTCTAAAAATTATTTTATTTTATTTCTCCCCATTTTCCATTTTCCTTTCCTTTCTCCTTTTCCTCCTTTTTCCTTTTTCTTCAGGCCTCCAAGCCTACGAACCCTCCCCCTCGTGTTGGGCCACCAGCCGACCCAATCCCTCCCTTCCCTTCTCCTACCTCTCCTGCGCGACATCCACCCAGCCCATCTCCCTGCTTTCTTTTCTTTCCTTCCTTCCCTCCAACTTGGCTAGCCTAGTCTTTCTTTTGTTTCTCCTTCTCTCCCTCGCGCACGGGCCAGCCCGCTCCCCTTCCTTTCTCCCCGTTTGGCCGGCCTTCTTTCTTTCTTTCCTTCTTCTTCTTCTCTTCTTCTTCGACGTCGACCATCCACGACATGGCAGCTTGTACAGCCACCTGCCACCAATTGCCCCTCCTTACAGCCTGCTCTCTCCCTCTCTCTCCCCCTTCCCTTTCCCTTCCATTTTCGGACCAAACCCAATCCTACACCCAAGCCTCACGTGCCTTCTTTTTCCTTTCTTTCCCTTCCCTTCCCTCTCCCTACAACCACTACCCTATCACCTTCCCCCCATTCTCCCTTCTTCCCCTCTTCTCCCCTCCCTTGTTTTCACTTCACCACTACCACCGCCCAAAAAACCACCTGCACCACCTCCTTGCCACCCCTACTACCTCCCTACACCACCAAATCATCCCCACATGCCTCCTGCAATCACCCTTCTTCTTCTTCCTTTTCTTTCCCCCTTCTCGACCGCCACCCTACAACACCACCATTTGCCACCGTTCAGCCTCTTCCACCGCCACCAAAGCCACTAATCCACTCCCCAACACCTTCTCTACCAACCCACATCCTCCCTTTGACTGGAAATTCCCTAACAACCCCTCCTTTCTCTCCTTATTTTCCCTTCCTTCTTCTCATCCGCCCAACCTTCAACCACTTTTCCCAACCTGTAGTCGCTGCCTTCGCTGACCTGAGCCACCGATCACCAACCCTTGACCACCATCTACACCCTTACTACTTCCCTACACTCAACCCCTACCCTAACTCCCCTCCACCTACTCTCCACCTCACTCCCAAAACCCTTACCTAAAACAACCTATATCACCCCCAAAATCTACTATTGAAAAATTTCATTTTAATAAAAAGGTTTAACAAAAGTGAAATAACTAAAACTGTAAATTCTGGGGATATTACCGCCACACTTAATACCAGACCGGTTCACTCCTACCATTCTAATACTAAGTGTTAAGGCTAAACAGGGTTAACATCAAACATAAGTCATTAAAAAAACAATGAGAATCCATGAGAGGACTCCCTTATAGTCATACAGAAATCAAAGTGCGATTTAAGAATTACAACCCAAAGAGTAAGCGGCTAAAGTTTTCCAAAAACATAAAATACCATGCGATATGACATAACTAGAATAATAATAAAAATGATACATGGTTAAATCAAAGGAAAAATAAAGTCTGGCTGAGTCTCTCTTGATCCCCAGGTCAGGTGTGGGCTCAACGCTTAGCCCTGCCTGATGCCTCGTAAGTGTCATAGGCATCGAAGATGTCATCCCCTACCTGCACAAACTCAGATGGGTCTTCTGCTCGTGGGAATGAGCAGCACCCATGAAACGGATGATCAGTACGCTGCATACTGAGTAAGGTAATCATGTGCTAAAGCCAAACATGCAAGGTATATAACATACCATGATCATATAAGCAGCATACAATAATATAGATAATGAAGGCCAGCTATGGTCCAAATAGATTTTTTCTTTAGATCTCTGGTAAGTATAATTGTTTCACATCACAATCTTTATCAATCCATGCGAGTGTGGGAACCTCACTATTATAGCCGACAGACTGGAATATATACAAGGCAGAACGCTTCTAACCACTATTATAGCTGGTGGACCGGTCATGTAGGGCAAAACTCTCCGGGCCACTATTATTCACCGGCGGACCGGTCTGGCTCTGACTCACATGGTGTTTCGCTGTAATTACTTTGTATCTTTCCCATGTCTTATCATCATTACATTTGGTTTGTTGAGTATGGAAATCTCTACTATTATAGTTGGTGGACTGAAAATCATGTAGGACAAAATGCTCCTTGCCACTTTTATTCGCCGGTGGACCAGTTATGCAGGGCACCCCGACTCCTGGCCACTATTATTCATCGGTGGACCGTTCGGGGCCCAGCTCAATAATCTTTCTCTTTAAATGGTTAGTATCTTATTCGTGTCTTATTCAATAAGCATTTCACCCTTGATATGCATGTCACCAATCTTCTACTTTTATCCTCTCAAGGGGGCCCACCCTATATCTTAAGACTCATGCACCCCTTACCACGCCCCAACATCCTTTCCCCCTTATGCTTACTTATAATGAAATCTCAACTCCTAAGGGTGTGGGTTAAGGCCCAACATCTCATGACATCAAACTCCACTTACTATCAACCTCTAGGGTTTTCCCTTAAAAACCCTAATTGGACCTATGTGGCCCAACTTCCTCTTACTTACACTACCACTATCTCATTTATTGCCCCACACCTTATCTCATTTAGATTCAATCCCAAATCATATCACTTCTCAATTTCACATGTGACCAGAAAACCCTAGTTGGCCACTTCAAACCCTAGTACCTTTCTCCCCCCCCCACAAGTAGCCTCTCTATTTCTCACCTAATATCTCTTCTCTCCCATGGCACCCATACTCACCCCTTATATAATAAATTTCCACTCTTAACCCGTACTCCACTCTCCCTTAATTTTTTTTACTTCCACATTTTCTTCCAGATTAGTGCTTCCTCCCAAAATCCTAATCAGATCCCATATACACCCTTACACCAACCTACATACTATTTTTCATCTCAGGTCTCCAATCACTCTACAACTCTCCCCTTAGCTTACTTACACCCTAAAACAACTTTTCTCATGTAAAGATCATCCCCATACAAACTTCATACACCCTATGTAAACTCTCAAAATTCCCATGCAAACCCTAGAATTTCCCTGCATGGTTCCCATCTCTCGTTCATTTTGGTCACTTCTTCCTCTTCATTTTCCTCTCATGGATCATGAGGTAGTTTGGTCAACCTCATGTCCCCCTTAGTGAACTCACTCCCCATTTTCTTCCTTTTTATCCTTTCATCCCCATATCATATTATCAATCATCCTAGCATGCATGTCCTAGATGGTCACCTCATATCACATCATAATCACCATATATACATATCATACTCATGCCATAAGGAAACACGTAAATATACCTCAACTCCAAGTTGTGCTACACTTAAGACAGGTTAATAACAATCATACGATACGCGACATAGCATGATATATAACATCCAAGGCATACAAGTCACATAACACACAAGGGTCTTAGCTACATCCTTACCTAAAACGATGCCAGGCTTGGAGCACGCTCCTACGCCTCCTTAGGGTTTTGACTTGATTCACTTATAAGAGGGAAATACTATAGGTTAATCTCCTCTTACCAAAGATTACCATTATTTCTATTGTACCCTTATTATAGTCTACTACTAAGGCTAATAATGATAATAGTAGTTTTATAATTAAAAGTAGGGTTATTATTCTCAAAATAATTACTCATGCTAATACTAACCAAAATAAGTCTTAATAGTCATCAATGTTTAAGTAGTCATAGTGATATTCATAGTATTAGAGGTAATAGTTTCAATATTAATAATAATATTATTATTAGTTTTAGTGATAATATTAATATCTACCTAAACCCTAGTAGTAGTAATAATAATAATAGTAATAATGATATAAGTAATATAAAAGTAGTGACCATAATGATTCTTATATTAATAATGCTAGTAGTGATAATAAGTTAGTGATTATGAAATAATGAAAAAAATACAAGTTAACAACAATAATATTTATAGTAGTAGTAGTAATAATAATAATAATAATAATAATAATAATAATAATAATAATAATAATAGTTCCCATCTTAAGAATAATACTAATGAAGGTCCTAGAAATCATATTAATAGTAGCCTTAGTGATAATGTGGTCAAGTATAATAATAATAATAATAATAATAATATAATAATAATAATAATAATAATAATAATAATAATAAGGAGAATAATCGAAAAGGGTAATAGTAATATAAGGGTTCCAACCTTTACACTAATAATAAAAGTGATAATGGCCTAAGTTAGTATTAATAGTATTAGTAAGAAAATAATGATAATAATAGTAATAGTAATAATAATAATAATAGGAGTAATAATATTAATATTACTGAAAATTACTAACACTTACAAAAAAAAGGTTTAAGGATTGGGGAAGTTAGAATACCACCTAGGGTTGGTGACGGAACCGGTGGTGGTGCACAGCGGTAGTGGAGGAGGAAGAGAGGTGGAGAGATGGGGGTATAGGCTAGAGGAGAGGGAATGAGGGGGTTTTTGAAGTGGTGGAAGGTGCCTCAGGTGGAGAGGGGTGGAATGGAGATGGTGGTGCAGCCGAAAGTGGCCGGTGTGGTGGCAGAAGGTGGAGAAGGGAGAAGGAGAGGGAGGCCGGGAGAGATGGAGGTATGGGGAGGTAGAGTGAGGTCCCCTGGTTGTTTTGGAGGGTATAGGTGGTGTTATTGGCAGCGGAATTGGTGGCGGGCGGTGGCACGAGGGGTGGCGAGAGGTCAAAGTGGGCTGATCAGGAGGGTGATTTTGCATGGCCGGAGTGGCTTGTACAGGGAAAGACAAGGGAGGAGGGAGGATTAGTTCTATAAAGGGTGTTGTAAGGAAGGATTTGGTGGGCTGCGTAGGTGACGGCAATGGTCAACAGCTGCGGAATGGGGGTCTGTTTGGGCGGTGGCGCAAAATTGGGGTTTCTAGGCTACGAAAACAAGGACCAGATTATGGCTGCCTATGGGGGTATTTATAGCTAATTTGAGGGGGAAACGATGAAGGTAGAAGAGGAAAACTAGGGGCAGGTGAGGCAGGTCACCGACCAGTGGTGGCAGGCGGCACATGCCTGCGAAATTGCAGGGTATGCTTGGTCAGGGTAAGGAAAAAAAAGAAATGGCAGGCATGCGAGAGGAGGGAGGACGGTTTGGTTGGGTCAAAATTGGAAAGAAAACGACGGGTAAAGGTAGGGAAGGATGGCCAGACAGAGCAGGTGGTTGTCGACGGCGTGGCTGCAAGTTTTCAGATCTACAGGCCGCGTGGGGAAGAAGAAGGAAAGGGAAAGGGGTGGACCAGATGATCCAGGGGGAAAGAAAAGAAAAAGAAGAAGGTGGTTCAGCCGGGCGGCTGGGCGATGGGGGGATGGTTGTGCGGGCCTGGATCGTGCCTAAGGAGGAAGGGGTTTGGGCTGCGCAGGCCGACCCAGTCGGGGAGGGGGGGGGAAAGAAGAAAGAAAGAAAGAAAAAGGAAAAGAAAGTAAAAAAGGAAAAATGAAAAAGGGAAGAAGGAGAAAATGGATGGGTTGGGGTATTTTTGGACATTTAGTATTTTTGAATATTTAAAATTAATAATATTTAAAATAATAATAATTAAATTCCTTTCTAAATTAATTTGGCTATTTTGAATAAATTTTCCTTAACTTCTATTTTAATTAGCAAAACACCCTAATTTTATTTTCTAATTAAATTCTTTATTATTTTCATCTTGATTAACCTTAATTAAATCTCTTTATTTTAATAAAATATTTTATTTAGATAATTTTTCTAATAAATCCTTATTTTGCCATACTTTCTTAAATTAGGATTTTGGGGTCTTTCACAACCACCTCTCCCTTCTTCCATCCACCTTCAAGCCCCCTTCCTTGTTGTCTTGCATGCAGCTCATGCTACATGAGCAACGTGAGTTTGCTGCCTCCCCTTGACTTGTTAGCTAATAATCTTGAGGTATAATGATGGTTAATAGTAGTATGTATTTACTTAAGTTTTGATAAAGGTTTATTCCTTTGATTTTTCTACCTCTAATATGATAAATATTGATATTTTTTAGGTATTAGTTTTTCTAATCAAAGCTTAAGCCTGTAATTGGGGTACCGGTAAAGTTTGATTTTTTTTACGGGAAATAAGGTAACCATTAAACCTATTAAAATGTATAGATATACGTATGCAAGCACATTAGGGTGTTTAATATGTTTTATGCATGACATATGTTGTTAAGTAGAATGTATTTAGTGGCATATACTGATTGATAAAAAGGAAAGCATATTAATTTATGTGTCATGTGTAGAAATAATACTTAAGGAAGGAGCTTTGTTGTTATTGATAATATTTAGTGTATATGTATGATATGATATGCTAATGTGGTCATTTGGTGCATAAGTAATGTAAAAATGAGCCTAGGGGCATTTTGGTAATTTTTCTTGTGCTAAAGTTGTGGCCTAAGTAAGTAGTTGTGGTATGTGCTAATAAGTATTATGATAAATAATAATAGTTGGTGAAGTTTGATGATGGGTATGGAGTATGAATATTAATATTTTATGTAGTGAGGGTATTTTGGTAAAAGTGGTATAATAAGTACAAATTGGTAAATTATAAGAGCAGAAGGGGTAAAATGGTAAATGAAAAATGAAGGAGGGCATTTTAGTGATTTTATATAGAAAAGGGATAACTTGGTAATTTTTGGGTGTAAGAAAGTATTTTGGTGAATTAAATATAATGGAAAGGGTATTATGGTAATTTTATAAAGTAAAGGGGTAAAATGGTAATTTAATAAATTAGAAGGGTAAAATGGTAATTTGGTAAGAAGGAAGGGTATTTTGATAATCTGGTAAGTAAAATGATAGTTATATAAAATAAAAAGGTAAAATGGCAATTTAATAAAGTAGAAGGTTAAAATGGTAATTTGGTGTAAAGTAAGGATATTTTGGTAGTTATGTAAAGTAAAGGGTTAAAATGATAATCTAGTATAAAGGAAAATGAATTTTGTTAATTTGTAAAAAAAGATGGGCAATTTGGTAATTTAACCAAGTAAAAGGGTAATTTGGTACTTTTAATAATGAAGAAAGGCAATTTGGTAATTTAAACAACTAAAAGGGCAATTTGGTAATTGTAATAATGAAGAAGGGCAATTTAGTAATTGTAATAATGAAGAAAATTAATGGTGATTATAATAACAAAGAAGGACAATTTGGTAATCTAACTAATCAAATAGGAAATTTGACAAGTGTAATAGTGTGAAGGGTGATTTGGTAACTTAATAAGCCTAAGGGGCAATTTGGTAATTTAGATAAGTAGAAAGGGTAATACGGTAATTTAACCCAATGGAAGGGTAAATTGGCAACTTAACAAGTATGAGGGGTGAAGTTGGTGATTTAATAAGTATGGAGGATAATTTGGTAATCTAACACAAGTAAGGGACAATTTGGTAATTATGCAACATGGAGGGTAATATAGTAATTTGGCAAGTAAAAAGGGATGACTTGGTAATTTTGCAGACAAGGAGTATTTTAATAATTTTTTAAAGATGATAGGGGTAAATTGGTAGCTTGTGTTTAATATGTCAATGGATTGAATGAGTTTCATAATAAGACACAAGTATCATTGAATAAAAAGATAAGGGAACTTGATAAGATAGCGAGTATCACAAGAACTTAGCAAAACATAAGGTTGGATGGATAATTAAGGGGGTGATATAGTGTTATATTATAATTATTCAAGAAGTGCCTGGTCTGTAACTATGCATGGAAATGTGTGTTAGATGTGTTTGAAGTATATATTAGGGTTTTGTGTATGCCATGATCCTTAATATAGAATGATTGATTTTGTGGCTGGTATATCTCTATGTCTCTGGATTTGTGACCTTTCCCCTTCCCTCAAATTGAATAAATTGACCTTTGAATAAGATAGTAATAAAGTACTAATTATGTAAAGCGAAAGATTATTGAGCTAGGCCCAAACCGGTCCATCGGCAAATAATAGTGGCCAGGTGCAAGATGACCTGGAGACCAGTCCACCGGCCAATAATGGTGGTCAGATGCATTATGCTCTATATGTTTCCGGTCCACCAGCTATAATAGTGGGGGATATTGAGCTCAATAAACCAAACGTGAGACTTTAATAAATTATGAGAAGACACTAATCACTTACAGTGGAACACCATGTGAGTTGGGGGCAAACCGGTCCATCAGGGAATAATATTGGCTAGATACAAGGAGCTCTAGAGATCAATCCACCAGCAAATAATAGTGGTAGGTGTGTGCTGCTTTGTATGTGTCTAGTCCACTAGCTATAATAGTGGGGTTTCCGCACTCACATGGATATAATTCGAAAGATAATGATTAAATAATGATTAATTAATGGCTTAAGACCAAAAGTATTGATTTTATGTTATGATCTATTGATATGACATGAGTTTGTCTTCAATGCTTGTCCCTACTTGGGTATATGATGAATTTGCTAAGTATACAGATTTTTTGTTATGCATTTTCTTATTGTATGAGGTGTCGCCTTGTGTATTAGCCCATGTGTTATCATTATACATAGTTTTTGTATTATGTGTTACATGAGGGCCTACCTTTTAGTTTGGTTTAAAAGGGTTACTCAATACCATAGTAGTGAAGGGATCCCTTCATGGGCCCTTGCCTATTCAATGACCAGTATCTCTTGCAGGTCCATTGTAGATGCTATTCAAGTGGACATCAAGAAAGAGCATAAGGATTATCCAAGAACTCTTAGGGTTTCACTCTTTCAACTTTTGATTCCTGGTTTAAATGTAATCTTTATTCTTATAACCACTATTGGTGGATTCTATTTTTATAACAAAACTATTTGTACTACTCTGATTTAAATAAATTTTGAATTTGAGCAAATTGTATTGTATTCTTTTAGCCTTAGTACTTAGTACTGAAACAGTAGGAGAAAACTAGTCTGGTATTAAGTGTAGTGGTAATATCCCCGGAATTCACTATTTTTGATTTTTGCTTCTGCTAAATTTTAAATAAAATGAAATTTTTTAGTAGTGAATTTTAGGGGTGTTACATCGGGTCAAAAAAGTGTGATCGTAAATTTAGAACATGTAGAAAAGAACTTGCTTATGATGGTTGGAAATTAGGAATTAAATGTGATATGTATAATCATAGAATAGAAAACTATTTATAAAGGTATTCATTTTCTTGTTAGTCATTGCTAAAAGAATGTAGGATAATAGAGAAACTAACCTTTATAAATATCAAACCTAAAGATATAATCGATAGATTGCAAGGAGGTAATGTGGATAATAGTACAAAACTCAGAACAATCTAGAATACCAAACAAAGTTTAGCTGGAGGTATAGTTATGCAACAGCTATTGCATAATTAATTAATATCATTCATGGCATTATAGGTTTTCAAACTCTAATATAGTTAATGATATTTTATTTAAAGACATGAATTCTATTATTTTTTTTCATGCATTTTCATATGTCATTTATTTGTATTGTACTTACCAACCCAACATATTCAACCTTCAATTATTGGATGGAGATCATTGGTTTTATGTCTAGTGGTAGGAATATAACCTCAAATAACACCTTGAAGGTTAGTTATGGTTGATTAAGGAGAAGATCAATAGATTTGATATCGTTAGTTTAGAGCTTCTAGAGTGTGTGTGCTATTTGAGGTTGACACATGGTCTACATATACACAGGAGATATTTTGGTACAAGTAAGATCATAAACCTAATCCCTAATTGGTAATACATCAATTCTAGAAGGCTTTTACCTTCTATGACATGATTAGAGCTAGGCAAGCAAGGGCATCAATAGTATGGTTGTAGAACAGTGATGGAAGCTGGACCACATCTGTTAAAGAGATGCAGGTTGCCTTTCACCATTTTTTTTCCAGAACCTTTTGGGTAAGTCTTCGATTGTTCACCTTTTGGAGGATGAATTCATAGCTATGGGGCTAGTTCTTATAGAGGAACACTACTAGATTATTTCTAGCCCGGTCAATAGAGAAGAAATCAAACAAAATTTGTTTGCTCTCGGTGATAATAAAGCTCCAGGTCCTGATGGGTATTCTGCCAAATTCTTTAAGTCTGCCCGAAGTTTTGTGGGTAATGATTTCTGTGAAGCCATCCTAGAATTCTTCTATACGGGTCACCTTTTAAAGAAGATCAATCATACTGCTTTAGCTCTTATACCCAAGAACAACAAGCCCACTGCTATTTCTAAGTTTCGTCTGATTGCTTGCTGCTCTACCACCTATAAGGTAATTTCTAAACTTTTAGTAGCCTGTTTGGATAAAGTATTGGGTGACATCATTGGCCCTAAACAGGGTTCTTTGTTATAGGGTGTTTGATGACAAAAAAATATTTTATTGGTATAAGAGCTCTTGAGGAATTATAATAGAAAAAGATTAGCCCCTAAATGTTGCATCAAAGTTGACATTAAAAAGGCATATGACACTCTCTCATGGGACTTTTTTGAAATCTCTTTTGGTGGCCTTTAAGTTACCCCAAATTTTTTTGGATCTTATTATAGAATGTGTCACCACTTGTTTGTATTCCCTCAAGATGAATGGTGAGATGTTTGGGTTCTTTTGTGGGCAGCGGCTTGAGACAAGGGGATCCCTTGTTATCGTACCTCCTTGTTATTTGTATGGAGTATTTTAGGCAAATCCTAAAGAAACTCATCAGCTTTAGGGATTTTAGCTTCCATTCCATATGCAAAGCTTCATAGATCTCCCACTTATTGTTTGATAATGATATTTTTTTTAGTAGAGGAGATAGAAAATCAATTTCCTGCCCCAAGAGTGCCCTGCATCAGTTTAGTGAAGTTTCTGGGCTTATGACTAACCCTCTAAAGTCGCAAATGTTCTTAGCTGGAGTTGATGACAAGGAAAGAAGTATGCTTTTTGATATGATAGCATTTCCCCAAGGTTATTTCCCCTTTATATACTTAGAGTCCCTATGATTCCTTGTAAGCTTCACTATATTGATTATGAACAATTTATCAATTATATATGTGTGCATTTTTAAGCCTAGCGAGCAAACCTTATGTCTTTTGCAGGAAGATAGGAACTTATCAATTCTGTTATTCAAAATACAATTGGATTTTGGATTGGTGTTTTCCCTCTTTTGCAGTTGGTAGAAGGCTTTTACCTTTATCAAATTAAGTGAAGAAAAGTTTACAATCAGTGATTTAGTCACCCCTTTTCTATTAACATTATGTACAAGGTGCAAATGATGCTTTATAAGCTATCATCATGCCTATGATAATATTCTAATCTAATAGATGCGATTCTCAAACCCACTATGATAAGTATTATAAAGCTAAATAGCCACTAAGGTAGGAGTCAAAATAACAATAGCATAAGGAGGGAGGTGTCAAAGTGGAAGCACACACAATATGCTTACTCAAATTCACTTGGGAATGAAGCCAGTTGGGATGAGGATGTGGCCATTCTTTTCCTAGTATAGGTTTTTCATCCCTTAATCCATCTAGTTGAGGATGATGTAGTGGGAGGTATAGTACTAGGAGGACCTGTTGATCGCTCCATGAATTTTTGTGGCCTAATGATATTAAGGTAATAATGCTTTCGAGGGTGAAATCATGGTATGATGTTATGGGTGATGAAACTATAGCTTTAGAATTGTTGCACCACAACTATTGAAAAAAGTTATTATAGCTATAAACCGACACTAAAGTATGTCACTTACCTATTGCACCCTTAAGAAGCTAAGATGCTCCCACTACCAAATTAAATCATCTATAAACTCAAGAGGATAAGTTTGAATAGTAGTATTCCATTTCGTTGCTTCACCCTCATTTGATGGTAATTATATATGTGAAAAAGATAATTGAATGTAGGGGAATATTCATAGGTTCCCGCATGTGCACATTAACAATACTCACAAAATAAATTTCACTGATAGTTAAAAAGCTACTATAACTAATCATTAATAATAAATTATTACCTCTAAAAATGTAACAAACCCTTTTAGTTGCTCACATTGAGTCTTGGATGTAATCCTAAGCTTCCTTTATAAATGGTAAAGTTCTAACTCTAGTTTCCAAGTTTCCTAACCTACTTATGTTGGGTACTGATCTTAATGCAAATAATGGAGCATGATTTCTAGACTTATCTATGAACAATGTGTACTAAAGCAAGTACCACAAATAGAGCCAAACATAAGACTCATCATCAACAAATCACTCCTCTATAAATGTAATGCCCTAATTTTTTGGGCTAAAAAATTGTTGAAACTATAGATTTATGGAAGCAAAAACTAAAATATAGGTGGTATCACCACTGCTAACACAAGCTTGGTTTTCATGCCATTCTTACGTTAAGGGTAAGGCAAAACATATGAAACAAATCATAAAATAGAGAAATAATGAAGGCAATAACAATATAGAAAAATAATTTTGAGGATATCAACTCCCAAATATATAGTAAAAGGAAAACAAGACACAAGAATCCAACATATTTGGGTCATAAGAGAACCCAAAAGCACTACCATATAATTTTTACTCTAAGTCCCAACCCATAGTATAATCACTCCCTACCCAAGCATGTCATCATATAAAGTCAACATCATCATCCTATGCTAGCTACAACAGGTCACCTACAAAGTTTAGTATAAGTATGCCAATGTCCTAAATAAAAAGTTCTCCCCAATAAAGACAACAATTAATATATAGAATATAGTGTAAAAGTAGTAAAACATGTGATATACTTAAATACATAATAAACAAAATACTCATACCAAACTTAAAGAGTGTACTTAATAATAATCATGCATCTCATAATACCATACTCAATCCATAATAGGTACCATGACCATATTTCATATTAAAATAACTGTATTGCCTACCACTAGTTAATCTAAGATAAATAATAGCACAACTAAACATAATTAACACATATGGATTGTCTACCATCAACTAACCTAATATGGATAACAAGTATATATCAAAAAAAGGTGAATTGTCTATGAGTAGCTTATTAAATATAGATAGTCAGCACAACTTAATAATAAAGTGGACTAATACCACCAGTTAACCCAATATAGATAGTTAGCACAACTCAAAGGATGAGGTGGAATAAAACTATCAGGTAACCAAATATAGATAACTAACATTACTCAAAGGATAATGTTTATTAAAACCACCAAATAATTTAATATATATAATTAATACTATACAAATCATTACGTAAACTAAAGTCATCAATTGATCCACTAAGAAAATTTTGCACAAACTTCATTATTTATCACTTTAACCATGAATATCTTATTACGGTCTACCACTTTATCTTATACAATGCTCCCATACTTTAGCCATATATTTAAATTTAAATCACTCTTCCAAAAAGTATGAGGTTAAGTAAAGTCAACTCTAAAGGTTAACCCACTAAAAATACCTCAAAATTCCTATATAAACCAATTAATTGGTCCCACAAACCAGTAAAATAGTATGGAAAACATATAATGAGAAACCAATCCAAAAAAGATAAACTTGTCTATCGATTTAGCTAACCTATCGATAGGAGAGAACTGTCAATATGTATGAACTAAACAATTGACTGGTCTAGGTCGAGGCTAAAATCTAAAATTTGTAGTTAATTAGGTGATTGGTACCCTTGGACAACACACAAAGGATTTTTTCATGCTTTCCAAAATCAATCACAACATAACAATACTACATGAAACCTTCCAAAATCACATCCTAACATACATAATTCACAATTCCAACCTCAAACAACCAATCCACATATAAATCATGCTCATTCAACCCCATAATTCCTTATACAAATATACCAAAACCTATTATGATCCTATAAAAATATTCATGCCTCAAAAACTCAAACACGCTCTTAAGCATAAATTTAACTATGGCTTCATGCTTGAAATAACCATAACCCATAATACATCATTCTACATCTATATGGTCTAGCCAAATTTACCTATCGAACAAGATTATAAAGTAAGGAATGCCATTCTGCAATGCAAACCAACATCTAGGATTCCTTCTCATCTATAAAAAAATCAAAGAAAATCATTGAGAAAAATATATTTGAGATTAAAATCACAACAAAGTGGAGAGGAAGAAATAACAAGAGAAGAGGATAAGGAGAAGAAAAATGAAGGAACGGTTGGAAGTTTCTCTTGGAATAAAGGAGTAGAATGCTTCTACATGTTTGCGAATGTTCAAATAAACAAAATTGAGGAGAAGAGAGTTCTAGGTTGAAGTAAAGGAAGCAACGAAGACAAATATCAAAGAACACTTGAGTAGGGGAGAGAAAAATGCAAAAAGGAAGGCTAAGATGTAGGATATGGACTAAAGGGTAAAAGGGATCTTGGACCAACATAAAAAGAGAGAAAACATAGTGGTGTTTTAGAAAGGATATATAATGTAACCACAAGGTGAGGGAGACATGTACAATGAAATCAAGGGAAAAAGTAAAAGAATGTAAAAAGATACTCTAAGGGTATGAGAATCATGTTAGGAAAATTAAATCTAAAAATTATCTTGTAATGAGAGTATAAAACTCTCCAAAAATTATTTATAAAAAAATTATAATAGATTACCAATACTACAAGAGGGATTGAAAGAATTTTGAGTTTAAAAATAGAATAGATATCATGTTTCTAACATAATCAGTGGATTAGTTTTGCTAACCAACAATCTATTTCATTATGATCGACAAAATAAATACATAGATACCTAGTTAATTGATTTATCGTACCAATAAACTATTTCTCTAGTTTGAATAATATTTTCATAATTCATTTAAATATGATTAAAAAAATACTTGTTATATATGTATTATTATAGTAACTTTATGAATAATACATTTAATATAATCGAAGCACCCTTGAAAAAAGTATTCTAAGCCATCATCTTAGATTCATCGTGCATATTCACAAGTAAAGGAACAACCTTGTTATCACTACCAAACACATGGTTGGTCTAGGGCCTTAGCTTAAGTTTGTTTTGTTGGTTTATCATTGGGTTGTTGTATGATCTTGAATTGTTAATTTGTCTAAGTGTTAATTAAATGAGAGTAGGTTGACCTTGGTTTACTAATAGTTAGCTTTAGATTTGACCAATGACCATATCGTTGGTAGGTGACTTTATGTTAGATGATGAGTAATTGGAATTGAAGAATAAAGTTTGAAATGAATTAGTTATGTTTTGTAATACTATAACTTGTTACCTAACCTTAGTCTTTCACACCTAGTTAATGGTTGACCCTGAGTGGTCAAAGACTTGTTGAATTGATTTGTATGTTATGTTAGATATTGGGAATTAAAATACAAATCTCTTAAAGTGAAAGATAATTTAATTTGGGCAAGCATCTTGTGCATCAAGTTAGACCCCTGAGTGCAAATGAATTTTGGGTTAAAGGGATCATTTCTACTTCATAGATTAAATCACAAACCATATTGGGGTATGCATACTTAAGGATTTAGAGCTCTAGTTTTTTTTTGTGTTATGACAATAAATCATGTGCTTCTTGGACTAGCTATCTTATAAGTAAGCGAGTTACTTTGGTTTGATGAACATAGTGGTTTCCATAGTTGAGAGTATAATTCCTCTCAAATTTAAATATAATGGTTTGATATAATCGCCTAAATATGACATAATAACTAGAACTCAGTTTGGGATAATCATCATTGTGTGACATCATTGGTGGTTAGTAATGTGTACTACTATTAGTTTGCGATAGTCACCATTGTGTGACATCATTGGCACTACTATTGGTTTATGATACACCACTATGTGTTATCATTATTCAATATGGTTGTGTCCTACCTTTCTTATTGTAATACCCCAAATTTTTATTAAATTTTGATCTTAACTAATTAACATTTTAGCTTAGTCTAAATTCTAAATTTTATATTATTATATTTTTTTAAACTAACTAATGTGTATGATTTATGTTGGTTAATTAGGGCTTTCATGAAAATATTTAATGTAACTATTTGATGAATTTTACATACTTGAATCTAATTATTCTTTTTTATTGCTCTTGATTATATTTTGTAGGTATTTGG
This sequence comes from Tamarix chinensis, assembly GCA_030549775.1. Taxonomy (NCBI): domain Eukaryota; kingdom Viridiplantae; phylum Streptophyta; class Magnoliopsida; order Caryophyllales; family Tamaricaceae; genus Tamarix; species Tamarix chinensis. Next base: position 107,963,686 of record CM060176.1, on the reverse strand, counting down.
AAAGACTGGGATCAAAAGGAGTTAAAACACAATAATTGGAATAAATGAAAAGTAAGAATGAATGCTCAAAGTGTGCAAGGGTGGAAAGATAGACATATTCAACCATGATTCAATCTGAATTTGGAAACATGTTTAACATAAAATTGTATATATTCTTGTAATATTTCCAATGCATTAAAAATTAACTCAAATAGAGGTCTAATAAAGAAGTTATGGATAAAATACTAAAAATTAAGGAAGCTATAAAGTGCCACTTATTTCATGAACAGCTGGGCTCATGTTGATCTACGACTAGGCCTATTTTATGGTTATTTAAGCACACTTTTGATAGAGAGTTAGGTCAGAGGAGATAGAAGGGATCTTTCTTAGACGTCTTGAGAGAAGAGAACCAACGGGACGAAAAGACGATGGTTTTGGGAGCACTAAAGAGGGATCTAGGGTTCTTTACTTGGTATCACCCAATCTAATCCTACCCCCAATTCATCCATAATCTCCCATCTATTGATCTCTATTTCTTATTCCTGGTTGGAGGAATTGAAAAGTGACTTTCTTATTTTAAATGAAGATGGTATTGTATTTTATTTTTGGGATTTTATTTCTTTCCACTTGATTCAATTTTTTTTAACATGTTGTGCTTAATGAAAGCTATGATTGGCTAATTGATTTGTGCTGAGGTGAAGGGAAATCCCCTGATCCGAATGTGTTGAGAATTTGAACCCTACCTAATCTAATTCATTATCATATGTGTTGTGTTAATACTTTAATTGGTATAATAGAGAAATTAATTACTTTTCTATTATTATTTAGAAAATCTAAGCAAGATTTGAGAGATCAAACCACAAAGTCGAGAGACATTGGTTGGCCTCTACAACTAAAAAAAATGGAAGATGATACATACAAATACATTACCTATTTTTGCATTCATACTAGAGATAGATGAGTCTTAATAGACAATAGAGTATAGTGCGTCGAGAGAGCATTACACTGCATACTTTGGTAGGCATTCATGATAGTAGATTTTGATTTAAGATTTCGTATTAATATTCAATCATATTAGGGTTAAGGAGATTGACAAGAACCTTAGCCTTTTCTTTTACTCGATTTCACTTATTCTTATATTATAATTGGGTTTTGTTTGAATATTTTTTTAATTTATAATTAGACATTATTCACCCCTTATCATTAGTTTAGATATAGGATATATTTTTACCATCTCATTGCTCACTTCCAAGTCCCTGTAGGATTAACCTTTCATTCTACTTCAACATCATAAATTTGTAGTTAGAATTCATCACTAACCTTAACCCTAAATAATTGGTAGATAAATTTTAGATTAATTTTCAAAAATTTAAATGTAAGACTAATCATAATCCTAACTATAAAATTTTCTTCCCTATTTCTCCTTTTTCCTTTTCTTCCCTTCTTCTTTTCCCTTTCTTCCTTATTCTTCCCCATCTACACACAATCTCTCCTTTCCTTTCCTTTCCCTTTTTGGACTAAACACACCCATCATCCCCATGCACACATGCCCATTTCTCTTCCCCTTCCCAGACATGTAACCTACAACCTACACCACCTACTCCCCTACACTACAAAAACCCATGCACACACACCTGCCACACCACCCATGACAAAACCAATCACACCCTCACCCTTTAGCTTCTAACTTCCTCATCTCAACCCTAAGAACTTGTATACACATACACAGACACACACATATGCATCACCTATTCTCTCCTCATCTCTTTCCATACCATTCTTGTCATCCATAGCAACTAGTCTGCACCTTCTTCTTTTCTTCTCCCTTCCCTACTTTGTTTAGTTGACACCAACACCACACTACTCACCACCACCGGCCACCAAGCACCACCACCTTCTCACTCTTCCATCATCACCTCATTTCCAATAACCTTCCTCTCTGTCACCATCTCTAAGAGCACTCTTTTTCTTCTTCCTTTACTCACCTAGTTCCTCTTTTTGGGGGCACGCCTAACCCATGCACACTTAGCATGATCGTACACCTGTTGAACAACTATCCTATATATTACTTCCAGATGGTGCACCATTTTCTCCTTTCACTTGTGCATGCCTTAGTTGTGACCTCCTTCACACACAGTACTTCTAGCCTATATTCCACCCATGCACCATTTTCTCCCTCTAATAATGTGCTTCTTAAGTTCCACTGTGCTACCTTCAACATCGCCATCCTCTTCATTGTGCACCACCCCTTGTCGAGCCTTCTAGTTTCAATTACCTCCATTTTTCCTACTTATCATTTGAATTATTTCCTCCATTAATTTTTATTTTGACTTCTAGGTGATATTTTGGTGGTATTATAGGAGGAATCATAGGTTTTGTGTACGTAGAGACCGAAGATGCTTCAGTAAGGATTTATGTCATATTTAAGACCATATGTGCAATATACAAATATTTATTTATGATATCATGCCTGAAAATTTTGTATGGAAGATATTATCATGATAATGGTGTTATGTGAGATGTCATATTGCATATTAAAAGAAAAAGTAAGAGAGTTGTGAAAGCACAAGTTTGTGTAAATTGTTGGTTGAGATGAATCGGGACATATAGTATTTATATATAATTGTGGATATGAATTTTTATGATGACATAGTGTTTTGGAGGTTGAAAAATCATTCATATTAGGATTCATAAGACTTATATGGAAAAATGGCTATTTTAATTGTCTTAGGGAAATTTTGGTTAATATGGACTATAAAATATTAGATATTTTAATGTGATAAATAGTTTAAGATAGGTTAAATATGTTATGTGGATTATTTGGAGTGAATATGAATAGTTCAAGTTCAATAAACGAGAAAAGTGGTTCAAGTCCAATATTAATTAGTAACCCTAAAAATAAACTATTATCGCATGTGCAAGACATTGGAGTTAAACCTTAATTTTTGAAAATATTATCAATAAAAAATATTTTAACAATGGGTAATGATTTTTGGAAATATAATAATTACCAGAGAATAATTTAGGCATAACTAGTGAAATTAGTGTTTCGTAGGGGAATTATGGCTTTTCCCTTTGAGAAGTGTATCTTTAGTTATGTGGTTGTGTTTTATGTGTTGCAAATGATTATGTTAAGATATATTATGTGATTTTCATGTCTACATATGCATATGTATGAGGAAATTGAGAAATTACACCTTGAATAAGATACTAATTACTTAAAGAGAAACATTTCATGAGTTAAGGGTCGAGGTGTTGTATGTTTGTTCCACCGAATAATAATAATAGTGGCTTATTTAGGTTTTTCCCTAAAAGGTGCTTTAAAATATTCCATCATTTTAATAATAGTGAAGTTCCTAGACTTAATGTAAAACAAAATATGATCTTGAGACAAGTAATACAAATAAGATATTAATCCCTTAAATTGAATGATTACGTAAGTTAGGGTTAAGGTGTTGTTTCTGCACCATTGGACGATAATAATGGCTCACTAGTATTTTGCCTTGAGAGGTTTTTCAAGTCATTCCACCAGTTTAAAATAGTTATCATGAGAGTATTCTCCTAATAGGTGTTGGATCCGTTCCACTAGATAATAATATTGTCTCAAGTGTGTTTCTTCCTAGAGAGGTGATTCAAATCGTTCCACCAATTTAAGAATAGTGGAGTATCTGAACTCAACGTAAATATGAAAATGGATTATGATTGTAACTAATGATGGAATTTTGGAATCAATAGATCTTTAAATTATGTATATTGTGCTCACTTATGCTTTCATATGATTTATGTTTTCTATGTAGCATAGGTATGGTTGTATTATTACCTTATTTAGTACATATTGTATTGATCATCCTTTTTATGAGTACTACTCATTCCCATGAGCAGAGGACACGATTGAGTTTGTGCAGGTCATGGAGAACCCATTGGATGATTATGTTGCTTATGATGCCTTGATTGGGGAGGAGTGATCATCTTATGTATAGGATTGGGATCGAAGAGTTATGTTATCCAGTTCCTTATTTTGACCTATATACCACTCTTCGTCCCAGGTATTCCTTTATGTATTTGGATATTATATTTAGATTTAACCTCCAAAACTCTTATCTATGTTTATGAAAGTTTTCTTGTTTTATGCTTATTAATTTTTATGTTCTAAATTATTATCCCTTATAGTTCATGTGAGAATGGTATATAAGTCAAACTTATATCAATTATGGCGATAACACCCACTTATATTTGTTTTACACTTCTACTTAAACAAAACTTTTTAGTCCTAAATTTCGGGATGTTACAGTTATGAGGTGTCAATAGCTACCAATGTGTACTATTATAACACCCCAAAATTTTGAACCATAAGGTTTTGTTTTGAACACAATGAGGAAGCATTTGCAAACAAAATTGGGTAATGTTGACGTCACATCAACCATGAGTGAGTTATGATAATCATCTAACCTATGCTTGATTTAAGGAAAAATATAACCAAAAACAAAAAGATGCATGCTCAGAATAACATTGCAACAGTCCTAATGATAACAAAGATGAGAACAATAATATATATATGAATAGTATGAGAGTTTACATAATATAAATACAAGAAATCAAAGCCAGGAGTCTAAATAATCGAATGAACAAATACTTCCCAACATAGTGGGAAAAACACCTCTAGCCAATTAGCTTAACTCTAAGGCATATATATAAATCTCCAAACCCTAGTGATGTCTAGCCACTAGCCCACATCATCATTCTCAACATACTCTATCTAAGAATCATACCTCTTTTTCCTTTGCTCCCCATACCCGAAGCCATATTATCACAATGACTACACAAGTGTAGTATTAGTACGGTGAAGTAGTACTAGTAAAATAAACTACCTAAAATATGATAAGGATCATGAAGCACATTAAAGTCACGTAATAACACGGTGATAAGCATATCAATATAAATTAACACTCAAGCTCATGGTAGTAATACAACAAGACGCGCTTGCATAGAAATCATGGAAAAATAATAATATAGTAAATGCATCCCAATCCACACAATGTAAACCATATTATAAATCTTCCTTTAGTGATCACATAAATTATAATTATTAAAATAGTTCATTCGACCATACCTAGTTCTCTACTATGAACAAAATCATGGCAGCAAATAAACATAATAGGATACCATACCCACCATACAAGATTTGGATACATCGAAGGGGATTTTCTCCGGGGATACCACACCCAGCACACATCGAGTCTACCTGCTGCGTTGGCTAACACAAATTGGGATACCACACCCCCTACATATGGTTAAAGTACATCAAGGGGATTGTATTGTGATATATCACCCACCACACCTCGAATGTTTTCAGGGTTTCTCTTTCACCTTTTATTTCCTTTTTTAAATTAATATTTATTCTTGTAACCACTATTAGTGGGTTTTATTCTTGTAAAAAGTTTAATGCGCTACTCTAGTTTAAATAAAGTATCAATTTAGTAAATTTTATTTTAATTATTCTAGCCTTAGCACTTGGTACTGGAACGGTCGGAGAAAACCTGTTTGGTACTAAGTGTGGCAGTAACATCCCTAAAATTTACAGCTTTTGCTTTCGCTAATTCTTAAGTAATACAAAATTTTTAAGTAGTAAATTTGGGGGTGTTACAATTTGGTATTAAAGCATTTTCAAAGATCTTCTCTTAAGTTAAAGGGTAAAATGATAATTTAATAAAGGAGAAGGATATTTTAGTAATTTGGCATAAAGGAATTATATTGTGGTAATTTTGTAAAGTAAATGGTAAAATGGTGATTTGATAAAGAAGAGGGGTAGTTTGGTAATTAGGTATAAAATAAGAGGGGAAATTTGGCAATTTAACCAACTAAAAGTGAAATTTGGTAATTTTAATAAATATGAAGGGCAATTTGGTAATGTGATCACCAAACAGGCAACTTGGTAAATTTAATAAGTATGAAGGGTAATTTGATAATTTAACTAACCAAATAGGCAATCTGGTAAATGTAACAAGTAGGAGGGGTAAAGTTGGTGATTTAATAAGTATGGAGGATAATTTGGTAATCTAATAGATATAAGGGGTAATTTTGTAATTATGCAAACATGAAGGGTAATATGGTAATTTGGAAAATAAAAAGGGGTGACTTGATAATTTTACAAACAAGGGGTATTTATATAATTTTGTAAGGATGATGGGGGGGAATGGTAACTTGTATATAACATGTCAATGGATTAAATGAGTCTCCATAATAAGACATAAGTAATATTAGATAATAAGATGAGGGTATTTGATGAGTCAGTGAGTATCACAAGAACATGGTACAACCTAAGGTTGGATGGATAATTAAGGGTGTGATATGGTATTTATCTCATAGTTATGCAAAAAGTGTCTGGTTTGTAATTATGCATGGAAATTTGTGTTAGATATGTTCAAAGTATATTTTAAGGTTTTATATATGCCATGATCATTAATATAGAATGATTGATTCTGTGGCCGGTATATCCTTGTGTCTCTGGATTTGTAACATTTTTCCTTCTCTCAAATTGAATAAATGGACATATTAATAAGACATGAATGAAGTACTAATTATATAAAGTGAAATATTATTGAGTCGGCCCAAACTGATCCACCAACATAATAGTGGGCAAGTGCAAGATGCCTTGGAGACTAATCCACTAGCGAATAATAGTGTTCAGGTGTGTGCTACCCTAAATGTTTCTAATCCACCAGCTATAATAATGGGGGATCCTAAGCTCAATAAACCAAATGTTGGATATTAATAGATCATAAGAAGACACTAATCACTTAAAATGAAACACCATGTGAGTCGGGGTCAAACTAGTCCACCGGCAAAAATAGTGGCCATGTGCAGGGTGTCCTGGAGACCGATCCACCAACGAAAAATAGTACTCAGGTGCATTCTACCTTGAAGTGTTTCCTATCCACTAGCTATAATAGTGGGATTTCCGCACTTACATGGATATAATTTGAGAGATGATATTAATTAATTGTTTAATTATTAGCCTATGACTAAAAATATTGATTTCACGTTGTGATCTATTAATATGGTATAAGTTTGGCCATAGTGCTTGTCCCTGATTGGGTATATGATGGAATTGCTAAGTATATGGATTTTGTGTTATGTATTTCTTATCGTATGTAGTGTTGTCTTACGTGTTAGTTGTGATGTCCATTGTGATTTTCCTAGGCCCGTGTATATTATCGTTTATATCATTTATGTATTATGTGTTGCATGCAGGCCTTGCCTTTCGATTTGGTATAAGGGGTTACTCAATACCATAATACTAAAGGGTTCTATTTGTGGGTCCATGCCTATTCAATGGACAGTATCCCTTGCAAAACAATTGTAGGTGCTATTCGAGCTCATATCAGGTAAGAGCATAAGGGTGGTCTAGGAATGTTTTCAGGGTTTCTCTTTCACCTTTTTATTTCTTTGTTTAAATTAATCTTTATTCTTGTAATCACTATTAGTGGGTTTTATTCTTATAAAGAGTTTAATGCGCTATTCTAGTTTAAATGAAATCTGAATTAAGTAAATTGTATTTTGGTTCTTTTATCCTCAACACTTAGTACTAGAATGGTAGGAGGAAACCGGTCTATTATTAAGTGTGGCGGTAACATCACCGAAATTTCTGGCTTTTGCTTCCGCTAATTCTTAAATAAAATGAAAATTTTCAGTATTAAATTTGGGGGTATTAGAAGACACCAGACCACTTTTGCTCATAGAGTCACAAGTCAATGGGTTTGGCAAACTGACCTGTTGCTTGTAGGGACTAGTTGACCGGTTCATTAAACCAATTAGCCTACCTCACAACCAACCAATCAAAATTTCCAAACTATATGACTATTCACACAACTATTTGATAGTTTCAACACACCGATCGATTGGTTTGAGTAAAAGAATACCCAAACTTGCGATACACACACCAAAATTTACCATATTAATCCTAGTATGCTGCTATGTGATAAAGCACATAAAGAGCCATACTACACACATATAACCACATGGATACATGGTAACATAGGCATTAAAACGAAATCATACTCAAACTACCAAATCCAAATCATTCGTAAAATTCAAGAAACTAAAAAAATGCTTAATCTTAGAAAGAAATTCTACCACATGCTCGAATTCTAGAATACAATTAGCCCATGATCAACACAAAGCACATCATGAACATGGAACCACAATGTGCGGCATACCTCATTCATATTAAAGATAAGAATTCATTACCTTAAAGTAATTATTCTAGCACAAAAATCCTATTTGATGGCTATCTAATAGGACCTTGATTCATAAGAAAATCAAAAGTCAAACCATTACAACTCTATTCAAATCAAAGAAAACTAGAAAAAGAAGAAGACAAATGTAAGCCAACCTTTTCTCAAAAAACTAACTCCAATGAAAATGAAGCTAGAATCTTAAAAATTTCTTAAACCTTAATTCTTTCTTACTTAAGAGAAAAAAGGGAGACCTAGAGCTAATATTATGAGAAGAGAGAAGAGAAATGGGAAAATGATTTGACCAACAGATGGAAGAAAACAAAAGATAAGCCTCTATTTTTCAATAGAAAATAAAAGGAGAAATAATGAAGGAATGCTCAATACTTAGGAATTTTCCACAAACAAATGGGAGGCTATGAGCAAGTTGTGGTGGTAATAAGTGAAATGAATCATAAATGGGGTGTATAAAAGGGAGAACTCATCAATATCTAAAAGAGAGAGATAAGATTGGTATGGTTGAGTGTGGGCAACCAAGTGTAACAAAACACTTGATGAGGTGATAAAGGTTGAGTATAGTCGGGGAAGGAACCGTTCCAAAAAATTGGTAAGTCAGAAAAGGTCTTTAAGAAGTCAAACACACAACCTATATACTAGAAGGGATAGAGGAAGCTAAGGGAGAATAGAGAAGGTAAGGTATGCCTCAAAAAGTACTTTTTAGAAAAAATTAATTAAATAACTTCATAAAATAATATAAATAATGTAAAAATAATCTCAAAGCACCAAAATATACTCATTAGTACAAATATATTCTAATTAATAATTTTCATAAATAATAGAAAGATATTCAAATCAACATCAGGAAAGGATCAGAAATCACAGGATAACCAGTCTATTGGTTTAATTAAACAAGTTGAATGGTTCTTAAGAATAAAATTGTCAATCCCTGAGTATACCAGTCAATCGATTAGGCAAACCAGTCGATCGGTATGCCTAAAATTGACATTTTATTATAACTTCAAGCCATTTTCAAAATCAAAACTAATTTATTTTATACCAACATAATTTTAAACACATTTTGAAGGATTTTAGGACAGGGTATTAAAAATATCTTTGTTTTATTGTCCATTAGTTGGTTGATAAATGGTTGTTTGAGATGGTTGGTGGAATTATGTATTACAACATACCATATTCTTGAGTTATGCATAATATAAGGTTTCCACATATGATAATATACCTTTATACATAATCTTATGCTTGGTAGGATATGGTTAGGTGAGCATACTATTCGTTTTGATTTTGGTGTGTTTACTAAGTACTTTGGTACTAAAATTATTTTTTAGTGGCTTTGTTGTAGATTTTCGGTTGGCTTATACAACTTTGGGATGAGTAAGAGAGTAGTATTTTTCGTGTTTTATCCTATGTCAATCCTTCTAGTTTTTTATTAGTACTAATTTATTTTAGTTTATGGAACCTTAGTTAACATTTTGTAGTCTATAAATGATTTAATTCATGCCTACCCTTGCATCTTTCATGAGTTATATGAATGCACACACCTCTTCTAATGATAAATTTGATGTTGCCATCCCTATTTTTTTTAGCTTCCACATTATATTTCAAAACAAAAAATTTTACTGGTAAAAAATGGGCGTGTTACACCAAATCACATACTATAAAATGTATATTGAACAAACATCTTAAGCTTTTATTTGGAATAATAATGCATAAAGTTTTACCACACACTTCTATATGTGCCATGACATATAGGGTAAAATCTAAAATCTCAAACTAGCATGTTTATGCATAAATTTTAGACTTTACCCTATATGTCATAGCACATCTAGAAGTGTGTGGTAAAAATTTATGTATGTTAATCTACTTCCAATGAGTTTAAAATGTTTACCAACTATGAATCAATCATTAATTCATTAGTGATCTTCTTGAATAATAGAAAATTAACAGAAAAGATAAGAAAAACTAAACCCTTAAAGGAATGATAAAGGAAAAAGAATTAAATAGGAGAAGGTGTAAATTATTATCTTAAGTTATGGAACCATGATCATGCTTCATAAATGGAGGGAAAAATTGAATAAATGATGAATAATTTAAGGAAGAAGTTGAAGAAGGTTTGAACCAAGATAAATAAGAAGATAAGAGGAGGTTGGTTGCAAGCCAAAAACTCATGCATACTCACACACAAAATGGTTAAATGTAGATGATTGGTGCACTTGAGTAATTATTGTTGTGATGAGTCATTTGTGATACATAATGGATGGAAAATAAGGCGACACTACATGTTGCATATCAGAGGTAAAGGGGTTTGTATTTGGAATAAGAATATGGAATTTAGGGGGTGAATGCTAGGTGTTGTAATGTGATTATTGGAGAGAGAATATGTTAATGATGGAGGGAAGATTTGCAACCAAAAACTAGCTAAGGGAGGCATAAGTGAAGGGGTCATATTTAGGGGAGCTCACAAGCTCAATAAGCCAAAGGGGATGAATGGGTTTGCGTGGCAGGAAGTGAAGAAGAGTAAGGGGGGATCATTAGCATAACAAGTGTTAAGAGGTGATTATGATGGGTAATGATTAGGAATCTTAGGGAATATTCCTTAATAATCACAAGTGCTATGAAAAGTGGTGCCAATGAGCTTGTGTTAAGGTAAATAAATCGCTAAGATTAAATCTTGAGTTGTATAGAGGGTTGAGATTAAATCTCAAAGAATAAGGACAATATTCAAGTATAAAAGTTAAATTTCAATGATTTATTTTGCCTAAAAATGAAAAATTATTCAGAAATAATAAAAATAGAGATTAATTAATTTTTTATTTATAACATTAAATAAAATAATCTTATAAGTTTTTTAAATTTTAGATAATTAAAAAGGTTACTTTGAGATAAAATATGCGATAAAAACTAATTGAAATAAATATAATAATTTTCATTGAAACCATGATTTTCCACTTTTTAAAATGACTAGGACAATATTAAAAAAAACTAATGAATTAAAATATAATCAATTTAGAATGATCAACCAGAAGTTAGATAGTCAAAAGTGGCTTAAAAAATCTAACATAATAAAATTTTGAGTAACGGTATGAATAATGGTAGGAAATATTTCTAAAATGCAATTTAGGTTTTATTTTCCTTTAAAGTGTATGATGAGCCATCAAAATAGAATAATATTATCTCCATAAATATAAATCTTAAATAAATTAGGTTTTTGAACAACTTTGGTGTTACAATACAACCATTTTATGTGGTTTTTCATTAACTTTAGGTGATTGGTGTTTATATTAGGTGATGAGCGATGAGACCGCTACACCATCACACTTGTTGATTGAATTAACAATAATAGATCAAAATTTTGCTCCTACCATCATTTAACTCTATGATAATAATGATTGTTGTATTGCCTCAAACTTTGTAACTACTCATATGCTTATATAGCCATAGGATTGAGCTATTGGGACACTTAACCATTATCCATTAAATGAAATTAAGGATCCATTAAAATTTAATTAAGGAGCCATTAAAATGATATTAAGGATAATAAAGTGTGATTAATGAGTACATAATGAGAATAACGGAGGATAAAGTGTTTATTATACTAATAATTTTAACTTATACTTATCAAGATAAATTCATTACGCAATTTAAATGTATCAATGTTGGAGATGAATGGGTGATTAATGTTGGTAATTAAAATTTTCAACAATAATTATAATGAAAATATCATTAACAAAAGTAAATAGGGATAAATAAAGTGATTTTTTTTTGTATAATACCAATGTGGGACACTAAGTTTGATGCAACAAAAAAATTAACATATTATATATAAGGATGCTAATTTGAAACAAAAAAACCACATAGTAGAAAAATAGGGTAGTCATGAATATAGAATCTCAAGCATAATATTAAAATATAAGCCAAAATAACAATGTATTATCAAGTAGCAATAAATTAGAATAATGACTAATATCAAAATCATGAGAGGTTTAATCTATTACTTTAACAACATATTATTTCTTGTAATTAATACCATTAGAAATCATAATACTCCATCAAAGCTAGCTTTAAACAAAGTGATTTTTGATATTAATGGATATGATATGACTAATTTTGAGTGGAATAGCTTATATATAATTTAAACAAAAAAATATGAATTATCTCTTAAATGCACATAAGAACATCAGCATACGATGAATAAAGATATATGCACACCGGTGTTGTAAGATTATAATATATGAAACATGAGAAAGATATGATTATAATATAATAAAGATCATAGACACTTGGAATGAGAGAACATAGAACATTTTAGTAGTCTAGATTACTGGCTAGTTTTAAGCAAAATAGAGCAAAACTTGACCAAACAATATAAATCTCATCCTTAGCAACAATATTTATTTGGGTGTTGGACAAATTCACAACTAAATCAAGTAAGAGAAACATGTTATCATCAATAATACTTGTAAGATAAAGTTACTACAGAATTATGAAAATAGATTGACATGCATCAATATAGATATCATACAAGGAATATTTTAAATAATACACCTTTTGTAAAGTACCACATTTGGTGAAATATTTGGTGCAAGTACAAGTAATCAACTAGTTCCATCCTCCTTGGCTACTAAAAAGGTAAGTCTATCAAGCTAATAACGTGTTGTGATATTAAGAAATCCAAATGCATAAGAAAGTGAAGATAGAGAAGAAGATAGGAGAGAGATTTATTGTTCTCATTGATATCCATATGTATTTTATACATCATTTAGTCTCATCGTTGTGTGTGTGCGTGTGTGTGTGTGTGTGTGTGTGTGTCTATATATATGTATGTATGTATGTATGTAATAGTGTGATATGGAAGTTATAGGAGATAAAGAAATGGATGATGAAGAGTTGAGGGAAGGGGGAGTCATATACATAATTACAAGTAATTGGGATGTATATATAACTAATTATAATTATTGTAAGATGTACATCTACCCAAATAAGATATGTACAACAATATGAAATATAACAACAATGATTATTTATGTCCAGTAATAATTTACTTGTAAGTACATTTCTATAAAATATATCTGCAAATGGTAGACCATGAAATATATATTCGGAAACACTATAAACAGATATTTTTGTCCAATTCAAAAAATACATAAATAATGATGTACTATTTTATATTTTCTAAATTTATTAGTGATGAACACAACTTCTTATTTATTTTATGACCACTTAATTTAAGTTTTTGGTCATTTATTTAATTAATATTCGAGGTTAGTTACACTATTTATAATTGTATATTTAAAATTTAATTATCTCGTATATTTAATTAAATTCATAGGAATATTAATAGCATTTTATATTTTGATCATAACTTTCTTATATGAACTCGGATTTAGGTGATCTAGAGTGTTCTGGAAAGATAAACAATGAGATCTATAACTTTTACCTCTAAATATTTTACTAAAATCCAATCATATCACAATCAAAATTGAGATTTAATTTATAGCTGTGAATATCTCCTAAAATAATGGTTTGTTATGAAATATATTTCATTATTAACATTATAAAGTTTTTTTTAGTATGGAAAGATAAAAAATGAGATCTACAATTTTTACTTCTAAATATTTTTCTTGAATCTAGTCATTTCATGATCAAAATAGAGATTTAATATATAGGTGTGAATATCTCCTAAAATAATGGTTTGTTGAAAAATATTTTTCATTATTATCATTTTTTAAAATAGAGATATATGGAGGGTAATAGATAAAATCTATAACAAACCAAGAAAAGGTCAACAACAAGCTTGTGAAAAGAAGAAGAAGAAAGATATGAAGAGAAGTGTAGCTAGAATAACTATTGGAGACCGAAGTCTCTGACAAAGGAGTCAAGAATTGAGAATTTTCTTTCTCTTCCTTACTCCACCCTGTATGTAAATTATGAACCTATCAAATTTTATTTTATGATTAATTTAAATAGAGTGAATAACTATAGTAAGCAAGCAAATTTGTGATACTGTGGTGAGTAACTGACTGACGAAAAAAATCTTTGCAAGTACACTTCAATAAGAAAGATCCTATATTTATTCTTAATTTTATTCTTTTATATAATCCTAAAATTAATTTTTATATATATTCCTAATTATACTTATGATCTAAATTAATTTTTAGAGGCCATATTTTATTAAATATTGATTTTTATCGTACCTAAATATTATGGATTATGAATTATTATGTTTTGATATATAAATCATAGATGTGATTAATGTTTAAACTCTTATCCTTTATTTGAAAGCCAATATTAATTTTATATTTAATATTGAGTGTTACAATTATTCAGTTAATTCTAGCAAGTTAATAATTAATTAGAACAAGTAGAAATTAATTTAACTTACGGTCTTTGCAAGTGATTGAATTAAACTAAAATATAATTTATTTTAGTTGTGTTAAAAGGGGGTTTTAATTTGGCTAATAATTTTTCTTAGAACAAAATGAGATTAATTTATCTATAGATTAATTGAATAGTAAAAATTAATTTAGAAAGGTTAATTAGCATTAGGAAAATTTTGGGAGTTATCCTAATTATACAAAGATAGAAATTGGGAGAGTTAGCAGATTAATTCTTTATGGTTAGCATATTAAAATTAATTATTTATATATCTACCACTTAATATAAAAATTGGTTATACAAATTTAATATAGATGTTGGAATAGAAAAGCATAGGATATGTATATATTAATTTAGTTATTAATTAATTTAACTTTATAATTTTAATTTTAATTTTAATTATTTATCTTATAGATTAGTTTAGTTACTAGAGTAATTTGGTTATTAATTTAATTATTAGTTTTATTTCATTTTTTCTTATATCAAATCCCCCCAAATCTTTTTTTTGATATTGTAGATAAAAAATTTATTTTCTTATTTTAATTTTAATTTTAATTTTAATTTTAATTTTAATTATTTATTTATTTATTATATTTAATTAAATAATTTAATTATTTTACTTAATATTTTAGAGGTTAGAATCACATTCTCCTTATGAGAACGATCCTTTCTTACCTTGTGCTATATTTTTAGTTATTATTTAGGTTAGGAATAGGTTTAATTTGATAGTGGTAACAACACACTTTTATCTAATTAAATCATATTCACATATATATTTTTTAGAAATATTCATCAAAAACATTAATAAATATATTAGTAAAGTGAGTGAATATTTATATAAGCAAAATATACAAGAATATGATATTAATAATTATTATGTGACCGATCGAATATAGTACAAGCAAACTCACATTCAAATTAACATGGGATGCAACACAAATTAATATATTAATCAAGTTGCATGAAGAAGTGACACAAGGGGGTAGTAGTTGTGTGAGTTTGAGAGTATAAATGAGGGTGGTGTGTGTGGAAATGTCACATAGCTAAGGCATTAGTGTGGAAAGATGAAGGTTGTGTGATGGTTTGGTGTAGTTAGGGTATTTGTTGTGCCAAGTGTTGATGCGTCTAAGGGGTGTCAAGTATAGCTGTGTCACGCAATAAGGCTTAAATAATGTGAGATACTTATGTTGTAGCTAGTTCGCATCATGAGGTGAGGTAGATTAGATGCAAAAGGTGAGGTAGATTATGCAAAGATTTACTGAAGAAAAATAGTGGAACATCTACGAACGAAGGATAAAGGGGTTGAGGGAAGGAAGACGAAAACTAGGGGTGGGGGAGTTATGTCAATTTTAAGATGAAACAATAAAAGGAGAGGAGGGATATTTATAGGATATGAAGTGAGAGTGTGAAATGGGAATGGTTGAAGGTTAAGGTTGGAAGGCATGTGTTGACACCAAAAAAAATATATAACAACAAGAAAAATAATATTTGATTGTTATATGGTCAATCAACCTAAATTGGGGATAATTAAATATTCCTAAAAATTATTCGGGATTTATATATTAAAATAAAATATTTTAATTGTTTACATCCCGTTCGTATTTTATTAAATTGGGCCAAAATATTTCAATTGGGCTTAGTTTAATTAAATACGGGTCTAATTTATTTCACAAAGGGCTACGAGTTCGTAAAATTAAATTAAATGAAGCATGACTTTTAAGTCTAAAACGCAAGACGGGCCCAAGCCCAAAAGCCAAGGGAGGTCCTCTTCTCTATAAATAGAGGGCACCTCTCCTCATTGAAAAGAGGAAAGCCCGAGATCAAGAGCTTATAGAGAGAACACTCCCAAGCACTCTAAAGCTAAAGATCGAAGACTCGAAGAACGAAGACTGAAGAACGAAGATCCGAAGGTTGAAGAAGTAAGATCTGAGGATCGAAGAACGAAGATTCGAAGATTCGAAGATTGAAGAAGTAAGATCTGAAGACTCGAAGAACGAAGATCCAAAGATTGAAGAAGTACAATCCAAGGATCGAAGAACGAAGCTTTTTAGATCGTCAAAGTCGAAAACGTTGAAGCGTTGCAACTTCAACATCATTAAACCTATTCGAAGAGATCAAGCACCACCAAATCGTGCCCTCTTTACCAGGTAAATTAAATTTTCATCAACAGGTTTGGATCAAGCTCATTAAACTCAAGACGAGCCCCGAACAAGTTGAGCCCAAAATTCAACATCGCAAACCACAACGCCATCAATTGTCTAAGAGATTGAATCAGAGGATATTAAATCTTGTACCGGATTTATACAGAGATTGTACCTACATTCGATCCGATAATTAATAATCAATAAAAGTATACTTTGTTCTTCAATTTTCTTTTTGCAGAAAATTTATCGTTAACAAATTTGGTGCACCCGGTGGGACCATCTCTGCCTCTCATCTCAATCTCCAACTACGTATCTTGATGGCTTCAAACACTAACAGGAGCATCCTCAACAACTGTGCAACACTCAGTGGTGACAGTAATCACATTGGGCCATTGACACGAAGTAAGGCAAAAATCATTACCTCAAGCAACAAAGATATGTTTCTTGAAGCTCCCGTTGCTGAACGATCAATGCCGCCCATTGTAGGAGCTACCTCAGAACATGCTCTATTAAACCAAGATGAAGATTCAGACAACTCTGCATACTCAATCGCTCCAGTGATGACCACTGGAATCATTGATGAATAGCTTGCAGAATTGAAACAGGCTGTTGACATCCTCTCCAAAGCTGTGAAAGAAAAGGATGAGCAAATCGCTATGCTCATGCAAAAACTCGAAGAAAAAGGTGACGCTTCATCTAGTAAAGAGAAAGAGGTAGTCATTGAAGCAAAAGATCAGGATGAATCTTTTGATAGATTGCAGCTTCAGGAGGAGAAAGACTGCTCCAACCTGACTCCTTTAGGAGGTTTGACTCCCAAAGGCCTACAAGAGATGATTGCTGGTGTAGTAAAAGCTCAATTCGGCATCGCTTCCCAAAATAGCTTCTCTTACATGAAGCCCTACACAAAGAGGATCGATTGCTTGCCAATGCCCGTTGGTTATCAGCCTCCCAAATTTCAATATTTTGAAGGCAAGGGCAATCCCCGCCAGCATATCGCACATTTCATCGAAACTTGTAATAATGCAGGTACTGGAGGAGATTTACTGGTGAAACAGTTCGTGCGATCATTGAAGGGAAATGCTTTTGATTGGTACACTAACCTCCCTAGCGAGTCCATTGATAGTTGGGAAGAGTTGGAGAGAGAGTTCAGCAACCGCTTTTACAGCGCTCGCCGGACTGTAAGTATAGTGGAACTTGCAAACACTAGGCAGTGGGAGAATGAGCCCGTTGAAGAGTACATCGAGCGTTGGCGTTCATTGAGCCTCGATTGTCAGGATCGCCTCAATGAAGTATCGGCTATTGGGATGTGCATTGAAGGTATGCATTGGGGCATAGCGTACATCTTGCAAGGCACGAAACCCAGAACTTTTTCTGAGTTATCTACGACTGCTCACGACATAGAGGTGAACATTGCTAAACATGGACGTAAAATGCCTGTGTTTGAACATCCTAAGGAGAAGAAGGAATTCAAGAAGAATGAGAAATCTTCCAAGAGCGTGACGAAGGAGGCAATGGTTGTTGGTGCATCTCCAATTAAGATTTCAGCTAAGCCACAAAGATTTGACGAGAGTCAAAACTACTCAAAGCAAGAGTTTACAAGGAAGCGGACAACTTTGAAGGAATTAGAGGCAAAACAATACCCATTTCCTGATTCAGACGTCCCGGGGATGCTAGAAGATTTATTGGAAAAGAAGGTGGTAGAATTGCCGGAACCAAAGCGTCCACAAGAGGTAGGACGAACTGAAGATCCTAGATACTGCATGTACCATCGATGCATCAGCCATCCAACTCAAAAATGCATCACTTTGAAGGAGAGGATCATGAAATTGGCAAAAGAGGGAGTAATTTTGCTCGATCTAGAAGCTCCAACAGCAAGCCTAAATTATATCACCGTGATGGGTGACTTGCCTAAGACAGTGCCTACAAAGGTTAGCCGGTTGATTCAGTTTGGAAGCCTGGAACCAATTCTGGTATATGTCTCAAAAAGTGAGGGTTCACAAACTCACACAGTTGTTGAAGACCTTGAAGTGAAGGAGAACCCTATACAAATCGATGAGGAGGATGAGGGTTGGACTTTGGTGACAAGAAGACAGCCAAAGAGAAAACAAGCTACAAAGCCTCAACTACGCCGACGCCAGGAGAAGGAGTCTAGAAGAAAAAAAGGTCTGGCCAAGCCGAAGAAAGGGATGAAGTCGAAGCCAAGAAAGGAAAGAGTCTTGCCAATTGAATTGCTGAAACAAGAACCTCTTAAGCCAATCACACTAGCAGAATTTTTCCCTCCAAAATTCTTAGAAGTTTATGAAGTTAACATGACTTCCTGCTGTGTAGTTGAAGAAGAAGATGCAAGAGAGGATGTCGTGCAAGATGATAATTCTCTCGCTATACTTGGCTTAAATAGCGACGAGATGACTGAAACATTTTCACAAGATGAAAGTTTACAACAGTTGAACAAGTTACCGAAAGAGGTTCGAGAAGTTATGATTAAAGCTCTTCAAGGGCCAGAAGTACGAAATCACGTAGGTGATGCAGTTTGCTGTGCCTCTCTCCCCTTCACGGAGGATGATATGTTGCTCGGAGCCAAAACACATAATAGGCCACTCTTTATCTCGGGGTATGCCCGTGACCAAAGAATCAGTCGTGTGTTGGTTGATGGGGGATCAGCTGTAAACATCATGCCACTATTCACCATGAAGCAGCTCGGAATACCGATGGAAGAGCTATCAAATAGTAGACTTTTCATCCAAGGCTTCAATTTGGGAGGAGAAAAGACTATAGGGAAAATATATCTTGATCTCACTATTGGGAGTATGACTTCATCAACGTTATTCCATGTAATTGATGCCAAGACATCCTATAACATGCTGTTGGGTCGTCCTTGGATCCATGATAATGGAGTAGTCCCTTCAACTCTCCATCAATGCCTTAAATTCTTCAAAAATGGAGTACAGACAGTGTTTGCTGATGAAAGACCCTTCACAACAGCTGAGTCACACTTTGCAGATGCTAGGTTTTACAATGAGATGGAGGAAACGCAGAGCAAGATAAAGCTACTGGTGCCACCGGCAAGAAAGACTACATCGATGAAGCAAATCGATGAATATATAGAGAGACCGTCAGCCGGTCACGAAGGAGTACAACTGAACCCTGAACCTAAACAGAGCTTAAGTCACAAGATAGTAAGTCCTCCGGTCTTAAGGTATGTCCCAAAATCCAAAAGGAAAGAAGGGCAATCTCCATTCACAAGCTGTGGTCATAACCTTTGTGATGCTACTACTCACACAATGGAGGATGTAAAGATCTTGAAGAAAAACCTCGTGGTCCCTGTCACAAGAACAAGCCAGGCGAAGGTAACTAAGCCTCCATTTCCAGGATTCGAGAGGTCATCCAAAATGTTAGCAGAAGAGATTACCATCCCGATGCAGAGAACAGAGGAGGGTTTTGATCCAAATGCATATAAGTTGATGGCACATTGCGGGTTTGATATCTCTACCTTCAAGACAACAAATGACGATAATAAAAGGCATATGGAGAGAACACCATATGGCATGACCAACACCCAAAAGATATTATTAGATCAAGGCCAGACAGTGGACACATCAAGGAAGGGCTTAGGATACTCAAATCCGAAGCCTATAATAATTTCAGCTAGAGGAAAGGATAAAGGGATATCCATACAATATATCACTGCTGAAGAAAATGAAGATTTGGAGAGGCGAACATCGGAATGCCAACAAAGAATCTCGGTGTTTGATAGGTTAGATCACTCAACCAAGAAAAGGCCTTCTGCGTTCTCTCGAATAGGGGAAAAAACCTTACAAGAGGTAAGCCCAACTCAGAAGAAGTCATATGTGTTCTCGCGCCTTGGAGTCACCAATAATAATAATAAGATTTGGAAGAGGAAATCGGAAGCTTCATTGATTCCAGATGAACAAGGGAACGAAATGAAGAGTCTCATACCATCACAGATGAGGCGCTATGCCAAGTTACAAATTACCACAGAGGGAGCCCTTAGAATCAAGAAGTATGCCGTTATCGTTACTGGGCAAAAGCAGCCAGAGAAGAAGAGTTCCACATCAAAGCAATTAATAGCTTCCACTAACCACATAACCATCGAAGATGACTCAAGTCAAGAGATGGTAGAACAGGAAGCACCCCCTGAACTTGAAGATGGGGGGCAAGCTACTGTAGACAAATTGAAGGAAGTCAATTTGGGTACTATAGAGGAGCCCAGGGTAACCTTTGTCAATGCTCTACTGAAACCTGATGAGGAAAAGAAATATATTGAGTTACTAGAGGAATATAAAGATATCTTTGCATGGACATACAAAGAGATGCCCGGACTTGACCCAAAGGTAGCAGTGCATGAACTTGACATCAAGCCTGAGTGGAAACATAGACCGGTGAAACAACCATTACGTCGTTTTCGCCCTGAACTCATTCCAGAGATAGAGAAGGAAGTGAATAGCCAAATTGAGTCAGGGTTCATTCGAGAAGTTAAATACCCTTCATGGATTGCAAATATAGTCCCTGTCAGGAAGAAAAATGGGAAGCTTCGCCTTTGTGTAGACTTCAGAGATTTAAACCATGCATGCCCAAAAGATGACTTCCCTCTCCCTATCACAGAATTGATGGTGGACGCCACGACGGGACACGAAGCATTGTCATTCATGGATGGTTATAGTGGTTATCATCAAATTCGCATGGCTCCTAAGGATGAAGAATGCACAGGTTTTTGCACTCCAAAAGGAATATTCTGCTATCGAGTCATGCCTTTCGGATTGAAGAATGCAGGGGCCACCTACCAAAGGGCTATGCAGAAGATCTTTGACGACATGTTGCATAAGGTTGTAGAATGTTATGTCGATGATTTGGTAGTCAAGTCAAGACGAAGAGACAACCACATCCAAGATCTCAAGACAGTATTTGATCGACTGAGAAAGTATCAGCTCAAGATGAATCCATTAAAGTGTGCATTCGGTGTTACATCTGGAAAATTCTTAGGTTTTGTTGTCCGAAATAGAGGCATCGAAATTGATCAGTCAAAGATTGATGCAATCCAGAAGATGCCGAGACATCAACGAACTCCGAAGCCTACAGGGCCGACTGGCTTATATACGAAGGTTCATCTCAAACTTAGCAGGGCGTTGTCAACCATTTAGCCATCTCATGAGAAAGAGAGAGCCTTTCGAATGGGATAAAGCTTGTGATAATGCTTTTGCAGGTATCAAGAGGTACCTCCTTAATCCACCCGTCCTAGCAGCACCTTTACAAGGCAGACCGCTCTTGCTTTATGTGGCAGCACAAGAACGTTCACTGGGGGCATTGTGTGCACAAGAAAATGAAAAGGGGAAGGAACAAGCACTCTATTATTTGAGTCGTACTCTCATTGGAGCAGAAATCAAATACACCCCAATCGAGAAGACATGTCTAGCCTTGGTTTTTGCCATACAAAAACTAAAACATTACATGCAAGCGCATACGGTACATCTAATATCACGTGCAGATCCCATCAAATATGTCATGTCTAGGTCGGTGTTGACAGGACGACTAGAAAAATGGGCTCTGGTGATCAATCAATACGACATTATCTTCATTCCTCAAAAGGCAAACAAGCGAACAAGACTCAATAACAAGGATACATAAGATGTCGTTTAGATGGTTCTTAAATAAGTATCTGAGGAGACTACCAAAGAGCGACCAGAAGCCGAATCCGGTTCCAAAGATGCTGACCGTTGACAAAGAGAAGCGGTTGAACGGGGTTCGACAGCTGTAAAAACAGCTGGAACCCGAATCCGGTTAAAAAAAAATGCTGACCGTTGACGAAGAGAAGCGGTTGAACAGGGTTCGACAGCTGTAAAAAAACAGCTGGAAGCCGAATCCGGTTCAAAAGATGCTGACCGTTGACGAAGAGAAGCGGTTGAACGGGATTCGACAGCTGTAAAAACAGCCGGAAGCCGAATCCGGTTCCAAAGATGCTGACCGTTGACGAAGAGAAGCGGTTGAACAGGGTTCGACAGCTGTAAAAAAAGCCGGAAGCCGAATCCGGTTCAAAAGATGCTGACCGTTGACGAAGAGAAGCGGTTGAACGGGATTCGACAGCTGTAAAAACAGCCGGAAGCCGAATCCGGTTCCAAAGATGCTGACCGTTGACGAAGAGAAACGGTTGAACGGGATTCGATAGCTGTAAAAACAGCCGGAAGCCGAATCCGGTTCAAAAGATGCTGACCGTTGACGAAGAGAAGCGGTTGAACGGGGTTCGACAACTGTAAAAACAGCCGGAAGCCGAATCCAGTTCAAAAGATGCTGACTGTTGACGAAGATAAGCGGTTGAACGGGGTTCGACAACTGTAAAAAACAGCCGGAAGCCGAATCCGGTTCAAAAGATGCTGACTGTTGACGAAGATAAGCGGTTGAACGGGGTTCGACAACTGTAAAAAACAGCCGGAAGCCGAATCCGGTTCAAAAGATGCTGGCCGTTGACGAAAAAAAAGCGGTTGAACGGGGTTCAACAGCTGTAAAAAAAAAAAATAAATAAAATAAAATAAATTATATATATATAAATACATATATATATACTAAAAAAAAAAGAGAAGAGAAAATATATACATATATATATATACATATATATATATATATATGTATATATATACATATATATATGTATACTTAAATAATAATAAAAAAAAAAGAAAAAAAAAGCCCTCGTCCGTCCATCTCATACAGCTTTTGACACTCTTGTTGTGATTTTTTTTTGGATATATATCATCTCTTTCTTTTGATGGGTATTAATTTAATAATCCTACGTGTCTTCCCTGGTTGGCCGGCACATGTTGATGTAAAGTAGTTTGGGTGCTTCCTTTTTGGTTTTGACCACAACTATTGCCCCGCTCCAGGAAAATCTCTTCTTTCACGTAAAGAAGGGATATATCATATACATGCACGTATACTACTATATATTACGAGAACAAGGTAGCGGTGGGGCTGTCGGACGGGATACCTCCGTTGATCGACCTCTTACGACATGGGATGATCCGGGGCAAGAGAGACGAGACGGCCGCGCTGTTTCAGTCCCTGAATCATAGAGATCCTGCGGGGCGGCAATATGGGCACGAAGGAAAACTCCACGGCCGCACTGTTCCTGTGCCTGAATCATATGCATAAAGGCAGGGCTGTAGAGGGCGGCATCGCAGGGCCGCTGTTTCAGTTGAGGAAAGATCGTAGGGATCTGGAGCTCGTCGACGAGGCGCTTTCGATAGTGTTGCTCCTCGCCTCACACCAGGACGGAAGGCAGGAGATCGGAGGGCTGAAGTTTATCGAGGTGTTGGTGGAGCTAATACTGGAAGGAAGCCGGAAGAACCAAGAGGGTGCCGCTGCCGTTCTTCTTGAGCTGGTCTAAGCGATTCTTCATTCATGCTCGCTACTCTGCAGTTCGGTGTGTACGACAGTTTGGTTGAGATGGCACAGAACGGCACGAGTAGGGCTCAGAGGAAGGCTAATTTGATCTTAAAACAAATTCGTGAGGAGTTATAAAAAAAAAAAAATATATATATATATATATATATATATATATACACACACACACATATATATACACACATATATACATATATATATATATACTAAAAAAAAAAGAAAAAAAAAAAGAAAAGAAGGAAGCTTTATAAGTGAGGAAACAAATTAGTAAGGAGTTACGCAGAAAAGAATTACCAAAGGTATGTTGATGACGAATTAGTCGTATAGAAGTAAAGCAAGAGACCGTCAAATAAATTGAAAAGTCTTCGGTTTTCTCGGTGGGGCGAGATTAATTTTGGTTGCCAAGTTATTGTGTTTACCTGGGCGACTCGTATATTTATAATTGGATTAGTTGGCTGTAAATCTTTAAGGATAGAATCGCCGGTTAAAAGATAAGCTTTTGTGATAAGATTAAATGCACAAAACTCCTAAAAGATAGTAATCCAATTGGGAAAATATCTTCAAAAATTTTTAACTCTAGTAAAATTTTAGTATTTCATTTAACTCTAGATATGTTTCACCATCAAAATATTAACCGCGGAGAAGATTTTTTTAACTCTAGTAAAATTTTAGTATTTCATTTAAAATAAATCTTCAAAAAAAAAAAAAAAGGTATCCAAGTTCATATTTTGGATAAATTCCAACCAAGTACCACAAGTCACAGTCAAATGGTCACTTAAATTTACCAAGCCAGTGACTTGTAGTGGGGGCATTTGTTGACACCAAAAAAAATATATAACAACAAGAAAAATAATATTTGATTGTTATATGGTCAATCAACCTAAATTGGGGATAATTAAATATTCCTAAAAATTATTCGGGATTTATATATTAAAATAAAATATTTTAATTGTTTACATCCCGTTCGTATTTTATTAAATTGGGCCAAAATATTTCAATTGGGCTTAGTTTAATTAAATACGGGTCTAATTTATTTCACAAAGGGCTACGAGTTCGTAAAATTAAATTAAATGAAGCATGACTTTTAAGTCTAAAACGCAAGACGGGCCCAAGCCCAAAAGCCAAGGGAGGTCCTCTTCTCTATAAATAGAGGGCACCTCTCCTCATTGAAAAGAGGAAAGCCCGAGATCAAGAGCTTATAGAGAGAACACTCCCAAGCACTCTAAAGCTAAAGATCGAAGACTCGAAGAACGAAGACTGAAGAACGAAGATCCGAAGGTTGAAGAAGTAAGATCTGAGGATCGAAGAACGAAGATTCGAAGATTCGAAGATTGAAGAAGTAAGATCTGAAGACTCGAAGAACGAAGATCCGAAGATTGAAGAAGTACAATCCAAGGATCGAAGAACGAAGCTTTTTAGATCGTCAAAGTCGAAAACGTTGAAGCGTTGCAACTTCAACATCATTAAACCTATTCGAAGAGATCAAGCACCACCAAATCGTGCCCTCTTTACCAGGTAAATTAAATTTTCATCAACAGGTTTGGATCAAGCTCATTAAACTCAAGACGAGCCCCGAACAAGTTGAGCCCAAAATTCAACATCGCAAACCACAACGCCATCAATTGTCTAAGAGATTGAATCAGAGGATATTAAATCTTGTACCGGATTTATACAGAGATTGTACCTACATTCGATCCGATAATTAATAATCAATAAAAGTATACTTTGTTCTTCAATTTTCTTTTTGCAGAAAATTTATCGTTAACAGCATGGTTTGGCGTGGGTTTCTCTTGATAGAAACCTGGGGAAAGATAGGGAAAGGGCATGACTGGTGGTGTAAGCTGGGTGTAGGTTAAGTTACCGGGACCATGAATGGGAAAGGAAAGATATGAACCATGCGAGAGGAGTTATATGTAGGGCTGTTAACGAACCGAATCGAGCCGAGCCGGGGTAGGCTTGGGCTTGGCTCATTTACTAAACGAGCCTAAAAATAAAGCTTGAGCCTGGTTTGTTTATAAATGAGCCGAGCTTTTAACGAGTCAAGCCGAACTTTTAACGAGCCGACTCTCGAGCTTTGGTGGTAAACAAGCCAAGCTCACGAGCTTTTGCATTCTAAACGAGCTCGATCCTAAATTTATTAGGCTCAAGCTTGACTTGTTTAATAATCGATCCGAGCTCAAGCCAAATTTTTTAACTTGTTTAATAAGCGAACCGAGCCGAGCCGAGCCGAGCCGTTAACGAGCCGAGTCCAAAAAGCTCGCTAGCCTGCTTGGTTTGTCAACAGCCCTAGTTATATGGCTTGAAGAGGAAGGGGAGAAGCATGCTAATTAGGATATGAGGAGAAGGAAAAGGGAAAAAAAAAGAAAAGGAAAAGAAGAAGGAATTTAGGGTTAGGATTATAGTTAGGTTTAAGTTTAATATTAAAGAATTCGGGTAAAATTAATTTGTTAGGGTTAGATTAAAATATTATTTATCTAAAATTAGGGTTAGAATTAGGCTTAGATTTACAATTAAGGAATTAGGGTAAAATAAAAATATTAACTGCTGGAGATTAGGGTTAGGCTAAAATATTAACTACTTGAAATTAGGGTTAGAATTTGGTTTAGATTTATAATTAAGGAATTGTGGTACAATAAAAGTATTAATTACCTGGAATTAAGTTAAAATATTAATACTTGGGATTAAGGTTAGGTTAAAATTTAGGGTATTACATTATGTGTCTTATACACCATTTACTCTCCTATGTATGTATGTAATTATGTGACATCGGAGATACATAGATGGAATATGGAGAGTTAAATGAAGGGAGAGTTATGTACATAATTACAATTAATTTGGATGCATATAGTAGTAGCTATAATTATTGTAAGATGTACTTCTACCTAAATAAGATATGTACATCAATATGAAATACAACAATTATGATTATTTATGTCTAATAATAATATATTTATAAGTACATTTCTGTAAATGGTATCATATCAACAAATTTTTGTATAGAAGTATTATTTGAAAGTTATACTAGTAATTCTAGAAAATATATCAATAAATGAAAAACCATTAAATATATATTTGGAAACACTATAAATGGATATTTTTGTCTAAGTTGAAAAATATAGAAATAATGGTATAGTATTATATATTTTTCTAAATTTATTGGTATATCTACTTAAATCATATTCACACATATATTTTTTTAGAAATATTCATCAAAAACACTCAGAAATATATTGGTAAAGTTAGTGAATATTTGTATAATAAAGTTTGGAAATATACAAGAATATGAGACTTATAATTATTTTATGACCAAATATAATACCAACAAATTTAATTTCAAATTAATATAGGATACAACACAAAGTAAAACCAACTATCATAGAAGGGTTTTTCTAACATGTGCCTTAGAGCATTTGTTAGTGTTAATAAAAATATAAATAATACTAATATTCAATAACACCAACTACAATTAGGTTATACAATTTATACACTAATTATACTACTTTAGGATATATAAATTAAAATCTTAGCATGTGTTTTATGGCATATATTAGACAAACCAACCACATACTAGTAAATTAGTAACATCTCGTGTCTATCTGTATTTTACTTGCATTAAAAAAAAACTCAAGCATGTGTTTTATGGCATATATTAGACAAACCAATTTTAATGTTGTAAACCTAAAAATGATGACAACTTTCTCCATCAAGTTCAAACAACTAAAATAGTACTTTAGCTTGCATGATATGAATTATTTTTCACAAAACCAAATGTACAATGGCCAAACAATTTAAAGCCTTGGCTTGACTAACATTTATCCATAAAAAATGATATCGATAGTGAAGTCAAGGTTAGTTTGGTAAATTTTATGTCCATTCACAATTTTATATACATATGTATTATTATTATTTTTATAGATCTACATGGTAAAATCTAGAAAACACCATGAGGGAGGTAACATATAATTGTGTAAAATGGTGCCCCTATTATGTCAAAGAACAAATCATTAAAAACTTTGGGATGAGGATGATCCAAAATTAAAACACCAAAATAGGCTCTATGTCCCTTGTGTTAGGAATTCCTCAATACAGGAGAAACTAAATTTCATCAACTAGTGGCTAAGAAGGTTTGTCAACAAGGAGAAGCCATCTAAGGGCATCAACTAAAGATATTGACCTAAGAGGGTTGTTGGCTCGAGCAGCAACCAAGGTTGTCATCTAGGTGTGAGTCAGGAGAAGAGACTAAGGTCGTCCACCAAGAGAAAAGGCTAGTTGTAGTTAGCCAAATAGTTGTGAACCAAAGGGAAAACTGTCAAGGAGTCAACTAGGGCCACTGTTGTGGACACAAACAAGCGTGATTGCCAAGAAAACAACCAAAATCATGCCTAATGACTATTAGTGAGTGAATCTTGTTAGGGAGTGGCTAGGAAGTCCCTTGTAATAAGGGATTTGGCGCTCATTTGTATAGTAGTTAATTATTAAGCTTCAACTTATATCTCTCCTTTTATCAAGAAGACAAGTATATAAGTTAAAAACACAAATGATGGCTGCCTGTCCTAGTAAAATAAGTGGAAGGGTATAAGATGTCCTATTCTACCCATTATTTAGAGAGGGGAAAATAGTGCATGCAATGGTGCAAGCTCCAAAAATTTTCTCCACATCTTTATACTTAATAAAAGTATCATCCTTCTCCTATAAACTCTCATTCTTTTGTATTCAATATCTACTTTTAAATTTTTTTTCATAATTGTACTGTTGATTGAGGGGGTAATAGTCACCTGGACAAGAGGAATTATCTATTATTTTTTCCAACACCATGTAGATGAATCGATTCACCAATGCAATATCCACTCTAAAGTTGTGAATAGTGAAATAGGCTAAGAAATCACCCCTAAATTGGCGACCGGCATCTAATAGTGGTGCTAGTGGATGATATGCATATTGACCTTCATTAAGTAATAAAACAACAACAATTGAATCACTAGATAGGAAAACTATTGAATATCCCCTATCTTAGCAACCATAGCCCATGGAAAATTACCTAGAGTTTCATTGTCAACATGTAGCCATAGCCAACATTAGAAGAAAATACGAAGAGCCATTTATCAAGATGATTCTGAGCCCCATATCTAGCAGTAATGAATCAAGGATTATCCAAGGAGATCCCACTAACATTAATTTTGATGAAATCATGTTGTGGGGGTTTCCACCTGACATTGTTGGTAATAAGTATAATAAAGAAAGAAGATTGAGAGATTAAATTGTTGTGTCATTAAGTGATCACTACCTTATAGGTGAATTAGGCCCAACCATAGTATAATCATTCAAGAACATTCAATCCTCAAGGATTCACACAACTTCTCTCAAACTCATGCACTCAAGGTTGAAGGAATGGATAATTGGAGAATTCAATTACCCAAAAATTCATAGGAAAGAGAAAAATGTAGCTTATTATGATGGAGGTTTATATATCCCAAGATTAAGTTACTAGATGTGGTTATAAGTGATCTTTGTAGTAATCCCACACCTTCCACTCACCCCCACTCCCCCATCAAAAAGTATTGGAAAAGTGGAGAACATGTGGAAAATATGGATCATTTAGTGGGTGCATGGAGAGAGTGAGTGGTTATTGAGAAAATGAAGAATATGGGTAGTTTTATTGTAGTTATCCAACAATCCCCCACTAACTAAGAGAAAACTCAAAGTAAATAAAAAAAGCTTCAAACATAAATATCAATATCTTTCAATTGAATTGATACATAGAAAAATGAGGTTACAACATACTCTAAATAGTAAATTTCTCTTGAAATACCTAAATTTGAATTGATTTATCATAACAAATATTACAGTTTTAAATTCTACAATATCTCCTCGATAACCAAAATGAATTTGTGCTTTAAATAGCTCTATGCACATCTTGGGTACTCTTGAGTGCTCTAAAAAAAACCTAACTCTCTCATAGAAGGCGGATCACCTTCACACCCAAATAGATGAGTCTATCAAGTGCATCACTATAATACTACACATATGGTTATGGACTTATTAAGAGCTTCAAGCTCACCCTCAAAATAATCAACATAATCCATCAAGTGTATCTCAAAGCACCACCAATACTATTATGGATTCAAAATGAACATATAACTCAAACTTAGCACTACTACACATGTAAATCCATCTAATGTGTCTTCATAACATCACCAAAATTGGCTATGAATTCAAAAGAGCACGCACAACTCTATAACTTATGTTACAAGGACAAGATTGTAGTGCTTAAAGAGTAATCATACATCTTTCCATTGAGCTTGTTGTATCATATTAGGTTTGGCCCCATTGAGTTTGACTAGATTAGGTATCCACTATATTTTTGTCTACCTTGGGCTTAAGGAACATCCTTCTTAAAGATTCAAGGACCACTTTCCTTGATAAACCTTTCATGAGAGGATTTGGTAAATTCCTCTCTAAACGCACATACTCTAAGAAAATCACTCCTTTCAATAAATTATCAGCCTCCCTGTGTCTAAGACAAATATGTCTCATGTTTCCACTATACACGCTATTCTTAGTGATTCCAATAGCGGATTGTAAATCACAATAAAGTGAAACCAGAACATTAGATAATATTCTAAAACCAAAGGACAATAAATAACACTCTAAGCAACACTCAAAACCACTTTTTACTAGGCATATAACATATTAAATAGTAAAATTGAGAAGATATTTCAACAGAAAAAAAAA
This sequence comes from Tamarix chinensis, assembly GCA_030549775.1. NCBI lineage: Eukaryota > Viridiplantae > Streptophyta > Magnoliopsida > Caryophyllales > Tamaricaceae > Tamarix > Tamarix chinensis. The sequence goes on along the minus strand of CM060176.1, from coordinate 107,932,794 downwards.
ACTATTTTAGAATAGAGACTTAATTTTTTTTTCCGTATAAAATTAACCAAGACTAAAGGATAAAATGCATGCATAAAGTAAACAATAAAGACAACAAAAGGGAGAGAAAAAACTTATAACAACCACCGAAGAAGAAGGCTTGAAGTAGAAGAAATTATAAAGTTTCTTCGCACTGCTACAAATTTTCTATTTTGTGCTCAAGTAAATGAGTAAAAGTAAAAATAATTCTAGGTTGAACTAGAAGGAGGGGGGAAGCTAAGACGTAGATGATGGTTATAAAATAAAACTGTCATCTATAGTACTATAAAATAAATTTCTGTTATAATTTCTAACCGTGTTCTATAGTTCCACTATATTTTCAAACTACTCCAATTTTTACTAGATGCGTTATATATATAGAAAGTCGTTATTGTTACTTGTTACAGCAAGTATATATAAATTTCTGTCTATTCATATATTTATAGTAGTGTATGGGTATGTATATTATACTACTAATTTTTCTATTTTTTATAAATACAAACAACGAAATAATAAATAATAATAACAATTTTCCCAAAGGAAGCCTTAAATGGGAAGGTTGGAGACTCCGTGGCATCGTGATAGAGAGTGAGGTTTCCATTTAAGAAGGTTAAGGTCTCTAACTTTTTCACTAGCAATTACTATTCTAACATTCTCCTTTATTAAATAATAATAATAATAATAATAATCTCCTTTCTTATATTCCCCAACCATCCCCCCGTCCCTTCTTTCTTCTAGGGAGGCCAAAATAGCCAACTTATTGACAGAAAGATGAGAGTCTACACTACTATTTCCTTTTCTTTTTTTCTTTTTTTTTTCTTTAAAAAAAATGTATACTTGCTTTTGTGTGTATATATATCTTTCCTTGGAGCACATAAAAATAATAATAATAATAATAAAACACACACATCTTCCAGAGATTATTATTGCTCCACATCCTTTTTCTGGATTCTAGTTCTCGTGCATGCAATACAGTGATGGGAATAATCATCTCTTAAGAAAATAAGCCGAATGTAATGTTAAATAATCTATATACTTAGGATTTGAGTTTTTAATTTAGAAGTGTGGGAAAGTTAAGAGGAGATTTTCTATGGTTATTTAGTAGTAATCTTATCAAAGAAGAAAAAAAAAAGTAGCAGTGGTAGTCGTAGTAAATTTTTGTACGTATATATGAACTAGTGAGTTGGTGAAGTAACTCTCACAAACAGTAGTAGTGGTAGTGGCAGTAGTAGTAAAAAAAATTTCGTATTTATGAGCCAGTGAGTTGGTAAAGTCAACTCTCACAAATCAACTTCTATGGCGATCGAGATCATGTTTTGTTCCCCACAGTTCGTTTAATGTACCTAAAATGGAAGGCAAATCAATGTAGAATCAGAAAGAAGCTAAACACAAAATGGAGAATCAAGCAAAACCGGTATTAATTCATTCTCGCATAATCGCTCGGTTCTTCTTCTTCGCAGATTACCTTATTGATCCAATATATGTAGACCGCCTGTATGTAATGCATCGCTTCTAGGTTGTAAATTTTTTTCGCAGAACTTGAAAAAGCGACAGAAAACTTTACTGATCAGTCGGTCAACAATCCTTTAATTCCTCTCTACGTCCGAGTTGACGAAAAGAAATCATTGAGAAAACTAGAACAAACATACACAAACAGTACTCTTTATGAGCTGAACGTACACTATATCAATCATCGTCATACAGACTGCTGCTGCTGTTCTCTCGCATCCTTATTGTACCCAGTAGGTGGTATCTGCGGCTGTCCCATAGCAATCCCGCCTTGCTGTTGACGGTCAAAATAAGCGGGAGGAGGCGGGGCGGGATTCTGATTCTGATCAACAGAATCCATGAGGATGATCGCTGCGACACCAAGCAAGGTACTTAGAAGTGCCAAAAAGGAAGCACCGGCAAAGACACCAGGTTTCATGTATGGGCAATTATATGATCCTCTTGACGGCGCATCACTAGCTTGCTGTGCATGTAGGCCAGCTCCCGATAAGAATAGGATAGTTGCTATCACAGCAGCTACCCTGCATGCAGCAGCCATGAATTATCATATAACACCCAGCTTAATTCAATAATGGTTCGTGCATGTAATTAAAGCCCACCAACCAGATCAAGAACGGTTCGTGCGTGTAATTAAGGGCCAGCCAACCAGCAGCATGTGTCACTAGCTTGCTGGTACAAATTAAAGATCAGCCAGCGCTTATACATAGAGAGAGGAAGCATACCAGGATATTATGGAGGAAACGAGAGCGAGCGTCTTATTAGATTTAGAGGCATTGCTGACTGCTCTTTTGCAGCACACACAGCGTGTATAAGCTGCAACGATTATCTCAGCCACTAGAAGGGTAACTGCTGCTACTATGGAGAGAGGCAAAGCCGGCGTGCTTGGGTAGTAACATTCCCCAAAAAATGATGTAATATCAGAAGCCTGCGTATATAATAAATCAATAGACAAAGATAGCAGCGATAAGCATGAGCACTATACTGCTCATAAATGGTGTACTCGGTTGGTGCATGGAAAAAGAATCGGTTGTTTTTGATCATCCTATCGCTAGCTTACCTTTATCTTCGTGGCTTCTGCCGCAAAACCAAGCGCAGCTGATACAACGCCTAGAATGACCACAATGATAGAGACCACAGCCACCTGAGACCTCATGTTGAACCCACCTGATCTCAGCGCCACTCTTATGTTCCTTTTCTTCCAATAAGAAGAAAACGATCAAGTGAGAAAGAAGGATCTTATTATAAATATATATTAGTTAGTTAGCTAGGCTACCGATATCATCCAGGAATTAACATATGCTCTTTCTGAGAAATAATTTAAAGCAGAGCCGGTCGGAGGAGAATTATAAAGTGGGTGGGTAAGGCAACGGCTGACAAGTCCGCCAGAATGATCTTCCGTGTACATTCAATATATAATATATAATACTAATAATAAAATGCAGCTATATACGTCGCGTGAATATCAACAACTACTAGTAATAATATTGATAGAGATGAATATGCTAATTAATAAGAAACTACTAGTAATAATATACAACCAAGAGCTTAGCTAGCTAGAATTGTTATATAATGATACATTTTAAGTATGGGAGCCACGACCGTATGTGCTCATAATTAAGATATATATATATATAATACACAACCAAGAGCTTAGCTTGCTAGAATTGTTATATAATGATACTTTTTTAAGTATGGGAGCCACGACCGTTTGTGCTTATATATAATTAAGACATATATATTTACTCTTCCCTCGGGCGCAGCTTAATTGTTCCAATATTTTAATGGGTCAATTAGTTGCTTACCTGAGTGTATTTGTCCATACAAATGATTGATCAAACCAACCGAATCTAGGACAATTATTAGGCCGAAAGAATAGGTCAACGCTTTTCATTGTTTCATAGGATGACCAACCGAAAGAGTAATTGATATATATATATATGGAGTAACACTATAATTACATACAGAATTGAATTCGTGGTTCCGGGAATTAAGTTCTGTGATTCAGCTACAGAATACAGAATGGATGATTGGGTCAGCAGCGAAAGGTTCTTTTTGTTTGTTCCATTCAATCTATTTCCTTTCTATGTTGTCATGGAGAGAGTGAATTATAGACTATTAAGATTTAGTAAACAACATAACGTTTCGAAGGAAACCTCCAACCCTAGAGATTGGCACCCACGTGAGAACCTTGTTCAAACTAGGTATCAGTAAAGAAGTGTAGAAGACCATTCTTTCACCGCTTCTCTTTTAATAAATCATCAATAATATGCATGCATACATACATATATACAAACATACATCCATATATATATATATATATATATATATATAGAGAGAGAGAGAGAGAGAGAGAGAGAGAGAATGAAGTTTTTTGGGGGATCACATGGAGTTGTGCATGAGTTTTGGGATAAATAAAGGCCAATATCTAGGACAATTAGCAATAGAGGATAAAAAAAATTAAGATTGAGATTTTTTTTGTTCATATTTTACCCTTTCTTTCTAATTGTTATAATGTGGAAAAAATTTGTTTTAATTTTTTTTTTCATTTTTAATTTGTTGGTCATTAAATGAGTTCTGAAACTAGACATTTATGTGTGTTTGTGTGTGATTTTCTAAACATATTGTGACTAAACCCTTGATAATTAATTTAAACCCCCTATTATTTATTTTATACATTTGCACAAAAAATGTATTTATGCAACTTACATGTGTTTGCCTTTTTTCATCCATCGAGCTTCAAACCAACTTCGATACCCAATATTTTTATCTATTTTATTTTATAAAATTATCCCACACATTTTCATAAATTTTCATAATTTATGGAATTTAATTGATACTTTTCTCAACAAGTGCCTATTTTTGGACTTTTTTGCAATTTAATGAACCAAAATAAATTATAATAGATCCTCTAACCATTCTTTTGATCCTAAATAGTCTTATAACCAAACTAAATTAGATTTTTAACTTGGTTATCTCTCACCCAACAAAAAAGTGCATCAAGTACCATAATCATAATTTTATAATAGTTCATTTATACACTCAACTAAACCCCAACCCTCTCTTTTACACCCCTAATCCTAACACTCCAGTGAGGTTAAAGTCAAACAAAAAAACCATTCCACACTCCTACTAATCAAATCTCACTCTATTTTATTTTTTTTTTTCAAATCATGCGTCTCACTTTAACCTCGCATAAAATCATAGAATTTTAATAGTAAAACAAAGGTGATTTTTCTAACTTTGAACAACACAAAAAGAAATATTACTTTGGGCAAAAAAATATTTCGTCGCCTAAGAAAAAAAATTTGTCGCCCAAACTTTAGGCGACAAAAAAATTTCGTCACAATTTTGTTACCATAAGCCCATTGCCCTTGCTTAGGGCAATGAAAAGAAAATTTTGTTGCCCTAAGTCTCTTTTTGTGCAAAGAATATTTTTTGTCGCCATAAAACTCTTGTGTGCGACGGATATATTTTGTCGCCCTAAACCTCTTTTGCGCGACGTAGATGTTTTGTTGCCCTAAACCTCTTTTGTGTGACACATATGTTTTGTCGCCCTAAATCTCTTTTGTGTAACAAATATTTTTTGTTGCCTAGACCCACTTTTGTGCGACGAAGATGTTTCATTTGTGGCCCTATTACTTGTTTTGCAACAAAATCAATTCCTAGTCTTTCTTCCAAGCTACAAAATATTTTATAGCCCAAAGACCTGTACTATGTATTCATAATAATAGATCATGTTGTAATGCAGTATCATTCATATAGATACTCCACCATATTTCATTACCCTGTACAATGATATATCATTCAAACCATGCATAGGTTAGGATATTTGTAACACCCCCAAAATTCACTCCTGAAAAAAAAAATTTAAAAGAATAAAGCGGAAGCTAGGAGAGAATTTGGGGAATGTTACCGCCACATCTAACACAAGATAAATGTCCACCATCTATCTCATGCTAGATGTAAGGCTAAAACTTGTCAAACAAAACTTTAAACATCAATGCCGTAAGGATAAACTCCCACAAGGAGATATCCACAGGCAGATGGCAAGTGAATCAATTCACTAAATAAAATCATAGCTGAATCAATCAGCGGAATCTGTGGAATAAATCCGAATTTTAAAAGCTTATCAGAGTACGAGAGATTGAAAGTTAATTACAATACCCTTAATATTTTAAATACAACACTTGAAAATTCCAAATACAAATACAGTTAAATAAGACAATCCCGATAGATCAAATTCCGGATTGCCTACTCTCTCAAGTCAAGCCTTCCACCCAAATATAATATTTGAACTGAAACCTGCACAAGAGGTCTGCTCCCCACCATTAGTGGATCATCACAGGACCCATTCAACCAAGGTAGCATCAGTACGGCTCCAGTACTAAGTAAATCAATACTACCAAACTCATGGAAGGAAGCATAAAACACATAAGATACAAGCGTACAAGAAATCAAGATAGCATGCTAAGTAACACCAATCTAACAATCCAATGACAATCATTATTACATCTAATTTTATTTATTTACGATGAGTTCAGGGACCCCACTATTCTTAAACCGGTGGAACGGTCTGAAGAACCTCTCGGGGACAACACACCCGAGCCACTATTATCATTCGGTGGAACGGATCCTACACCTCTCAGGGCAAAACGCTCCCGAGCCACTATTTTGAACCGGTGGAACGGCTTGAAGCACTTCTCGGGGACAATACACCCGAGCCACTATTATCATCCGGTGGAACGGATCCTACACCTGGTCCTGACTCATGTAATCTTTCACTTTAAATAATTAGTGTCTTATCCATTACTTAACTCATATCATATTCTTATTCACGTTGAGTATAGGGCCCTACTATTCTTAATCCGGTGGAACGGACTGAAGCACCTCTCAGGGACAAGTCACCTGAGACACTATTATCGTCCGGTGGAACGGACTTTACACCTCTCAGGACAAAACGCTCCTGAGCCACTATTCTAAACCGGTGGAACGACTTGAATCAACTCTCGGGGACAACACACCCGAGCCACTATTATCATCCGGTGGAACGAACCCTACACCTCTACCCAACTCACGTGATCTTCCACTTTAAATAATTAGTATCTTATTCAATGATTTTAGCCGACCGTAAATCAGGCCCACATGAATAATTCCATGACATAAGGATACAACATAAGGTATCAAATAGTTTCAAATCCATACTCAACCATTCACATACTCAAATACATACCATATTCAACATCATACTAACATACATTGGCATTGAAGCTATGAATTCACACATACATAAAATTACCACACAGAACATTACATATACTTGACATGATTAAATAATAGATAGGCATACTTATCACCTTCTACTCCGAAGAGACATACATCCAGATTCCATCATAAGTAAAGGTAAGTAATGACTTACCTCAATCCGAAGCTAGCTAAGCAAATTGAGAAAGAGGGAGAGCTATCGAAGGCTCAACAATCCACGAGAAAATTTTCCTAGATCGCCGATAGAAATCGGAACTAGGTTAGAAACTCTCTTATCAATTAATAATTCACATATTATCACAAAATCAAGACAAACGACCTTTCTTAGAAAACGTGTCCAAAACTCAGGGCTCAAGAGCATAGCTCTATTAAGATTAATATTAAAATATAAATCAAATGATTTAAAACCCAAAGACAGAAATCGATTAGATAAAAAACACACGATACAATCAATTTTATAAAACCATCCCCGAAGATTAGGGTTTTTAATCCCTAAACTACGAATCGGCCAAATCACTTCAATTACTTCAAATTGATAGTTTCAAAACACAATTAAACTAATTTTAGATAAATCCAGGTAATTAATTTCAACTAAAATAATCTTCCTAGTAGCCAATTTAAGACTATCCGTTTTCAAAATTAGGGTTTTAAAGCCCACGACACAAGCTTGGATAATTCAAATCAATTAATTCCAATTAAAAGTATTAGAAAGCAATTAGGATCATTTCAACTATTTCTACAAAATTAATTTTAGAAAAACAATTATACACATGATCAATTTCATAATCTCACTTGAAATCTAGGGTTTTAGCCCTGAAACTACAATTCGGTTGAATTCTATTAATTTAATCAAATTGAATGTTTAGAAATGAAATTAAACACATTTTATAACATATCAAATAATCAATTGATCAAAACCAATAAAAGAAATACCTAATTTAGCATAATTAGGGTTTTTGAGCCCGGAACGCAAATCCGATCAATTCTTGCTAAAATATATAAATTGACAGTTCGAAAATGTAATTAAATATATTCTAATATAAATTTTATAGTCAATTGAATAAAATGACCCGATTACATAATCCAATTCAGTCCCGCAAGAGTTTTGACCTAAAAATCCAATTCCGATTAATTACGTACAATTTTTCCAAATCAACACTTCCGATATGAAATTAAATACATTTCAAACGATATTGTAAAATCAATTGAGCGGAACGACTCAATTACGCAACCCAATTTTATTACACACGAATTTTGACCTAGAAATCAAATTCCGATTGATTCCGCATAAATTTCTCAAATTGACGGTTCCGACATGGAATTAAATACATTTAAAAACATATTGTATAATCAATTTATCCAAAATCGCCAAATTGGACGGATCCGAAAAATTTGGGCATAACCCAGCCTAAAATTCAATTTCCCAAATTTCCAACACAAACCATACAATTAACATATCCAAATCAATCTTACATCACATATATACATTATCAAACAATTAATTTAGCTTATCACAAGCTAAATCATACCCAATTAATTAAATTAATATTAGGGTTTTCAGAAATTTATACCAAAGAAAATCAACAAAATTGGAGGAAAGGAAGGCCGGAGAAGCTTTGTTGGGGACCGAGGAGCTCGCCGGTGGTCGGGAGACGTCGACGGTGACCGGGCGGCGGTGGCGCGACCTGCACGGTTGCTGCTGCTGTGCACTGCTGCTGGTGGTGCGTAGCTGCTTCGATGGCTCCTGCTGCGGCTGTTGCGCAGCTGCAGCGTCGTCTGTGGTGGCAAGGGGAAGCAGGTTGGAGGTCGACGGCCGGCAAAGGAGGAGCAGGGAGCAGGAGGTCGGGGCTGGGGTTTCTGGGCGCAGAGAACAGGGAGCACGGGAAGGAGAGAAGAGAAGAGAAGAGAAAGAGAAGAAGAGAAAAGGAAAAGAAGAGGGGGGGTCGGCCGGTTAGGTGGGTTCGTTTTTTTTTTAATACACATATAAAATAAATACTAAAAGTATAAAATTATTAATGGATGATTTTATCTAAAATTTATTTAACGAAAATTTATTTCGTAAGGTTCCGAAAGCTTAAAATTAATAAAAAGGCTATATAAAGAATTCTGGAAACATTTTCGGAAAAATTTACCAACGAACATAAAAATTTGTATTATTTACGGAAATATATTATAAGACCTCGAAAAAATCATTTAAAAGCATATAATAAAATGTTTAAGTCAAATTCTAATAAACCGAGACTAATTTAAATAATTTCCAAAATCGATTTTTCGTAAACCAAAAATCGTAAAATGGAAGAAAATTGATTCCGGAAAGAAATTCATAAATAAACTCCGAAAATCTTTTTAATTTAAAACTTCCCGAAAATATTAATGATTTTCGAAAACGAATAAATTTAAAGTTGAAAATATTTTCTACAGATAAAATCATTAAAATAACTTTAACTATTTAAACAGAAATTTTATAATTTAAATAATATATTTCGTTAATGAAATATAACTCCAAAATAAAGTCGTAATCACACGACGAAGTTATAATCGAATACGAATCTAAAATATTACAAATCAAAACACGAGAATAAACGGGAACACATATTTTTAACTGAAAATCGAAATCATAAGAATATAATAAAATCATGGTCGTGAACGAATTCATCTAAAATGGTTCGCAACGACAACAATTAATTAAATTCAAATATGAATTCGAAAAAGTCGATAAATCCATAAAACGAATCAAAATTAAAATAATTAAATATTTACATCAAATTACGCTAATAAAATTCGAAAACGTCGATAAATCCATAAAACGAATCAAAATTAAAATAATTAAATATTTACATCAAATTACGCTAATAAAATCATTAGGCTTAATAAAATTAGGTTTCAAAAATACGGGGTATTACAATATTATTGTCCAAAAACACATGTGATTCCAATTTCAAAGTATATGACACTGCAATATACAAATTGGCAAAAGTCATGCATAATGGGTACCACAAAAATCAATTATGCTATCTAGCTTGAAGGACCACCAAAAAATAGATGATGTTATTTATAGTTCTGTATACTTAGCTTCATCAAGTATATTGCAGCGTCACAAAAAATGCTTCAAGTTAATCTGCAATTCATGAAAAAAAATATAAATTAAGATTATAAAGAGATAAGCAATGGTATCTATTTATAATTTTCTAATTCCCTTCAATTAAAAAAAGTTGTAAGCCATATTATAAAAATGAATACAAGAACTAACTTACAATCATAAGTCCAAAAAAGCTCCTTACCTCTAAAAATCTTTGTCATTTTCTATGTCCAATTAGAACTCCCAACTGTAATAGAGAACAAATAATATAGTTAGAATACTTGATGCAAAAATTCATCCATCTCAATTTCAAGACAATGAATATCACATGTCTAACATTGGCACAAAATACACATTTTGGTTCCATAATTTGTCCACACTTATAGTGCAGAGTTCTAACGTTCAAACCATTAAAAATGGGATATTTTGAATGGATTAAATATACCTCATACTAATTTATTGAGTTGTGAAGATTGTTGTGTTCCTAGAAAGCCTGCAATTTGATCTCTCACAACTTGCATCATTTCAGCCTTCAACTTCTATGTGGTCTCATCAACATCTGCTCTAAGTTTCCTCTCTCGTTCCTCTGCTTCTCTCTTTCTTCAGCAATTTCCTTCATCTTTTCCGTTTCGAGCCATAAATTTTCCTCCCTTAAGGCATTTGAATGTTTAAGCTCCTCAATTTGTTGACGAAGGCTAGCCTCAATTTCATTATCTTTTCTGTTCCTTAAAGGCATAGGTCCAGCTCCTAGCCCTCTAATATAGTTAGAACGATGCTCAAATGCCTAGGTATATGCTTCTTTCACACTAAGATTATCAACTCCATACAACTCCTACTGCTTAGCATGAAGTTCAGTCAACTTTTGGTATTTTGTATATGCACCATCTTCCCATGTACCATCTTTTTTCCTATAATAATATAAAATAAATAATTAAAAAAAACCTTACAAATTTGTATAAATTAACTTATATTTACATACTTCTTCATATCTGACACACCTTTTGGTCCAGAAAGTGATTCTGGTGGAGGGTCTCTTTCAGTGTGTCCAACACCGAAGTCTTTCCTATTCAATCACCATTTATGGTCCGGTTCCAAGAATCTCCTATGTCCCAAATAGTAGTGCTTACGAGAGTGCTTTAATCTTTGAGACCAAGTATCTTTATGGCAATTAGGACAAGAAAGGGTCCATTTTGTGCTCCATCCGGACAAATTAGCGTATGCTGGAAAATCACTAATTGTCCACAATAAAACAACATGCATATTAAACACCTCACCACTATGTGCATCAAATGTCCTAACCCCATTCTCCCACAGTTCCTTCAATTCTTCTATTAGTGGTTGCAAAAATACATCTATATCATTAACTGGTGATTTTGGACCAGGAATTAACAAAGATAACATGAAGTAAGCACTTTTCATGCACATCCAAGGAGGTAAATTGTATGGGACAAGAATAACAAGCCATATGCTATACTTAGAACTTAAGTGTGCTCCAGGGTTGAACCCTCACTCGCAAGTGCCAACCTAACACTCCATGGATCAGCGGAGAAAGTGGGAAATAATTCATCTAGAAACTTCCAAGCTCTTGAATTTGCAGGATGCCTCATAATTCCATCGTCTGGACGATGCTCTTTATGCCAACGCATATGTTCTGCTAATTTAGAGCACCTATACATCCTTTGAAGCCTAGGGATTAAAGGAAAATGGCGTAAGACTAGTTGAGGCACCTTATTTCTCATGTGCAACCCATCACCATCACTGCTACTTCCATCATCTTGATTCTTGTCCTTCCATCTAGAGCATCCACAAACTGGACAACTATTGTATTGAGAATATTCTTTCCAAAATAATATGCAATGATTAATGCAATCATCAATTTTTACATAATTCAACCCAGGTTCCTTAGTGTATTTCTTTGCTTCATATGATGTCTTAGGAAATCATTTATTTGAGTTAAAGGCTCTATGAAAACCTTGAAGTAGTATATCAAAAGATTTATTACTCCATTTATTACTCACTTTGATGTGGAGTAAGTTAACCAAAAATTATAATTTTGAGAACGTCTTACAATCTACATACAACTATGTCTCAACATCTTTCATCAACTTAAAAAACTTCTCTAAACCAACACCATTTTCCTCAAGCGACTGATACACTACTTCTGATTCACTATTATCAATACCCATGGAAAATTGAACGTTTGTCACATCTTGTACCTATGGACCCATATTATCAAGATATGCCTCACCATCCGCATTAACTCTAGTCTCTTCATCATAAGTATTATGAATACTAATATTATCACCCCTGATACTGCTGCCATCACTTTCTCCATGAAAAATCCATGGATTATAATTATTCTTGATGCCATTATTGGCTAAAATAAAATTACAATTCAAGCAAGGGCATTTTAGCAAAATTCCCTCTTCCTTTCCACCAAAACAAAATTATAAAAATTCATTAACACCTTCAATATAATTTGGCTTTCTCCTATCATTTATTCCCTTATGGTTCATCCAACTTCGATCCCTAGGAATTTTTGAAACAATGACTATACATGCAAAAGCAAATAGGAAAACATATATTAGGAAATGTTCGGCGGTCAAATATAATCAATGACTATCTTCTATTTTTCTTATTGATTAAGGTGATTTATGTGTTAATTATTAGTTATCATATATATGAAAAGCAAGCATTTGAATATGTCTAAAGGAATGTTTCTATCTTAAAAGTTGATGCTTAATTGTTTATATTACTTAACTATATAAGATAACATAAGTTTAATATATAGACTCGCACAATATTTTTTAAGAGCTGATTTACAATGCTCAGGCAGCAGCAGGATTGATCATTTATAATCAAACTTCAAGTTAAAGTGTATTTAAATTGTATATTTCACATAAGAGTATTTGTAAAAGTTAATTAATATACTACAATTTTACCCCTTTCTCTTTTTTCCTTTTAGTTAAAGCTAAGACAATTAAGAAGATCAAACCATATCTTAGTAAAGAAGATTTAAATATTGTAATTGCAAATATTTTAAAAGAAATGGACTTCAATACTCTAAGTATCTACCATTTGTGCAGCAAGAAGTGGACTTAAGCTATTATTTAGCAACAGCATAATATTAGAATTCTTGACAATGATTTTGTGAAGGAACAATATTAAAATAAAAATCTATACATGAGTCCTGTACAAAGTTTTTCTTATTTTCATTAATTTTCAATGACGATAATTAAATCACAAATGAGGGGTGTACAATTCTGACTAAAGTCAGAGACTTTTCAGCAAAGAGCATAGCAAAAATAACATTTATTGGAATCCATTTAAATGAAGTATAGGCCATATTAAACACACAGCCTCTTCCATATGTTTAGGCATATCTTGAATAAGATATGGTTGTATAATTTAAACTTACAAGACAACATTTTATATGTGGTAAAGCAATAAGAAGTTCAATTTTCTTGTTATATGATTCAGGCAACATAACATTTTCAAAACCAGCAATATGCACGCACATATAACATCATTACTCTTAGAAAATAAATTATCAAACCACCCCATCCCCCAACTAAAGGGAATTGCCAATGAAGAAAAAAATAAATTATCAAACCAACAACCTACAATTAAAGAGCAATATATAATCAAAATAAATTATGAAACCAGCAATATGCACGTACATATAACACTAAGTTAATATGCAATATAAAAAGGGAACTGAAACAATTATCTGCAACATACACACACATAAAACACATTCCAGGGAATTGAAACAGGTAAATAGAAAAATAATCTAGCAACATACACACACATCTGACACATTCAAGGGAACTGAAATAATTAAAGAGAAAAATAATCTAACAAAATAAGACTTACCACTGTTTGCTACTCAAAAAACCAGATGGAGGAAGATTAATACTATTTAATAAGCCCTGCACCTGCAAAATTATCAAACAAAGAAGAAAATTTAGGAAATTTTCTACATTTTTCAATGAAGTTGGAGAAAGGGTAGAAGATTAGTAGATATATGAACCGAAATAAAGATAATGAAGAGGAAAATTAAGGATTTACCCAGACAACTAGAAGTTGTAGAACATGGTGGTGCGAAATTAAGGGTTAGGGTTTCACGAAATAAAGAGGGAAGTTTTTCTTCTATGTTGTTTGTGAAAAAATTTGGCCAAAATAAGAAGTCCGGCGGTAGGGGTAAAAATTTTGGGCGCCAGGGAAAAGAGTACCATTGGTGATAAAATATATAATTGTTTCCCAAGCTTATTTTTGTGCAACGAGACTAATTTTGTTGCCCTTATTATCATATCAAACAATATTTCTTACACATCAGAAATTGATTTTTTATTTAGGTTTCGGGGGCACTGCCCCTTTGAACCCCGCCCATTGTTTGGCCAGCGGGATCGCCGCCAGGGGCGCTGTCCTTGGACCCCTACGGGGGCGCTTCACGTCCCCTTATTGAACAAAAAAATAACATATATAATTTAAACAAACACACATTTCAACATAATCTTGAAATTTTATGTTTTCATTTGAGCATATAATGAGTGCACTTCCCATATTAAATACACTCTAAAGTGTTGATTTTAAAATTTTTAGCAACCATTTGCTAAATTATAGGCAAAAAAAAAATCATATTGTTTCCCAACACCGAATTATGGGCAACAAAAAATTTAAATCATAGCCCAAAAGTGAAGGATAGGCAACAAAAAATTAAAATCGCAGCACAAACTACATTATGTGCAACAAAAAATAATATCATTTCCCAAAGATTTTTCCACTATAACAAAGGGCAATGATTATAAAAGTTTTTTGCCCTAAAGAAAACAAGGGCAATGATTATAAAAATTTGTTGCCTTAAAGAAAACAAGGGCAACAATATACTTTTGTTGCCCAAAATAGAACTAAGGGCAACAAAATCTGTTCTGTCGCCCTATTATCATAGAAATCGTCGTCCAGACTCACTTTTCTTGTTGTGTAACTTGTTATCTATCTCTTCTTTTCCTACTCCTTTGATTTTTATTTCGTTTTAAATTTTTCATTGCGTATTACAACTCCATACAATTTTCTTTCCTAAAATCGAGAGCTTTAAGTTCATTTTATCCTAAACTTTCATTTCCCAACCAGTTGCACAACTGTATCAAAGTTGATTTTTTTTTTCAAAATTCCAGCAACTACCATGCCTCTGCCTTGATTCATTTACCTTTTATTCTTGCTGGGTTTTTTTCCTTACATGCTATACTTCATCTATGAACCCTTTTTACCCAAGAATTAGTGCCCTTACCCTCTTATTTTTTCTCTCCTATCTTCCTTTTTGACCATCACCTACGAATTTGTTTTTGCTGCTTCATATTGTTTCATTAGAAAAATAGGCCTTGCATCATTCCTTTATCCTTATTTTCCTTCCTATTAACTCTCAAAAACCTTGATCTATTATTTCTTGGTGGTTTTTTTGTGGTCATTTCCAAGCCTCCATATTCAAGATTAATATTTTTATTTCACTTCTTCCATTTCATTTCCTTTATTTCCCTTTTACCTATTTATTGATCATGGTTTATGTAACACCCTAAAATTTTATAATTTTGAGTGTTTTACCTTTTTATCCAATAACCTAACCCTTAAATCTTTGTTTAATTATTTTTGTTAACCTTTGACCCACCAACCTAAATAAATTCTTAAATAAAATTTATCCTAATTAATTTATTCTTTTTCTATTTTATTTAAATTCACTCTAAACCAATAATTTTGCCCATTTTATTTTTCTAATCAGATACCTTTGACCTTGATAAATTAATTTTATCTTAATAGTAAATCTAACATAATTTTAATTCTAACCCTAAATCTTTTTTCTTTATTTTTCTTTCTTTCTTTTCACTTTTCCCATTTTCTTATTTTATATTTTTCTTTTTCATTCTATTTTTCTTTTTCTCCTCCCGGTTGTCACGTGCTTAGAGGTTTCAGCCCTAGTGCCCTTGGCGAAGCCAGCATCCAGTATACAATCCTACTAAGCACCATGCAGAATATGTGCAACATCCAAAAAGAATAACACAAAGAGATATATAGAAGGATCACCGAGTCATATTTGCGACATAATATTGATATTAGTAATCATTAGACAATAAGGGAGTACCAATATTTACGTGGCTCATTTTTGTTAATAGGCTTTTGTGTTCTAAATGATTTGGGCCTTTATTCTTATATGGATCAAGTGTGTGGATAATATCATAATTTAATAATATTATTGGTTTATGTTCATAGAAGTGATTAAATGATATTATATGAACATTAGTTCCTATTATACCTAAATTTTTGATAAGACATTAATCGCTTAAAACTTAAGATCTTGAGTTGGGACCGGTAGGACTCGGAGTAGCTACCTGAGTACAAATATGGAATTTACATGATACAATTTATGTATTTTTCTCTTCTATGATGGCAGGTGCCTCATGTGAGCTCTAAGAGGCTCTCTTCTACTCTACATGTGTCTTGATATATTTTAGCCCTATAGAGGGCATACGTACTTAAGTAATTGGTTGTCCTATTATTTGGTGGTTTGATTACGCTTCTAGGCTGGTCAGCAAGGGATAGTATCATTCTTATACTATATTAGTTGTTATGGTTTCATTAAGTCTCCATTCTCAAGTTAATATAATATATTTATTGTGATCACAATAATGAAATATAATAATCATTAAATCGCATCTATCCTTATGTTTGTATTACATTATTTTATGCTTGATGGTTGAGTTACCGTCTTTATAACTAACATCTATATAAAGCATGTTATGTCATTTTCTTTGAATATGCCTTATGCATAATGTTATCTCTTTAGGATAGTTGCATCACTCAGTACAAGATGCGTACTAATACTACAATTTTCTAGGCATTGTATCATGGATATTTGATGATGATCTTACTAACTTTGAGGAGGTTTCTCGGGCAAAGTGATAAGAGTTTATACTTTGGGGTTAAGGCATAGAGTCATAGCTATTTGAGGCTACACATGTGGTGTGCCTTATTTCTCAATATCCCTTTTAGACTCTTCATCCTTATTGTTCATCTTCTCTCATTTTTTATGTATTTTATTATCTGGAGCATATATTCCATAATCTATTCTTACATTTAATTTATCAAAGTCTTATGTTATTATTATCTATTTATATCCTAAGTATGGAGGTAATACCTATTATATTATGTTAGTACTTTCACTTAAAAATGAAAAAATTTCCGTAGTAAATTTTAGGCTATTTGCTTGGAATGCCGCGTTCATCATCATGGATCATAAGATAGTTGTAGATGTGATGGAAGAACTTGCCAACATGTATGAAAACCCTCCCCAACAAATAAGGCATTTCGTATGAAAAAAAATATTTCATAGGCTCGAAGTAATATGTCACCTTTATTGGTGGTTGTAGCATATTGATGTGGGTTTACTTTCTGAGTTATATGTCTGATGTTTTCACGATACTCAAGACTTGAAAGGCTGAGGTTGAGAAGGAGACTTTATTGAACCTCAAGTGCGTCATGCCAAAACTATAGGTGTGAATATCGTAATAAATGCTGTTAAAAATTTGTTGTTGATAATTGGATTAAGTGGAAGAATATTGTTATATATTAGGAAGCAGTGTTAGAAGGGGGTTGCAAAAACGATGAGCATGACCTTAAATGAGCATGCTAAGAGCATAAGGTTGCATTCAAGGTTACAGAAGCAATTTTGGGCCGAGGGCCCCTTATTTGCTGCTTGATAATGGGATATGTGAAGAGGTTTGGACAGGAAAAAATGCAAGGTTCTCTCACCCATGAACCATTGGCTGTTTATCTTCTGTATATGTCGATTTTGATAGTAGAGATAATTAAGCATTAAATATTATTTTCTTAGTTATGGTACCGATGGGTTTACTTTTATTTAAATATTACAATTAAATATTTAAACAAAAGATCATCACATGGGTTCTTTCATTTGTCACTTTTATATACATATTATATATACATATATATGTGGGTGCGTGAACTAAGCCAAATTAAAGTATTATTTAACTAATAAATAATTCTTAATTAAATAAATTTAATCAAACCCAAACCTTTTATTACAATCTACATTAAAAAGTTTATAATCAAGCGACGCCGACATCCACTCTTGTGCCTGTGCCATCGGTCGGTACGTCGAGCTCCACTGGTGATCATCATACAGACTGGTGCTGTCCTCTGACGTCCCCATTGGACCCGTTAGTAGGAGACAACATCTGGGGTTGTGCCATAGCAATCCCACCCTGCTGGTGGCGGTGGTCATAATAAGGAGGAGGTTGGCTCGGAGCCATGGTCTGATCCCGATCGTCACTTAAGGAATCCGTGATAGAGATGGTGAGAAGACCAAGTATGGTACTAAGAAGGGCTAATCCGGCGGCAACAGCAAAGAGACCACGTTTCATGTACGGGCAATAATATACTCCTCCTGGGCGCACATCGATAGGTTCATCTTCTCGCTGTGAGTGTAGGCCGGCTCCAGCTAGGAAGAGTAAGAATCCGATCACAGCCGCTATCCTATATATAATAACAATAATAATTCACATATGATGGAGGACATATGTGTTCATGAGGATTGTAGAAGAGAGTGTGTGTGTGTGTATAGATTTATTCTTACCAGGAAATGATGGAGCAGACAAGAGCACAGGGCTTATAATCTCCGTTGCCTCTTTTGCAACAGACGCAGCGTGTATAAGCGCCGACGATGATTTCGGAAACAAGGAGAGCTGCCGCTGCTGCTAGTCCAAGAGGGAGAGCTGGTGTACTTGGATAGATACATATTCCACGAGACACCCTCACATCAGAAATCTGCAAATACAGGACTTACAATAATGAATTAATTAATTATACTCATGAGAAAGGGGGTATATATATATATATATATATATATATATTAGCTAGCTATATTTCATTTGTGCACTGCATGCATATATAAATATATATATGGAAAAGAAGATAGCTTGGCATGATCAATTGTCCGTGATGACTTCAGAATTAAACTTCTTTTTACGTACGTACGTTGATCCTCTTGGTTTCTGCGATGAAACCAAGTGCGGTTGATACGGCTCCCAGGACGAAGACCAGCGAGAAGGCTACGGCAGTTGGCGCCTTCATATTTGTTTCCTTTCTCCTCTCTCTCCCGGCTGTCCTTGGCTGAATCTCGATCGATCAACACTGTCTTTCTTGGTTGACAGAAAATGAACAGCTTAAGTATTATGCTTGTTTAATTTAATGTTGAGATTAATTTTAAGGTAGCAAGGAGGATACATATATATGGAGGGTGCGTGGCTCCAAGTCAGACCTATTGTTTATCGATATTGTTTAATTATTGATTGATTCCCATTTAATTTTCTATTGCTTAATGATCAAATATAAGGAGATTAAGATATTGCTGCATCGTCGCGTCTTACGGCACTACTGATTGAATTTCTTCCATATGATATAGTCAAACACAGGAAGAAGAAGAAGAATGAACCCACATCACATTTTTTTAGGTGAACAATAATCGATCCTATATAACTTGCTTAATTAATATGAAGTATGTTCGATACTACAATAAAAATAAAATACTACTCCACAAATACAACGATAATCCAGTTTAATTAATTAATCCATACGGTTTGCCCGCTACTCGTATATATCCACCCATTCAACTGATCATTCAAGTCAATGCATTTCGCTAGACCTCAGAAAATAAATACCAAGCTTCGAAGGAAAAAGTCAGTGGCTTTGATCGTACTCATCTCACGGTATGTATTATTAGCAGATGGCTATAACCTTGCTGTTATTTTCTATTAATCATTTTAGTATGTCAAATTACAATAGTTGGTACACGAGGGAGGGATTTGATTTATTAGTTGCCTAATCTCTGTGTGAGAGCTGTCTGTTCAGTTTTCCAACTTTGAACATCAGTGGCTTAACAATCACATAAGCGATTCAATATCCACGGAACCGAATATTTGAAAGATAATGAATTCCTCTGCTTTTCCATTCATCACCATAGGATTATATACATGAATACATACGTGAAGATCGGCTGGAATTACTAAACTGATTAGCTACAAATTAAACTGATTAGCTACAAATTAGGAACGAATTCTATATTTGTTAGACTGATCAGAATATATAGGAATATATTCTAACACACCCCCTCAGTCGTAGCGGGAGGATCACGAATGCGAAGACTGTCCCGGAAGTCGTCAAATAAGACACGAGGAAGTCCCTTTGTAAAAATATCAGCAATTTGATATCGGGAAGGAACATGGAAAACTCGTACTTCACCTTTAGCCACTTTTTCACGAACGAAATGAATGTCCATTTCAATGTGTTTAGTGCGTTGATGTTGCACTGGGTTCCCGGATAGATAAATGGCACTCACATTATCACAATAAACCATGGTAGCTTTCTGGATCGGACAATGTAACTCAAGTAACAAATTTCTAATCCAACAGGAATCAGAAACTACATTTGCAACCCCGTGGTACTCAGCTTCAGCACTAGAACGGGACAATGTTGGTTGTCGTTTAGATGACCAAGAGACCAAGTTGTCACCAAGGAAAACACAATAACCAGAAGTAGATCGCCTGGTATCCGGACATCCTCCCCAATCAGCATCAGTATAAGAAATGAGTTGGTGAAGAGAGGATTTAGATAAGTGTAAACCAAAAGATAGAGTGCCCTGAAGATAGCGTAAAATACGCTTAAGAGCATTCATATGCTCTTGCCGAGGGTCATGCATATGAAGACAAACCTGTTGGACTGCATAAGAGATGTCGGGCCTAGTGAAAGTAAGGTACTGTAAGGCACCAGCAAGTCTGCGATACTTAGTAGGATCTGCAGAAGGAGAGTCCTTAGAGGCACTGAGCTTAGGTTTAGTATCGATAGGAGTGTGACAAGGACTGCAGTTAGACATCCCGGCCTTGTCTAAAATCTCGGAGGCATATTGTTTCTGGGACAAGAACATACCATGAGCATTACGGGTCACAGCAATTCCCAAAAAATAACGCAAAGGACCCAGATCTTTCATGGCGAACTCGGAGCCCAAAAGTGACATGAAATGCGCCCGCAGACGTACAAAAGATGCGGTAAGAATGATATCATCAACATACAACAGTATATAAGCCATATCCGAACCCTGTCTGTAAATGAACAATGAATGATCAGATTTGCTATGAGAGAATCCAATAGTGGACACAAAATCTGCAAACCGTTGATACCAGGCCCGAGGAGCCTGTTTTAGGCCATAGAGAGATTTCTTTAGTAAACACACATGATCAGGGAGATGTTTATCACGGAACCCCATGGGTTGATGCATATAGACTGTTTCATTGAGATGACCATGTAGGAAAGCATTCTTGATGTCCAACTGATGAATGGGCCAAGATTTTGAAATAGCAATGCTAAGGACAATACGAATAGTAGCCGGCTTAACAACCGGACTAAAGGTCTCATCACAATCAACACCCCGCTGTTGAGTTTTCCCATCACCTACAAGACGGGCTTTATGCCTCTCAAAAGAACCATCAGAATTGCGCTTATGACGAAAAATCCACATAGATCGAATAACATTCACATCCTTAGGCCGAGGTACTAATTCCCATGTATTATTAGCAATTAGAGCATTAAATTCATCTAACATTGCATTTTTCCAATTGTGATCACGAATAGCACTAACAGGGTCCTTGGGTATGGGAGAGATGTTAGGAGTGGTCGTGACATGTAGATTGGTAAAATATTTGGAATTTGGTTTGAAAATGCCATTTTTGGCTCTAGTTGTCATTGTATGGGAATTAGGAATAGTGTGGGCAGAAGGAGTGTGTGGCGTTTGTATGTGGGATGTGTTTGGGTGAGACTGGATGGTAGGCCCAGTCCGAAATAAGGGAGGAGATGTGGTGGGACTGGGCGGCTGAGAGTGGGCAACAGTGGGCGAGGAAGGAGAAGAGGTATGAGTTGGGCCTAGAGAAGTGGACCCGTGAGCAGATGCTCAAGAAGAAAGGTGAGATGTAGAATGTGGGCAAGTAGAGTCCAAGTTAGGTACGTGCGGCCTAGTGTCCACAACCTGGTTCGGGTTTTGAGTGCTAAGTTGATAATGTAAATGATGGGAAATGGGATTGATAGCCAAAATATCATAATCATGTTTAGGAGCACTGTGAAGTTTAGAGAAGGGAAATTCGGTTTCAAGAAATTTCACATGGCGACAAACAATGATTTTTCCGGTGGACATATCATAGCACTTGGAACCACGGTGATTCTTAGCGGGGCCAAGATAGATACAAGGGGTGGACCGTGCTTGCAACTTATTTATAGTAGTGGAAGGAAAAAGGGGAAAACATAGACAACCAAAAACACGTAAATCCGAATATATAGGATCACGTTGATAAAGAATTTGAGTGGGAGACTTAAATCCTAAGACTTTGGTTGGGAGAATGTTGAGGAGATATGTGGCCATTTCTAATGCGTGATGCCAAAAAGAGAGAGGTAAGTAAGCATGGGCAAGTAAGGTCCGGATAATGTTGTTTATGGATTTTATGTGTCGTTCGGCTTTTCCATTTTGAGGAGAAGAATGGGGGCAAGAAAGACGGAATAGGATGCCATGTTGATCAAAGAATGCTTTAAAGGTACTATTGATATATTCGGTGCCATTGTCACATTGAAAGGTCTTGATGTTACGTTCAAATTGTGTATGGATAAGGGAATGAAAAGATTTAAATAAGTGTTTAACTTCATATTTCCTGGAGATAGGGAAAGTCCATAAAAATTTGCTGCAATCGTCAAGAAACAAAAGGTAATAACAATGGCCAGATGAACTAATAATAGGACACGTCCAAAGATCACTATGAATTATGTCAAAAGGAAGAACAGTACGAGACATAGAATCATTAAATGGTAATTTAATATGTTTGCCAAGAGGACAAGAAGAACAATACGACATACGAGCCTTATCACTATTAATTAAATTTGTACTACGAAGGGAGCTAAGAACAGCAGCGCCAGGGTGCCCTAAACGATTATGCCAAAGATCGGATGATATAGCAATGAGTGCTGAATTATTGACTGGATGAGTGGCTTGAGTGTTGGAGAAAAGAGGATAGAGATCACCAGTACTGTTACATCTCAGGAGTATGGTTCCCGTCTGTAAATCACGAACGGAAAACCCGTAAGGATCAAAAGTAATGGAAACCATATTATCAGTGGTGAATTTGCGGACTAAAATCAAGTTTTTAATCAATTTCGGAGCATGTAAGACATTATTTAAGGTAAAAGGAGGAAAAGGAGAGGGTAATGTAGTGCTACCATAACCAACAATCGGAAGTAAATCACCACTACCAACAACAATGAATTTTTTAATGCTCGAATTGAAATAAAGGAAAAGAATACCTTGATCCACAGTCATATGAGAGGTTGCACCGGTGTCCATATAGTAATTTCCGTCCGGTTGAGCAAAGGAGAGAGCATGCATGGATGCTTCTATGTCCGTAGGAGAGTAGCTAACCGAAGAACCCATTGCATTGTATGCTTGAGGTGGACGGGGGCCCAAAATCCCAGGCCCAGCAGGTGTTGGACCGATGGTGGGGGCAGCCCGAGGAGCCCAAGAGGCGGCTGGATATGGGCAAGGTGGAGGTACAGGCCATTGAGACATCCATGGGGCCCAAGATGCCCATGGTTGCTGCGGCCAGTTTGGGCCAGGAGACGAAGTGGACCTGTGCTGTTGGTTCCCCACGCCAGGCGGCTTCCCTTTTCCAGATTTAGAGCCTGACTTCTTGTTCGGCTTATTAGTTCGAGAAGGTTGGCGAGACGAATAGGGCGCACTGGTCTGCTGGCCGCCATTGGAAGCCACAAGAGCTGCCTGAGCGCGGTTACCGGATCCACCCTCCTTTGCCAGGCGATTTTTAATGGTTCGCTCCGCAAGTTTCAGGCGGGATCGACAACTCTCAAATGATGGAAGCGGTTCTTGGTTTTGGATGAAATCCACTGTGCCAGAGTAAGCTTCAGGGAGACCACCAGTGAGTTTAAGTATAAGGCGACTATTAGGGATAGGAGCATCAACATCCGCAAGACGATCGGCCAACGACTTGATGTGATTGCAGTAGCCATCAATGGAAGTGAAATTATCGAAGTTGAGATCAGACAATTCCTGTTCAAGGTGGGTTGCCCGGGAAGCCTTGTTGTCTTGAAACATTGACTCGAGACGAGCCCACGCCCCTTGAGCAGTGTCGTCTTTGAGAAGGATGGCAAGGAGAAGAGTGGAGGAGATAGTTCCGTATATCCATTGAAGAACCGCCGCGTCAAGGCGGTTCCAAAGAGACAAATCGGCAGCCTTTTTCGTCTCATAAGCGGCGACCGCCTCTGGTTCAGAGGGTGGGATGATGTGGTCATACACGTCGTGAACCCGAACAAGAACTTTGAATAAAGCAGCCCAAGAGTGATACATGCTAGTCTCGGTGTCCAACTCGACGGGAACGAGGGACTTGACATTGGTGACAGTCAAAGCGGGATGGAATTTGGGAAGATTAGACATGATGCGGCGGAAGAAGAAGAAGGAGAAGGAAGAAGAAGGGCTGTGTGTTCGGGACGAGAAGGAAGCCAAGGTCGAATCCTTAATCTGATACCATGAAAGATAATGAATTCCTCTGCTTTTCCATTCATCACCATAGGATTATATACATGAATACATACGTGAAGATCGGTTGGAATTACTAAACTGATTAGCTACAAATTAAACTGATTAGCTACAAATTAGGAACGAATTCTATATCTGTTAGACTGATCAGAATATATAGGAATATATTCTAACAATATTCAAGTCTTGTTGACATTTTTTTTTGTGTTTTTCTTCCCCAGCATATCGAAGAGTTGACCCTCTTGTTCTTTTGCATAATCCACAATTCAATGGAGTCCTTGTGTAGTTCCTAGCGTCCTGATAGTTGGAATCTAAGGATTCATGCAAATTTCTTACTCCCTTCGGCTTTATAATATAGAAAGCCAATGACATTCAATTACTGGATGAACATAGAGTGGGCAATATCAGAAATCTACGTAGATGAATTGTTTTTAATGAGCGTCTAGATAGGTGTTCTCTACTGGATTTAGGTTTCTCTAGACCTAAATTCACCTGGCATTGGAAAACTAGGGGGCTAAGCGTCAGCTCACGCATTGATCGCATTGTTTCTACAGATTCTTGGTGTGAGCTTTTTCCTATGCCATTGTTTAGCATCTCGCTCAAGTTTATTGTAATTTGACAGCCATCGCCTATCCCTGTAACCCATTCGGCGTCGGCCATCCGCCCCGCCCATCCCATTCCTTAATCCTTATCCAGTCTTCGAAGTTTGACTGTTCGAATCCTTCCCCCCCCCTCGAGGTCTCGACTGGCCAACCTCAACCGCAGACCCTAAACGACTTGAGCAGTCAGCCAGCCACTAGTCGCAGCCTTGCATCCCCTGTCCCCTACTCACAGACCCTAAACTGAAAGTGAGTCATGGTATTCCTTAAGTATTTTTCCTGGTTCTATTGGTAATAAGAAAATTTTACATCTTGATGTGATGAGAGTTTGATTTATGGTTTTAGGATCATGATTGCTATTTATGGTTTTAGGATATGATCAATTGCTAGTTTTTCCTTGTTTTTGTAATATGCTGACATTTTTTTTGCTTCATTGATTTTAACTGATATGAATGTGAATTATCTGTTAGCTGTCATATGGTTTGTCATATTTATAGTATATCTTAGCTATCATCATTTTCTATATCCTCTTGTTTGTGATCAAAGTCGAGTAGTCGAGAGCTAAGAAGTGAAAGGCAATGAACGCCTGCCTGTTTTCAACTCAAAACATAGTTGTTTGTGGGTTTTTAGTTATTGGACCTGTAAGTATATTTATTGTTGGTAACAAAAAAAATAATTCTGGCAGCCTGGCAGGTATAAGAAAAAATTTAAATCTAAAATCTAAACGTATTTAAACTTTCATGTTAACCACTAAAGAAAACTCTTTTTTTTACTGGATTAAAAACATTACAAATGCATTACTTGACCATATAATAAAAATCTATTAATTTTAATGATTTATCAATGTATTATTATTTTTCTTACTCGCAATTAATGTTGAATAGTCTAGAATTTCTCTTCAAGTCACATCTAGTTGTTAGTCAACAAGGAGCAATATATGAAGTGGGGTTTCAAGTCAAAGGAGAGGAGGATACACTAACAGTGACACTACTACAAAAACTAATGGTCAATATCATATATGAATATTGTCACTTTTGTTATATTATTCTTGTCCCTCAAAAAATAATGTATAATCAACATATACAATATTTCCAAAGCTAGCATGGTGAAGGATGTGAGATTATTCGAAGTCAAATAGTGAACTAATTTTGGCATATCTATCAATTGGTTCATTAAAAACAACAAAAAAAAATCTATAATATTAAAACTTTATATGCAAGCTGCATGCATCTATATAGAAGTCATTAAGCCAATTAAAAATATAAATAAAATACATATTAATTAGTAGTAATATAGGAGAAATGCACATATCCTTAACTAAAATGCACAATCTTTTGTGATATGATATACACATATTAGTGTTATAATAAATCAAGATTAAATGAGATAAATGATTGAATTTGACTTAACATAACTTAAACTAAATCCCAAGAAAGTTATCAAATGAAATTGGCATAAAAATTAATCCCCGCTAATTCCTCCTAACCTCTATTCAAAAAGTGATTTGTTCCTTGCAGTCGGGGTAAATATTTAGAAATGTAACAAATGGAAAGTAGTGTGAAAAGGGACCATACAAATCTCTGATTAAAAAAAAGTAAAAATAGCCATCACACTTTCTAAAAAGGTAAAATGTCGTCTTGGTCGTTACAAGAATAAAGTAGGCATAATTTTTTTAAAATTTTAATGTAGTGGATACTAGATAGTGGTTTATATGCAGGCATCTATAAAGTTTGAATCTTATTTTGTTTGGTATTGCATTAGTTTATGAATTTTATGGTAATTGTTGACTATTTATATAATATGTTTGGGTAAATTAGGTAATTAGGTACTTTATCATAATACCTTATATAATAACTAACTAAGAGTAAGTAAATATAAACAAGTAAGAGTAAGTAAATATTATGTTCTCTTATTGTGCAGCGTTTGGGATTATTAATTTGTTTGATGGCATCAAGCAGCCAACTTAATACTGATTCACAAAGTCTACCACCATATTCTTTCGAGCCAGCCAGTAATCCTACACCTAGTGAACCATCAACCAATAAGGAGTTAGAAGAAGTGAATCCATTTTCTTTAGTGAAAAAAGGGAAAAAAACTTCATTTGTTTGGGATAATTTTAATGTGGCCAAAATTAATGGTTTGAAAAAAGAAATTTGTAAAGGTTGTAATAAGAGTTTGTGTAATCCCCCAAAATTTTAGAAAGCCAATAATTTAATAAATACTTTCTATTTGAAATAAATTAGCTTTTAAAACTATATAATTTAATTAATTTATGGATTTTTGAGTATATAAATTTTGATGGGAATATTTAGTAAATTTAAAAAGAGATATTTTGTTATTTTATCATGATATTTTTATTTAAATAAATTTTCAAACTAATATTTTACTAACCTCATCCTTTTTAAATTAATATATTAGATTATAATGAATTAAATTATTAAATTAAATAATTTATCAAGAATATTACATTTATGATTTTATAAATTAATTTATTTTATTTTTCCTATTTTCTCATTTCCCTTTTTTGCCCTTTTTCCATCTTTCCTCTTTCTTCCTTTCTTTTTCCTTTTTTTCTTCCCTCGGGCCGCCACACCTAGGCCAGCCCTTCCCGCACAGTGGGCCTCGGCCCACCTCTCCCTCTCTCCCCCCGTCAGCCCCTCTCTCCCGCGTGCCTGACCCGGCCGGCCCTCCCCTTTTCTTTCTTCTTCCTTTTCCCCCTGGAACGACCGGCCAGCCTTTTCCTTCCTTTCCCCGACCGACCGCCCGCAGCCTCCCTTCTTCCTTCTTCTTCTCCCCAGGCGTCGACAGCCGCCGACCTGTCCGCTACTGCCCGACCACCTGCAGCCGCCGCCCTGCCACCCTGCCTCTCCCCCTCTCTCTCTTCTCTCTCTTCTTTTTCTTCATCTTTCCCTGCCCCATTATTTTCGAAGCCCTTCTTCCTCGACCCTCTTCCCTCCATTTTCTCCCCTCCATCTTCTCCCCTTTGTTTCGTGCACCGCCGCCCTCCGCCGCTCCAACCGCCGCACCCATCCCCTAAACTGCCTCCTGTACCCTTCTACTACCACCTTGCACCACCCCAATATCCATCCCGCAACCCCCTTCCCCCTTCTTCTTTTTTTTTCTCCCCGTTTTTCACTCATCTCGACAACCCACCTAGCAGCATGAGTTTCTGGACTTCTTAATCTATTTGTTTATTAATTTTAAGGTATAATTATATTTTAAGTTAATTATTCTATTAATTGTTATAAAGCCTTATGTCTTGATTTTTTTTATGATTTCTAACATAATAAACCTTGATATTATTTTTAGGTGTTGGTTTTGATAATTGAATCTTAAACCTTAAACCGGAAAACCGGTGAGGGCTATTTTTGGCGGGAATCGAGGTAATCGTTAAACCTCCCTTAAATGCATGGAAACGTATGCTAGCATATTAGGAATTTTATTACGATTTTTATGCATGTTATGTGATGCCTAGCATGATATATAGATGGTTGTTATACTGTTTGATGAGGAAAAAAATGGAAAAGCATGATAGCCTTTGTGCCATGTGTAGGTATGATAATTAAGGAAGGAGTTGATTATTGATGGAAATATTAAATGCTTGAGTATGATGTATTATGTTGCTAATGCATTTGTATTATTATTGTCTAAGGGTATTGTGGTAATTATATAAGTTAGGGGTATGATTGTAATTTTATGAGAAAAGGAAAAGATGGTAACTTTTCAAGAAAAGGGGCATTATGGTAATTTTGGAGGAAGAGGAGCAAAATTGTAATTTCATACGTAAGTGGCAATATGGTAATTTTATAAGTAAATGGCAATATAGTAATTTTACAAGTGAATGGCGAAATGGTAATTATATAAGTAAAAGGGTAATATGGTAATTTGGAAAAGAAGGGGCAAAATGGTAATTTTGTAAGGAAAGATAAAGATGGTAATTTTGGATGTAAAATGGTAAACTAGTAATTTGTAAAGTAAAAGGGAGGGTTATGGTAATTTTATAAGTAAAAGGGTATTGTGGTAATTTTGTAAATAAAAGGACAATATGGTAATTTGGGAGTAAGGGGTAACTTGGTAATTATGATAACGACAAAAGATAATTTAGTAATTAAATTATGATTGTAGAAGGGAAATTGGATAAATATGATACTAGAGAAGAGTAATTTGGTAAATTAACCAATAAAAGGGCATTATGGTAATTTTAATAAAGGAGAAGGGTAATATAGTAATTATAAATATGGAGAAGGGTAAATTAATAATTATGATTATGAAGAAGGGTAAATTAATATTGGTAATTATGAAGAAGGGTGATTTAGGATTCATGATAGTTAAAAAGGGTAAAATGGCAATTAAAATAATTGAGAGGGGTAAAATGGTAATTATGATAAAGGAGAAGGACAATTTAGTAATTATCCAACTAAAGGGGAAATTTGGTGACTTAGCCAATTAAATGATAAAGTGATAATTATTTAACCAACTAAAGGGGCAAAATAGTAATTATGATAAGGAAGGAGGGTCATTTAGTAATTTATCCAACTCAAGGGAAATTTAGTAATTATAACAAAGGAGAAGGGCGATTTGGTAATATAACCAACCAAATGGGAAATATGATAAGTGTAGCAATTATGAGGGATGAATGGTGATCTAAAAAGGGTATGAGATAATTTGGTAATCTAAATTAGTCAAAGGGTAATTTGATAATTATGTAACCTAAAGGGGTAATATGGTAATTTGGCGAGTAAGGAATGGATACTTAACAATTATATAAGTAAAAGGGCAAATGTGTAATTTGTACCTAACATGTATTTGAGATTGTGGAACATTATAATATGATTCAAATAATGCTGATTAGCCAAGTAGGAGTATTAGTATGGCCTTAATGGTTTCTCTATGATATCCTGGATAATCTTCTGAATAAGAAACTATTAATGATATCAGAACGATTGAAAGTGAATAAGTATCGGATTATTGTGCTTTTTGTTATCACTTTAATTAAGATACTATTACTTAGAGTGAAAGACCTCGAGATCGGGAATGGTGACTCCTTAGGGGTCGCTACCCTAAGGACGTGGTTTAGTCCACGATTATTCTGGTATTTGCTGGTGTACCTTTGTGCCTCAGCCAGGCCCTATATCTTACTCTTTCTAGCTCTACGGACCTAGTTAGGGGGTATGCATACTTATGAATTAGGTGTCCTTGTCAGTAGGGTACTAAGTTAGCTTTATGCACTAGTACGACCAGGGTACCTTTGCGTCCTTGGGTTCGTGGTTGAAGGGTACTGAGTAGCGGATATGCACCGGTACGACCGGTGTACCTTTGTGTCCCGAGTTATCGATCTCCCGTTCGAGGCAAATAAATATGATTGATGTGCTAATTAAAGGAAGGAAAGATACTATTATTGAAAGTGGAATATTAATGAGCCGGGCCTAGATGATTATGATATTGAGTACCGGTCCACCGATTATAATAGTGGCCAGGAGCGTTGTGCCCTGGATGATGATTCTTTATATATCCCAGTCCACCGGTTATAATAGTGGCCAGGACCGTTGTGCCCTGGATGATGACTCTTTATATATCCCGGTCCACCAGTTATAATAGTGGCCAGGAGCGTTGTGTCCTGGATGATGATTTTATATATATTCGAGTCCACCAGCAATAATAGTGGGGGTCCCGAGCTTAATAAAACCAATTATGTATGTGAATAAAATTATGGAAAGTACAAATCACTTATAGTGGAGCAATGGCTTAAGGCCTGATTGTTTTGAGTTTGCATTATGACATGGCTTAAGACTGTAAGTACCGATTGTTCGTAACGATATGTTGATATGCTATGTGAATGTTAATTATGTGAATTTTGTATATATGTATGTAGCTTTTTTCATGTGTTGCATTGCGGGTCTGCTTTTAAGTGGGACTTTAAAGGGTTACTCAGTACCGTAGTACTGAAGGGTTCCATTCGTGGGCCCCTGCCTATTTAATGGGCAGTGTCCCTTGTAGGTCTCTTCAGGTGCTACTCAAGTGGGCAACGGGAAAGAGAGTAAGGTCTCATCCGGAACTACTAGGGTTTTTCTCTCTCTCTCTTTGAAATTTCTTGTTTCAAATGTATATGTTGATACTGTAACCACCATGGGTGGATTTCATCCTTGTAAACGTTTGATACGCTACTCTGATTTAAGTATGTTGAAATTCTTGCAAATTGTATTTCATTTTCCTTTAGCCTTAGCACTTAGTACGGGAACGGTATGAGTGAACCGGTCTGGTACTAAGTGTGGCGGTAATACTCCCAAAATTCACGGTTTATTAATTTGCTTCCGCTAATTTTCTTTTAATTAACGAAATTTTTTAATAGTGAATTTTGGGGGTGTTACAAGTTGGTATCAGAGCGGTGATCCAAAAAGGGTACTTCTCATTTGCATGATCACATGAGGAAATGTGTACGTTTAAGGCCTATATAAGGGGTAGGACAAACTAAGTTGAGTTTTGATCATAAGGGATAAGGAAAAGGAAAGCTTATAGTTGTAGAATTTAATCAAGAAGTTGCAAGGCATGAGATATGGAATATGGTAGTTATGCATGAGTATCCACTTTGTATAGTGGAACATGAAGGCTTTAGAAGACATTCAGCAGCTCTTCAACCATCATTTAAAATGATTTCAAGGAACACTCTGTGAAGCGATATTTTCAAGTTGTTTGAATATGAAAAAGACAAAACAATGTCGTTGTTGAGTAGTAACAAGAGTCGAATTTCAATCACAACAGATATGTGGACATCTCATAATCAAAAAAAGGGTTTCATGGCTATCACGACTCACCGGTTTGATAATTGGACCTTACAAAGTTGAATATTATGGTATACTAAATTCATATTCATCTATAGTTCTAAAATATTAACATTATGTAATTATATGTTGTTCTTTGGTTTATTTGTTGTATTACTATATTTTGTTGAGGGTTTGTCTATATTCCAAGTCCACATACATATGAAGTTCTGTGTGATGTTTTGGTCAATTGTTTTATGGAATGAAATATTGATTCAAAACTTACTACATTGACCGTCGATAATTGTACTACCAATGATGCTTTGATCAGAGATTTGAAAAATAGATTTGATTCGAAGTGTTTTTTTATTGTGTGGGAGATATTTTCATATGTGTTGTACTGCTCATGTGCTTAATATTATTGTTAGCTATGGTATGGAGATCATTCAAAAAGCTATTGAGAACATATGTGAGAGTGTGATGTATTGGAAAGCCACACCAAAAAGGCTGGAAAATTTTATGGAGGTTTGTCATCAAAAAGAAATTTCGTATAGTAGAGCCTTAACACATGATTGAAGGACAAGATGGAATTCTAAATTTTTTATGCTTGATGTTGTTCTAATGTATGAAGATGTGTTTACTTGCTTGGCATGGTTGGAATCTAATTTTATTTGTTTTCCTACAAGTGATGAATGGGATTTGGCTCAATCTATTTGTGAGATATTATCATTATTTTATGATGTCACCTTGATGTTTTCTAGGAGTAGATATCCTACTCCCAATTTATACTTTCCCAAAGTTTGTGAAGTTAAAATTTCCTTGATTGAATGGTCTCTTGATCAAGATGAAATTATTAGTGGTGTGGCAACAAAAATGATATAAAATTTTGAAAAATATTGGAGTGTGATTCATGAAATGATGGTTGTGGCAACTATTTTAGATCCAAGGTACAAATTGAAGTTGGTAGAGTGTTATTATTCTATCATTTATGGGAGCACCTATGGTGAAGAGGTAGATAATTTTTGTAAAATATGCTATGAATTGTTTCATGAGTATTAAAGAGAAGTATAATTGTAGGGAGAGAAGTTCATCAATATCGTATGATTCTAGTGTTAGTAGTTAAAGTTGTGGATCAAGTGTTAGTAGTGTGACTTTGGGTTCTAGAGTCTCCATTGAGCTTCATTATAATTAGTGGTTGGCGAACCAAGATATTACTAGTGAGCCATAGAAGACCGAGTTAGATTATTATTTGGAGGAGCCTGTGATGCCACAAATGGACGACTTTGATGTGTTATCATGGTGGAAGACAAATACTAAGTATCCGATTTTGCAACGAATGACCAGAGACATACTTGCCATTCCTATTTCTACAATTGCTTCTGAGTCAGCTTTTAGCACAAGTGGGAGATTTTTAAGTTCTCATCGCAACCGATTACATCCAAAGACTCTAGAAGCATTAATGTGTTGTAGAGATTGGCTTTGGGCTACTATAAGGTATGAAGGTAATATTTACTTTTATACATTTGATGATTAAATATTATAATATATCTATTGTTATATTTGTTTAATTCTAATGGTCTAATTTTTATTTTTTATTAGTTAAATAATGATTGTACTGTGAACTCAATTTATCGTAGATTTACCTTGCAAAATGAATAATCCGACTCAGATGTTAGTGAGCATGAGGTAAAACTTGTTATAAATATTATTAGTGATTAAAATATTTGATTATACTTAATTATTTAAACTATTTATGTTTTTTATTTATTTTTTAGATGAATGCATAAGTGGTAAGCCATAAGATATGGAGGTTGAAGATGGAACGACAAATTGATAATATGGAATTTTTGGAGCCTAACATGAACTTCTTCTTCTTGATGCTATTTTTAGCTAATCAACGTTATATTATTATGTTTTAGTAGTTATTTATTTTAGTTTTATTTGTGGAAGTATTATATTTGTATAAACAAATATTATTGGCTATGGTGTTTTTTGAATTATACTTGTATTATTGTTGATTGTTTTATTGTTTAATAGTTTGGTGAATGGTGATATTGATAATATGGATTTGTTGGAGCAGGTTGAAAATTTGAACTTGTTGGAGCAAGTTCAAAATTTGATCTTTAAATAACAGGTTGTTTGATTGAAATTATAGATTTTGTATATGATAGGTTAAGTAAAAATTTAAACAGGTAATGAATTTATCCATTGGGTAATTTAAACAGGTAACAAATTATCCGTCAGGTGACGGATACCTGACGAATACAGATATGGATATATTTATAATACCCCAAATTGAGCGGAGTGTTATAAGAATTGATTTGGCTACTTATATCAACATGGTATACCATCCTTTTGGTGATTCCGTCCTAAGAACTCCACAGTTAACTGTGCTGGCCGTGGAGCAATTTTAGGATGGGTGACCTTCTGGGAAGTTCTAAAAATTTCTCGGAAAGTGCGTGAGTGAGGAAAAAGCGCACTGAAAGGACTCGTGTTGATCTGTGAGGCTAGCCGATCAATCCGATAGCACTTCAAGGCAACCCCCCCGTGGTCGTGTCAACTCGGGGTGTTACAAATGCTATCAGAGCGAAACTGCGACCGTGAGCTGAACTTGGATGAGTGAAGTCAGTCACCTAGCAGGATGATTCTTGGGATGAACTGTATTGATACAATCATTGGTTGAGGCGCAACGAGGACATTGCGTTCTTTGAGTGGGGATGAATATAATACCCCAAATTGAGCGGAGTGTTATAAGGATTGATTTGGCTACTTATATCAACATGGTATACCATTCTTTTGGTGATTCCGTCCTAAGAAATCCACAGTTAAGCGTGCTGGCCGTGGAGCAATTTTAGGATGGGTGACCTTCTAGGAAGTTCTAAAAATTTCTCGTAAAGTGCGTGAGTGAGGACAAAGCACACTGAAAGGACTCGTGTTGATCTGTGAGGCTAGCCGATCAATCCGATAGCACTTCAAGACAACCCCCGCGTGGTCGTGTCGACTCGGGGTGTTACAATATTAACGGAAATCCATTCGGGTACGGATACAGATTCGGGTATAATATACTTATTGGCTATCGGGTACAGGTATCGAAGTACCCCCGGAACCTGCCCCGTTTACATCCCTACCTCAGCACACCAACCAGCCTCTGCACCATTCCTCCGTCGTAGCCCTGCCACTTCCAGCGCCAACAAGCCCACCCTCCACTACAGCCAACAACCAGTAGCCATCACCACTCTAGAAACTACAGCCTCCCTTCTCCCTCTACACCGCAACCTTCCTCTTTCACCATCACCAAACCAACTCCAGCCGGAACTCTAGCAGCCGACCACCATCCCACCATCACCAACGAGCCATCCAACGCTGCCAACCCACGCCACACCAGCCCTGCAACAGCACTGCCACCTTCCCCTTTCACCATCACCGCTTCCCTACCTCGGTTCCCTTCTATTCGGACCAAGCCCATGCCACCAGCCCCATCTTTTCTCCTCTATTTCTCCCACCTTTCTCTACAACTCCAGCAGCCTCCACCCGCAACTACACCACCACTCTACCGGCCATCCACTAGTCTCCACCACCCACTGTCGTCCTCTCCTTCCCTACCTCAACCGGACAACCCCTTGCCCATCCAACCCCAGCTCCCTCCTCTGTGCATTGCTCATACTACACATGCAGCGTGAGGCAGTTTTGGTTTTAGCTAAATTTTGGTACCCATATTAAATGTAAGGATATTTTGGTAATTTTGAATAATAAATATTTTATTATTATAATTATTATTTTATCTAACAAATATTAATTCAAAAGTTGTGATATTATTTTTAAGTACTAAAGGTTGATTAGCGGGATCCGATAACTTTAGTAGGATACCACTATTTTTACATTTTTGCTAGAATTCGGGTAACTATTATACCCTCCTAAAATGATAAATATTGCATGATAGCACATTAGGATTTTTGGTATATCAAATATGTTAAGCACAATTTCTTTTGATATAATTATGTGTTAATTATTATTGTTATTATTATTATTATTATTATTATGAAAACCGATAAAATGAGCATATTATCTAATATAAAATATTTAGGGTATGAAAGTATAATTAAAATGATTATAATGATGGAAAAATAATTTGTATGATAATTATGTATAAAATAATAGGTTGAGCATGCTTAGATATAATTATGGAATAATATGTACAGATGAGTGCCTTAGGCGCAATTTAGTCATTTTTAGTGTATTATGTTATTTATCCTAAAAATCATGTCTAATATGTATTATATGTTGTTAATTATGCAATCATGTGTTTTTTACATTTTAAAAGTGTATGATAGTGTTTTGTATGCAAAAATAGGTGTAAGGGAAAGATAGTCTTTTGACATAGCTGGTAATTTAAATTATATAATAAATAATTAAATTATTTTATTTTAGCCTTTTTATGACAAATTAATGAATAAAATGGATTTAGCATTTAAATAGATGATAATCTGATAATTATTAGCCTCAAGGTCATTTTGTTTATTTTCGGCCTAGTGCGCCCAAATGTGAATAATTGGACATAGGATGGCTTTAGGCTTTTGATAGGTTGACTTTGACTTCGTTTTGGACTGTTGACCTTAGGGTTGACTTGGATAATTAGAAATAAAGGAAAAATGGATAAGTATGGAAATGAGAATAATTGTGCAATATGTGTTATCTCTTATCACCTTATAAAATATTAATGCGTAAAGTGCAAGACCTTGAGTTTGTCAATGGTTTCTCTCTAGGGGTAGCTAACTTGGAGAATATGTAGGATTCATCAAGTTTTTTGGGTTTCTCATGCCGATTATACCCCAGTAAGGCCCTAGTCTACTCTATGGGTGACCTACGGGCCCTATAGGGGGTATCGATACTTAAGGATTAGGTGTATGAGGTGATGAGGGTATTGTGTATCTTGTACATCAGTATGACCAGAGTTTTGTTATGCTTCTGGGTTGGATGGTTGGGAGGGTATCATGATACTTGTACGCCGGTATAACCGGGGTACTTTTATATCTCCAGGTTATTATTGTATCCCCCTCGAGTAAATAAAAATAGAAATGATATGATTTGATTGGGTTAATTATTATTGGATATTGGATTGGTTTTGGTAGTAGCATTTGTGCCTATCTGTGGTTTTGGTAGTAGCCTTAGTGCCTACCTATGTTTTTGGTAGTAGCCTTAGAGCCTACCTATGGTTTTGGTAGTAGCATTCATGCCCACGCATGTTAGTATTATATCTGTAAGTGTTCCTATGATATTATGGATCTTATTATATTGCACCTGTAAGTATACCTGTGATGTTATGGATTTTATTATACTATACCTGTAAGTATACTTGTGAGGTCACAGATTTTATTATACCATACCTGTAAGTATACATGTGATGTTATGTATTTTATTATATTATACTTGTAAGTATGCATGTCATGTTATGGATTTTGTTATAGCATACCTATGATGTTATAAATTTGGTTGGGATATATCCTAAGATATGAGTCATGTTGTGAATGTTATGATTATTATGCTAGAGTTTGGGTTATAATGATTACTTCTGAGAGTATCTTTGGTATGTTCATTTGGTAAGCTTTCACTTGTCTTAGGCAAATGAAAATGAGTAGTATGTGACCTTGATAGAATTTGACTATCTAAATGATTAGTATATATCAATCCTCATACAAATACTTAAATGTCTTATACCATATTAGTTGTATGCCTTACATGTGTTCTATGCTAGTTTTTTTATATTATTTTGGTATAAAGGGTTATTAAGTACTATAGTACTTACGGGTTCCATTTCATGCCCCCCTACCTATTCAACAGGCAGTCTTTACCTTGTAGGACTACTTTGAGGGTAATGTCTGACAACTTCAAATAGAGGGTCAAGAGTTAGGAATATCCATTGTTCGCCCCGACTTCTTTTGATCCCGATATTTCGTGAACTCTTAAGCCCCTACTATTTCCCTTTGTTATATTACAACTTGTTACTTAATCTTTTGTATTTATTAGGACAATGTAATTTGTAATGAAATTTCTATCCTACCTGTGTTATAAATGTTATTTAAGTAAAGTAATATTTTTTCCTTAGAATTTAGTATGAGAATGGTAGAGGATGTCAAACTTATACTAAGTGTGATAATAACACCCATTAATTTTGTAATTAATGCTTCAACAAAATAAAAAAATTTAGTAGTAAAAATTGGGGTTGTAACACATAAGAATGATTTGAAATGGATAACTCTCAAGAGCCTTTCATTCGTCTTGGGGTATTAGGTAGAGAGATTCAATATCTCTTTATATCTTTGTCATGTATATAAAAAGACTTGCTCACCTTATACAAAAGGATGTTACTTCAAGGTACTAGAAAACTATCCCATTCAAGAGGGTACGTATATAGATTTCCCACTTGTTTTTTGTAGATGACATCTTATTATTTGCACAATCTAGCAAAGCTCAAATGCAAGTTAGTATGAATTGCCTCCATAAATTTTAGAATAGCAGCGAAACAAAAAGTGAGCAACCACAAGTCTTCTATTTATTTCTCAACTAATGTTTCTAATCTCATCATTAGGGAGATTACTTAGTTGTTTAACATGAAGTCAATTGATAGATTTAACAAGTATCTGAGGGTGAGTCTCCAAGTTAGGAGAAGATCTCACGTTTTCTTTGTAGAAGTTATTACCAAAGTCAAGAAGAGATTTTTTAGTTGGAGGCTTGAGATGTTTTCTCTTACAAGAAGGGTAACACCGGTCTAATCTATAACCATTACTATACCTTTGTATCAAATTCAAGTTATCAAACTACCCAAGGGGGTTATCAAGGAAATTAATCGCATCAACCGAAGCATCCTTTAGGGAAGCCGTTGTAATCGTAGAAAGATGCACCTTTCCAAGTGGAACTTGTTGACTCAACGTAAAGAACAAGGATCCCTTAGCCTTCGTTGCAAGGAACTCACCAACCAAGAATTGATATTAAAGATTAGGTAGGATCTCATGTAAAATAAAGACCTCCTTTAGGTTAAAGTTTTACATGAAAAATATATATCCATGCGCAACTTGTTTGATAGCCATAAAACACATTTGGCATCACACTTGTGGAAGAATATTATTAAATTTATGCCCAACTTCAAATAGGGTATGAAGTGGATAGTTAGATCTAGACTACAGACTCACTTCTAGAGTGATTGGTGGATGGGTTTGTCCCCCCTTTTAGACTCAATAACCCAACAAGTACCGAGCGAAGACATGGATAAGAAAGTCTGTGATTATATCAAAGAGGATGGAACTTGGAAATGGAGTTCCTTCTAGCATTAGATGCGTACCTATCGTCTCACTGAAATTATGTCCACTTTATTGAATTTTTCCAGCATGGAAGAAGACTTGCCTAGCTAGGGTCTCACATCTGATGGTAATTTTCCCATGAAGACGGTGTATACCGTGGCTAAAATTGATTTCATGCCTTCTTCTCTAGTTTGGAATCATATTTGGAAGCTGAAGATAAGGCATCAAATCAAGTGTTTCTCTCGGATAACCATCCATAATAAGTTTCTCACCAATGTTAATAGAGTTCCTTGAGGAATTGCTGATTATGCATCTTATGAGTCCTATCACCATCATGATGAGGACATGTTGCATGTACTACGTGATTGCACTTATAGTCGATCCATTTAGCTTAAGTTGGTTCCTAATGAGGAGTGGTTAGCCTTCAAAGCTAGAAATTTTTACGACTAATTCTGGTGGAATATGAAAAAGAGTCACAATGAGAAAGTAGATAAGCCACCTTGGGCAAATTGGTTTATTACAACTTGCTGGTATTCATGGCCTTAGAGTAATAGAAGAATCTTTTATGGGAATGAATATCATCATAGCTGGGTAGTTAGATAAATTCAGCCCTTTGTGAAAGATGATTTTGTTTCATGGTAATTGATTGACAACATGCATTCTTGTAGGAGTACGAAGGAGAGTCAGGCACTGAGCCGGGATTCCCCTCTAATGGATGTTATTAAAATCAATGTTCATAGGAGTGCATTATCTAACCTTGGTAGAATAGCTGCAAGTGGATTTTCCTGTGATTACATGGGACAATGGCTTTTCAGATTTGCTACTAATGTGGGTACAAAGTAGATTTTGAAGGATGATTTATGGGGAATTTTTTACAACCTTCAAAAAGTAGTGAATTAGCAATATAGTCATGTGATGATATGTTGTGATTTTGTTATGGTAGTTCATCTTCTTTAGACGCGTTTATTAAGGTGTCATACTATGTTGTCGATCATGGATGCATATAGCTCTCTCATGTCTCAGTTTAGTTCGTTTCAGGTGGCTTACTCTTAGAGAGATACCAATGTGGTGGCAGATGGGATGGCCTATCTTAGCCATATTCTTTCTTTTGGCTTGCACTTATATGATAATCCCCCTTCCTGTATTAGGGATCTGCTCTT
Organism: Tamarix chinensis; assembly: GCA_030549775.1. Taxonomy (NCBI): domain Eukaryota; kingdom Viridiplantae; phylum Streptophyta; class Magnoliopsida; order Caryophyllales; family Tamaricaceae; genus Tamarix; species Tamarix chinensis. The sequence goes on along the minus strand of CM060176.1, from coordinate 107,892,464 downwards.
TTTTTTTTTGGTAGAGGTGTTAGTATAATAACCCCAAAATTTACAGTTAAAAATTTTCGTTTGTTAAAAAAATCATACACTAAAATATGGGGTGCTACCGCCGTGACTAGTACAAGATTAACCCCTGACTAGTCTCATACTAGCCACAAGGCTAAAAGGGTATAAGGATCATTAACAAGGATGATTAAAAACATAAATAGTTCAACATTAAATTCCAAAACCAGAGTGCGCAAATGATAATGTTAATACATGAGTGAAATGTAATACAAGACAACACCCCACTACGAGTAAGTAACAACAGTGGAAACATAAAAAGATAGGCAGTCTGAAGAACACCCTCTCTAGCCCTATCTCTGGGACATACGATCGTCACTCTACCCCAACCAACTCATCATAAGCCTCAAAAGCAGCAAGAGCCTCATCACCTACCTGTACAAACTCAGGAGGGTTCACTACTTATGGGAATGAGCAGTACCCATAATAGGAGTGATCAGTACATGATGTACTGAGTAAGGTAACCATATAGCTAAGACATGGCATATCACATAAAACACAAATAATGAAAGTAGTAAATTAATTAAATCAATTGCCATTATCAAAATTTAAGCCATTAGTACCATATTTACACATGTCTCGAGTTATATCCACGTGAATACAGAAACACCACTATTATTGTAATACCCCCAAAATTCACTACTGAAAAATTTCGTTTTATTAAAAGAATTAGCGGAAGTGAAATAACAAAATTGTAAATTCTAGGGATATTACCGCCACACTTAGTACCACCGTTCTAATACCAAGTGCTAAAGCTGAAAGAGTAAAATACAATTTACAAAAAACTCAAACCATATTTAAATTAGAGTAGCGTAATAAACAATTTATAAGAATAGAATCCACCAATAGTGGTTACAAGAATACATGTTACATTTAAACAAGGGTGAAAAGAGAGAGAGGTGAAACCCTAAAAGTCCGGATAATTCCTTATGCTCTTTCCCGTTGTCCACTTAAATAACACCTGAAAAGGACCTGTAAGGGACTCTTCCCATTGAATAGGCAGGGGGCCTATGAATGAAAACCTTCAATACTATGGTACTGAGTAATCCTTTAAAACACACTGAAAAGTAGGCCCGTAATGCCACACATGATACAAAACTATATACATATATAATGAAATGTGCATACATAACACTCACATACATAACAAGTCCTTCAAATATTAACAGGTCATAATATACAATCAATACTTCTAGGCCTTAAACCATTAGTCCATCATTAGTCAATTATCTCTTGAATTTTATATCCATATGAGTGCGAGAACCCTATTATTATAGTCGGTGGACCGGAATACATACAGGGTAGAACGCTCTTGACCACTATTATTTGCCGGTGGACCGGTCTCTAGGGCAGAACACTCCTGGCCACTATTATTCGCCGGTGGACCGGTCTGATCCCGACTCACATGGTGTTCCACTCTAAGTGATTAATGTTTTTCATGATTTATTTACAACCACATCAAATTTATTGGGCTCGGGACTAGACCTGGCAAAGTTGACCCAACCCGACCGACCCAACCCGAATAACCCGACTTGAAACCCGATAGTAACCCGAAAAATAAAACCCGTTCATGACCCGAAAGTCCGAAACAACCCGATTCAATTTGGACCCGACCCGAATTTAGCTAACCCGATTAAGACCCGAACCTAAATTGACCCGAACCGAAGTGACCAAAATCAATAATAACCCGAACCGAGCACACCTCAGACCCGACCCGACCCGAACTCCAACCCGAGCCCAAACCGACCCGAACTCTAACCCGAACCCGAACTGACCCGAACTTTAACTTTAACCCGAACTAACCCGAACTCTAACCCGAACCCGAACCGACCCGAACCAGACTTGAACCGATAATTGATTGTTCTTATTCATATATAATCTTTTTAACTCTATATTCTTATTAATTTTTGAAACCATGTAAATAAATGCAAACATTTATAAGCATAAATTTATATTTTTGCTTCACTTTATTTGATAACTTCCTACAACTTAAACTCTACACTTTGGACCATAATAATAATACACTCATTGTATTAATGATTCATGAGGACCTGACAATCAAATTCAGCATTTCATCATACACTCATTGTATGATACACAATACACAATAATATTAAATATACTGATAATTAGTATTTGTATACCTTAGACCAGGATATTGGGGCCTTGACGAGGGGCTTCCTTGCAACATACTTGGGTGGCAATGACTCGACGATCTCAACATCATCTTTCAGAGTCTCTATGAAGTGCCTCCAATCAAAAATGTCCTTAAAATCACTGTAAAATATTTAGCCCCCCAAAAGAAAACATTAGAGATGGTGTCGGTTGAATTTAAGTGTGATCCAAGATGGATCAAAAGAGGGGAAAAATTGCGTGTGCGTACTTAGGATCAGTCCAGAAGGAGTCATGATCAAGGGAAGGAAGAACGAGAGTAGCGTTCATGATCTTTGCAATGGCTACCATGTCGCAAATCTAGGGATCAATACAGATGTTGTGAGGGCGAAGAAAGAAGGAAAGGGGGGCAATGCGCAGATATAATGATATGATTGTGTGTGGTGGATAAAAAAAATGTATGGGAAGGGGAGTGAGCTTGCTTACTCCTGTTCTCATTTGATTCAGGCCACCGTTGGCATGAATAGTAAGATACCCATTTGTTGCCGAACCGGTCCCTGTCGTTAGTAATAACAAAAGAGATAGTCAGCAACTGGGGGGTTGGGTTTACTTACAGTGGGTATTTAGTATTTACTAGTAGTTTCGCTGAGAAATAGGGTCTTACTTATCCTGTTTTTGGGTCTGACGATGCATTTGTAGAAGTTATCACTATCTGGTTTCCTCCACTTCTCTGGACTACACTTTGATCGTTTCTGCCCGTTTGGTTTGAATCACACGATTCAGACCAAAACCAAACGCGGCACTGTGGTGGTGATGATGAGTGACCAGTGACGATAGAGTATCGAGTCGACGAAGCAGTGAGTGTGAGTGAGCCAGCCAGTGCTGTTAGCTGTGTCTGTGTGTCTTCATGTCTTGTGTCGTGCGAATGAGAGTGACTGAGTGTAAGCTACAGTGTGAGGTGAGGCTGCGTGCGTCTGTGTGAGTAGTGTAGGATAGCAGTAAGTAGTTGTAGTAGCGTAGCTGTAGCTAGAGATACATGCGAGATATTTTGATCGATGATATCTGATTCTAATATGTTAAATTTGGAGGGAAAATAAAATATAGATATTGGGGGGAAAATAAGATTTAGATGAAATATTAAAAAAATATAAAGTTATTAGAAAATTAAAAATATTTTAACTAATATCTTATTATAGTTTATATAAAATTAAGGGGGTTAGAAAAATAAGAACTAAGTGAAATATTTAATAGGGGACAAAGTATTAAAAAAATATTTAGTATTTAATGTATAAAATTTTTTACGTTAATTATAGCTTTAACATTTGTAATATGCTTTTTTACTCCTTAATTCATAATATCAAATTATCAATAGACTAATAGTCCACCTCATATGTAAATTATATCATTTTTTAATTTATTTTAACTAAAGCAATATTTATTCATTTTGTTTTAAAAATATACTCTCATTTTAGTGAAATTTCAATTCATAAATATTGAACTCATTATTTTGTACGAAATTAATTAAATATATTATTTTTGCTAAAACTTGTTTATTTGTAAAATTGGTAGATCATTAAGAATAATTCATTGGATTTTCACCTTATCATATTTAATAAATAGGTTTCAGTTGATACTATAAAGTTCAAAATTATAACTTAAATTATCATTATAATAATAAAAATGATATGGAAATTTTGATGTAAAGTTATGGAAATTAATAAAAATATATTATTTTCCAAAATGGGTAATATTTATTTTATAGTTATTCATTTGTTAAAACTAAAATAAAATAAAACACTGATATCAATATAAAGGTTAATTAAAGATACATATCATTGTCTTTTACCACTAGATTTTTTAATATAATCATATTATATCATAGGTTTATTTGTAAGTGGGTATTAGTTGGTACTGCAAAGTTACAAGCTATTAATAACATAAATTATTAGTATAAGAATAAAAATGACAATAAAAAGATTTTGCTAATGATGAGATATTTAATAAATAGGTTTCTTTTATACATGAATATTCAATATTTTCATATTATATATTGAATTTCCCTAATATAATAGTATCTTAGCATATCATAGAATCTATGACAACACATTACTAGAAACTGTGTGTAATGTGTTGGAGATGAGTTAGATATACAGGTATAGGAGGATGCAATGCATGAGTAAGCCATAATATAAGGTATTTTTTACTTCATCCAAATAGTTTAGATTAGAAAATGAGTTTATAACTATTGAAATGCAACGCACATGAGATATATCATGAAATTGTTGGATCATGGCTCATAGCAAAAGAATACAATTTTATTATGACCTATTTTACAACCTATAAAGTTATTGGATATTTTAAAGCTTTATCAACTTTACAACCAACTAGGGATAATATTAGCTAGGCATGATATTGAGATAAAAGATCTAAAGGGAGTCAAGGATGAGTAGTCATCATCAAGTTTGCAATGACAAAAAATATAGCACCTGACAATCCTCACTAAGAATATCAGATTAAGATTAATACTTCAAATAATTAAAGGCTTGTAAGGAGTAGCTATTAACTAAAAATAGGTTGGTTAAGAAAGGTACGAATGGACCAACGTGTGAGATATGTGAACAAGTAACTTAGACTTTAGTGCATGAGATTAATGATTACCCAATTACCCAAGTGTTTTATTTGGATGATGATAATCCATAGTGAAGTTGTATACTATAAAAAATTAAAAAGACACTGAATTTGATTGAGTCTATTTCATAATCTAACACTTAGATGACGAGACGTTAGAAATGACGTGTACACTAATATAGGTTATTTGAAGGAATTGAAATAGGAGGAGATCAAATGACTCTGCACCGATTCAATGACCAAAGAATATTATTGAAGATGCCATGCACTTGCTTCTAGAATATTATGCATCTTCAATAATATTATGCCATAATATTAAGAAATGAAATAATTAACAAAGGAAGTGCATGGTCCACCATGATAGCAATTATAAGAACGAAGGAGATGGATGATATGCATGTTGATGCAAATTAAACATGAAAAATGCAGGAAAAGTAATGTAAGAAATCATGAAAATTATAATTATAATTTAAGGTGTAAAAGGCGATATATTATCACTTATTAGCTATGTTGTGACCATTATAAATATCTATCGACATATTTATAATATAGATAATTGTCTTAAGACATCAGACATACAATATAGAGTTTAGTGTGCTATGACGGAGTATTGTTTTACTAAGTTAGGCATTGAGACAGATTCATTGGAAGTGGGGTAGGGTTTATAATCATAAGACAACTTTGATATTTCATTTTTCACAAAGTTATTGATGATTGTGATTTTCATTTATCACATATTTATTTATTGTATATTAAAAATTATTATTGAAAATGAAAAATAGTGACAATGTCACACTGAGAAATTAAAAAACCACAGCAAAAGAAGCTAAAACCAAACTAATAGTAATAGGATAATGTCGTACTATTATGGCTAGGAAAAAAACTCTCTTATTTTAAATTGTGATGGTGGTATGTTCAAAGATTTTATTAGTATTCTAAAAATACTTAAAGTTAATTTTGTAAAAATTAAAAATAATTTTATTTTATTTCATACAAGTTCCAATTTTTATGTTCAAACTCGTTCTCGATCATGATTCATACTGTTATAAATAATATCTAATTTGAGTTTTTTGATTTGACCTAAAATCTATAGACCCGAATTCGAAAAACTCGATAGATCTAACACTTAGTTGATCTGATTCACATCCGACCCATATAGTGACCCGAACCCAAACCTAACCCGAATTCTATAGACCCGAGTCAAACCCGAAATAGACCCGAACCCGAGAAATCTGAAGAACCTAGCATCGACCCGACCCAAATCACACCCGACCCGTCAATTAACCCGAATCGAACCCGAACCCGACCCAAAGCAACATAACCCGAAACATACCCGAACCAAATTACACCCGACCCGAACCCAGACCCGACTCAATTGTATAGTAAATAAAAGTTGACCCGACCCATATCAGCCCGACCCTAACCCGACCCAAATGACCCGTTTGCCACCTCTACTCGGGACCCCTACTATTATAGCCGGTGGATCGGAATACATATATACATCATCCAAGGCAGCACGCTCCTGTGCCACTATCATATCTAGTGGACTGGCACTCATAAACATCATCTAGGGCAAAACGCTCCTAAGCCACTATTATATTCGGTGAATCGGTACTCATAATATAATTCAACTAGGCCCTACTCATTAGTCTTTCACTTTCATGATTAGTGTTTTTCCTTTTTAATCATCACAACAATTTCATTTATTTACCTCGATAGAGAGATCAAGATCCCGAGACACAAAGGTACACCGATCGCACTGGTGCATATAAGCTACTCAGTACCCTTCACCTATCAACTAAGGGACGTAAAGGTACCCTGATCGTATTGGTGCGTACAGCTACTCAGTACCCTACCAACAAGGACACCTAATTCATAAGTATGCATACCCCCTAAATAGGTACGTAGGGTTAGATAGAATAAGATATAGGGCCTGGTTGGGGCACAAAGGCACACCAACAAATACCAGAATAATCATGGGTTAAATCACGTCTTTAGGGTAGAGACCCCTAAAGAGCCACCATTCCTGATCTTGAGGTCTTTCACTTTAAGTATTAGTGTCTTAATTGAGGTGATCACAAAAAACACAACAATCAGATACTTATTCACTTTCAATCATTCTGATATCATTAGGTATTCCTTATTCATACAGTTATCCAAGATAATATAAATGAATCATTAAGGCCATCATAATCTCATCCCATTCCGATTTAGGATTCATACTTGTAATACTTACTAATTGTCAAACACCATTATCTTACTATTCAGTGTTACGTAAGTCTTATTACCAAACTCCATTATCCCATCAACATATTAGATACGAATTACTAATTTACCCCTTGCTTGTATAATTATTAAGTCATCCCTTCCTTACTTGCCAATTTACCATATTACCATTCATATTGCATAATTACTAAATTACCCCTTGCTTGGTTTAGGTTACCAAGTTATCTCCCATAATTATTAGGTCACCTATCACCCTTCATAATTGTTACACATATCATATTTTCCATTTGGTTGGTTAGATTACCAAAACGTCATTCTCCTTTGTTATAATTATCAAGTTGCCTTTTAGTTGGTCAAATTACCAAATTTCCCTTCTTTATTATTATAATTACCAAATTACCCTTCTCCGTTATTATAATTACCAAATTGCCCTTCTCTATTATCATAATTACCAAATTACCCTTATCCGTTATTATAATTACCAAATTGCCCTTTAGTTGGTTAAATTACCAAATTACCCTTCTATATTATCATAATTACCAAACTAACCTTCTCCATTATCATAATTACCAAATTACCCTTCTCCATTATCATAATTACCATTTTACCCTTCTCTATTATTATAATTACCATTTTATCATTCTACATTATTATAATTGCCATTTTACCCTTCTCTATTATTATAATTATCATTTTCCTCTTTTGCTTACAAATCACCATTTTATCCTTTTACTTACAAAATTACCATTTTGCCCTTTACTTCCAAAATTACCGTAATACCATTTTTACTTACAAATTACCATTTTGCCCTTTAATTCCAAAATTATCGTAATACCCTTTTTACTTACAAATTACCACTTTGCCCTTTACTTCCAAAATTACCATAATATCCTTTTACTTATAAATTACCATTTTGCCCTTTGCCTCCAGAATTACCATAATACCCTTTTTACTTACAAATTACCATTTTGCCCATTGCTTCCAGAATTACCATAATACCCCTTATACTTATAAAATTACCATTTTGCCCCTTACTTCCAAAATTACCACAATACCCTTAACTTTCAAAATTACCATACTACCCTTTTACCTATAATTTACCATTATTCCATTCTCCTCCGAAATTACCATACTATCCTTTTACTTACAAATTTACCATTTTACCCCTTATTACACCACTTTTTTTAAATCATCATCACTACATGAAATAGTAATATTAATACTCCATTCTCATTATCCAACTCTACCAACTATTATATTTCAACATAATACTCATTGGCGCACACATATGTTAGGCCACATTCTTGCATAAGATATATTACTAAAATGCCCCTAAGGCTTACAATAATATTATTCATGCATCAATGGTTACAATAACATAATATAACATGGATAAGTACTTAACATTTTCATTAAGCATTAGTTCCACACATGGCACATAAACTAGCATGCTCTCCTTTATATCAATCAATATAAGCACACTACATACATCATATTAAACAACATATATCCTGCATAATAACATATTAAAACCCTAATGTACTAGTATACGTTCATCCATGCGTTTAAATGGGGTTTAATGATTACCTTAATTCTCATAAAATCGAACCTTACTGGTATTCCGGTTAAAGATTCAAGATTTGATTAGCAAAACCAATACCTACAAATAATAACAATACTTATCATATTAGAAATGAGAAAACAAAAGCATAAGTGTAATCCCCCAAAATTTTAGGAAACTATTAATTTAATAAATAGCTATTATTTGAAATAAATTAGCATTTAAAATTTCTTGGTGTAATTATTTTATGGATTTTTGAGCATGTAAATGCGGATAGGAGTTTATAATAAATTAAAATAAATATTTTTTTTATTTTATCATATTGTTTTTATTTAAATAAAGTTTTAAACTAATATTTTACTAAAATCATCCTTTTTTAGCCAATATATTTAATTATATTGAATTAAATTATTAAATTAAATAATTTATCAAAATATTATATTTTATTATTTTCTAAATTAAATTAAATTGTTTTTCCTATTTTCTATTTTTCTTTCTTTTTCTTTTTCTTTTCCTTCTCTTTTTCTCCTTTTCCTCCTTCCTTTCTTTTTCTTTTTTTTTTCCTTTCCCTAGCTCAGGCTGCCAGGCTTGCGCCCCTCCTTGCGCCTGGGCCAGCAGCCCATTCTTCCCCCACCCACACGCACAGCCGTCCTGACCCAGACCAGCCTCCTTCTTTTTTTCTTTTCTCACCAGATCGGGTCGGCCGCTTGTTTTTTTTATTATGCACCGGTCGGGTCTCCCTCCCTCTCCCTTCTTTCTTCTTCTCCTCTCTTCTTCTCCCACGCCCGACCAGTGCCCCCATGTCTGCCACCACCTGCTCCCTCTCCCTCTCTCTCTTCCCCTTTTCCTTCCCTTTTTGAGCCAAACCGGCCCCTAGACCATAGCTCACGTGCCTCTCTCCCTTTCCTACTTCTTCCCTCTCTTTCCCCTGCCAACCAACAACCCTGCCACCACTACAGCACCGATTGGCCAGTCATTGCCCCCTTTCTTCTCCCTCTTATTTTTCCTCATCTCCCTAGCCATTCATTCCCCATAAATTCGAACCCACACCCCCTTCCCTGAGCCTCTTCTCTCTTTTCCTCCTCCTCCCATTCGTTCCCCTTTTTTTATCACCGCCGCCGCTTGAACCACCGCACCCAGCCCTGCGCCGCCTTCTGCCACCGCCTACTACCACCCTGCACCATCACGCCGCCCCTCGAGCCCTACACTTCCTCCCTTCTCCACCCTTTTCTTTTTCTCCCCAGTTTTCCCCCTTACCACCGAGCCACCTACAACCACCATTTTCGCCGCCGTCCGGCCACCTCTGCCGCCAACCAACCCACCGTTCGACACCCTGCAACCCCCTCTACCATCGCCATGCCTTAGTGGGCCGAAAACAGCCCTTGCACCCCTCCATTTTTCCCTCTCCTTTTCCTTCCTTCACAACCCCTTCCCCTCGACCCTTCTCGGCAGCCAACTTCGCCGCCTTGCCGCCGCCGTCTCCGCCACCCTATGCCACCTTGAAACCACCCCTAACCTCCACCTACACCCCCTCTTCACTTCTGCACCATTCCCTTGCCTTGGAACCTCCCCTAACTACCTTCTTTTCTAGCCCAAAGACCCCAACCCGAAATGGCTTATTTTCTCCCTTCACCCTCTTTAAGCCCTTTTCCCCTCTCATTTCTGCATGAAACTCACGCTGCTCATGCAGCGTGAGCTCCCCTTTATTTTGAAAATTATTTGGCTAATTTTTAGGCTATAATGGTATTTTATGATTTAATTAAAATTTATAAAGTTTTATGCTTGGATTCTTATTTGTAACATAAATATGATGGATATTATTTTTAGGTGTTGAGTTGCTAATTATGCTTGGTAAGATTTGATATTTTGTGGGATTAAGGTAACCGTTAATCCTCCCTTAAATACATAGAAAAACGTATGCTAGCACATTAGGGGTTTAGTATGATTTTATGCATGTTTTGTGTGCTTAGCATGATATATATATGGTTTCTTATATTAATGGGTGAAAAGGAAAAGCATGATAACTTTTGTGCCATATGTAGGTATGTTAATTAAGGAAGAAGTTTGATTATTGATGGAAATATTAAATGCTTGTTTATGATGTATTATGTTGCTAATGCATGAGTAATATTATTGTCTAAGGGTATTTTAGTAATTATGCTTATAAAGTATGTGATCTAATGTATGTAGTTGCTAATGAGTATTATGTTGAATAATGACATGTTGGTGGACTTAGATGATAAGAATGAAGTACTAACATCATTATTTTATGTAGTGTTGGTAAACTCATAAAAATGGTGAATAAAAGGGTTGAGTGGAAATTTTGTAAGCAAAAAGGGTATTTTGGTAATTTTGTAAGCAAAAAGGGTATTTTGGTAATTTCAAAAGAAAGGGGTGGAATGATAATTTATAAGTAAAAGGATAAAAATTTGAAGTTGTGAGAAAGAAGGGTATTAGGGTAATTTTGAAGGAAAAAGGACAATATGGTAATTTGACAAGTAAAAAGGGGTAAGGCAGTAATTTTGGAGTCAAGGGCATAATATAGTAATTTTATAAGTGGTAAGAATGGTAATCTTGGAAGTAAGGGTAAAATCGTAATTTTGGATGAAGGAGGGCATTATGGTAATTTTTCAAGAAAAAGGGCAATATGGTAATTTTGAAGGTAGAGGGGCAAAAATCATAATTTCATAAGTAAGTGGTAATATGGTAATTGTATAAGTGAATGGTGAAATGGCAATTTATAAGTAAGGGGTAATATGGTAATTTGGGAAAAGAATGGCAAAATGGTAATTTTGTAAGGAAAGATAAAAATGGCAATTTGAATGTAAAAGGGTAAAATAGTAATTTGTAAAGTAAAAGGAGTATTATGGTAATTTACAAGCAAAAGGGTAATATGGTAAAATTGGATGTAAGGGGTAAAATGGTAATTTTGTAAATAAAAGGATAATATGGTAAACTTGGGAGTAAGGGGTAACTTGGTAATTATGATAACGACGAAAGATAATTTAGTAATTAAATTATGATTGTAGAAGGACAATTAGATAAGTATGATACTAGAGAAGGGTAATTTGGTAAATTAACCAATTAAGGGGTATTATGGTAATTTTAATCATGGAGAAGGGTAATATAGTAATTATAAATATGGAGAAGGGTAAATTAATAATTATGATTATGAAGAAGGATAAATTAATATTGGTAATTATGAATAAGGGTAATTTGGGATTTATGATGATTGAAAAGGGTAAATGGCAATTAAAATAATTGAGAAGGGTAAATGGTAATTATGATAAAGGAGAAGGGCAATTTGGTAAATTATCCAAATAAAGGGGCAATTTGGTAATTTAGCCGATTAAAGGGTAAAGTGATAATTATTTAACCAACTAAAGGGGCAAAATAGTAATCATGATAATGAAGGAGGGTAATTTAGTAATTTATCCAACTCAAGGGCAATTTAGTAATTATAATAAAGGAGAAGGGTGATTTGATAATCTAACCAACCAAATGGGAAATATGATAAGTGTAGCAATTATGAGGAGTGAATGGTGATTTAAAAAGCGTAGGGGATAACTCGGCAACCTAAACCGTATAAGGGGTAATTTGATAATTATGTAACCTAAAGGGTAATATGGTAATTTGGCGAGTAAGGAATGGATACTTAACAATTATATAAGTAAAGGGCAAATGAGTAATTTGTACCTAACATGTATTTGAGATTGTGGAACATTATAATATGATTCAAATAATGTTGATTAGCCAAGTAAGAGTATTTGATAATTAGTATGGCCTTAATGGTTTCTCTGTGATATCCTGGATAATCATCTGAATAAGAAACGATTAATGATATCAGAACGATTGAAAGTGAATAAGTATCGGATTATCGTACTTTCGTGATCACCTTAATTAAGACACTATTACTTAAAGTGAAAGACCTCGAGATCGGGAATAGTGACTCCTTAGGGGTCGCTACCCTAAGGACGTGGTTTAGTCCACGATTATTCTCGTATTTGCTGGTGTGCCTTTGTGCCCCAGCCAGGCCCTATATCTTACTCTTTCTAGCTCTACGGACCTAGTTAGGGGGTATGCATACTTATGGATTAGGTGTCCTTGTCGGAAGGGTACTAAGTTAGCTTTATGCACCAGTACGGCCAGGGTACCTTTGCGTCCTTGGGTTCGTGGTTGAAGGGTACTGAATAGCTCATATGCACCGGTACGACCGATATACCTTTGTGTCCCAGGTTATTGATCTCCCGTTCAAGGCAAATAAATATGATTGATGTGCTGATTAAAGAAAGGAAAGATACTAGTATTGAAAGTGAAATATTAATGAGCTGGGCCCAGATGATTATGATATTGAGTACCGGTCCACCGGTTATAATAGTGGCCAGGAGCATTGTGCCCTGGGTGATGATTCTTTATATATCCCGCTCCACCGGTTATAATAGTGGCCAGGAGCGTTGTGTCCTGGATGATGAGTTTATATGTATTCCGGTCCTCCGGCAATAATAGTGGGGGTCCCGAGCTCAATAAAATCGGTTATGTATGTGAATAAGATTATGGAAAAATACTAATCACTTATAGTAGAACACCATGTGAGTCGGGGCTAGACCGATCCACCGACAATAATAGCGGTCAGAGGCGTTCTACCCTGTGTGTTTACTTCCGGTCCACCGGCTATAATAGTGGGGTTCTCATACTCACATGGATATAAAATATGAGATTGATGGAATGATGACGGAATAATGGTTTAAGGCCCAAAGATATCGATCGTGAATTATAACTTGTGTTACGTGTTTTTGTTATGTATGCACCTCTCATTATTTATGTGTGTAGCTTGCATTATGTGCCGTATGTGGGCCTGTCTTTAAGTGTGGTATTAAATGGGTTACTCAGTACCGTAGTACTAAAGGGATTCCCTTTATGGGGCCCCTACCTATTCAATGGGCAGTGCCATTGCAGGTCTTTTCAGGTGCTACTCAAGTGGACTATGGAAAAGAGAGTAAGGAGTTATCCGGTATCGTTAGGGTTTTCCTCTTTCTTCATTTAATTTCCTGGTTTTTTATGTTATGTTGTTACTTTAACCACCATTGGTGGATTTTATTTCTGTAAACGATTTGATGCGCTACTCTGATCTAAGTATGTTGAATTTCTTGCAATTTACTCTGATTTATGTATGTTGAATGTCTTTCAAATTTTATTTCATTTTTCTTAGCTTTAGCACTTGGTACTGGAACGGTATGAGTGAACCGGTCTGGTACTAAGTGTGGCGGTAATACTCCCAAAGTTCACGCTTTATTAATTTGCTTCCGCTAATTTCCTTTTAATTAACGAAATTTTTCAGTAGTGAATTTTGGGGGTGTTACAATAAGACTTTATAAAACTTAATTATGAAATACTTAACTTAAATATTATTATACCTTAAAATCATTAACCAAAATAACCCAAAGGAAGACAGCAAATCAAACTACTCAAGCAGCATGAGATGCATGCAAAACAAGGGTTGGAAGGGGTTGAAGGTGGTGGAAGAAAGAAAGGAAGGGGTCTTTTCAGGTTAGGGCTTTGGGGATAGGAAAGAGGGTAAGTGGGGGAGGATTTAGGGCAAGGGAAGGGTGCAGGGGTGGAGAGGGGGTGTAGGTGGTGGTCGGGGATAGGTTGTTGGCGGCTAAGGGTGGCAGCTGCAATGGCAATGAAGCTACGAAGGTGGTTGCCGAGGTGAAGGGGGCTAAGAAGGAAGGAAAAGGGAGGAGGAAAATGAGGGGGTGAGAGGGTTTGTTTCAGCTAAAGGAGGTGTAGGGGTGGTAGGGGAGGTTGTAGGGAGTGGTTTGGTGCCTCAGGTGGCAACAGAGGCTGGAGAGGAGGCAGAACGGCGGCGGAAGAAGGAGGTACAGGGTGGTTGCCGAGAAAGAAGAAAAATAAGAGGGGAGGAAGAAGGGGATGTAGGGTGGCTAAGGGGTGTTTTGGTGGTGTAGGGTGGGAGTAGAAGGATGCAAAAGGTGGTGTAGGTGGCTGGTGAGGAAGAGGAAGCGGCGGAGGGGGCAGTGGTGGAAAAATAGGGGGAGAGGATGAAGGAGAAGAAAATGGAGAGGAGGAGATTGAGGAAGGGAATGAGGCTCAAAAAATGGGCAGGGTGAAGCAAGAATTGAAGAAGAAAAAGAAGAGGGAGTAGAGGGAAGTAGGTGGATGGCCGAGGCAGGCTGTAGGGTGGCAGGCGGCCGGTCGGGTGGCAGGGAGAGGGAAGGGAAGAAGAGAAAGAAAGGGGCATGCGTGAGAAGAGAGAAGGGTTGGTTGGGTAGAAAAGGGACAAGTAAACGGTGGGAGAGGGGGAGGTAGGGAGAGCAGGAGGGAGGCAGGAGGGTTGCAGGCAGGGTGGTTGGGCATGGATGGGCATAGCGGAGGTGGACGAGGAATGAGGTAGAAGAAGAAAGAAAGGAAGAGGAGAGGAAGTAGACCAAGCGAAGGAGAAGAAAGAAAGGGAGAGCGTGGGCCGGTCCGGTCAGGGAGGGAAGGAAAGAAAAGAAAGGGGGGTTAGGCCAGGCGACACACGCGAGGAAAGGAGAGGAAGGAGAAGAAGCGGGCCTGGTGCCCAGCGAGTAGGGAGGGAGAAGCAGGCCGGCCTGACGGCTCGAAGAGAAGGAAAAAGGAAAAAAGAAAGAAAGGAGAAAAAGGAGAAAGAAAAAGGAAAAGGGAAAAGAGGAAAAATAAAATAGTTTAATTTATAAAATAATAGAATGTAATATTTTTAGGAGACAATTTTATTTAATAATTTAATATATGGGTTTAAAAAGGTTAATTTTAGGAAAATATTAGTTTGGAAATTTATTCAAATAAAATAAGTATGATAAAATAATAAAATATTTTTTATAATTTATTAAATATTCCTATCCAATTTTATATACTCAAAAATCCATAAAATAATTAAATTAAATAGATTTAAAAGAAAATTTATCCCAAATAAAAGCCATTTATTAAATTATAGGTTTTTAAAATTTTGAGGAATTACAATTATGGTCGATGAAATGGAAATAACTACTCTAGAGCATAATGCACCTAACCACTATTATAGCTGGTAGAATGGTCTCTAGGGCAAAATGCTCCTGGCCACTATTGTAGCCAATGGAACGAGAATCATGATAAGTCTCGCCTTAACCCACGTGATATTCCACTATAAGTGATTAGTGTCTTCCCTATAATTTATTATCATCTAAGTTTTAGCTTATTGAGCTTAGAACCTCCACTATTATAATCGGTGGAATGGAAATACTACTTCAGGGAAGAACGTACTTGGCCACTATTATTGCCAGTGGATCGGTCTCAGGGGCAAAATGCTCTTGGGCACTATTATAGCTAGTGGAACGAAAATCATCCTAATTCTAGACCTGACTCAATGGTCTTCTACTTTAAGCGATTAGTATTTTATTAGTGCCTTATTCAATAAGTAACCCCCATCTAGACATGCATACCTCAATGGGCTTTCCTGACTCATTATCACTCTTCTAACCTAGACTTTCTAAATAACCCTATCCCTTGACCTGGGACCTCTACACTCTCCAAGACTCCAGGACCCCTTTTGACCTTCCACCATACTCACCATGAATTCAAAACCCCCACACATGCCGGTCAAGGCCCACTTCCCCATTTCTCCACCTAGGCTCACCATCATCCATTAGGGTTTACCTTAAAAACCCTAATCTAGCCTATGTGGCCCTAGCCTCTCCTTTTCTTATACAACCCACCATCTCCCTTAATTCCAACACCATCACTACACTAACCCACTCCAAACTTCACAACCTGACTCTTCAACTCCCACATGTGATAATGATAGCCTAGTTAGTCACCTCCGAAAAGCCTAATACACCCATTTTCTTCCTCACCCTCTTCTCATACACAACTCTACCCTCCATTTAACTTGACTCACACCCTCCATGTGACACACTCCTCATCACAACCCAAAGTCCAACCAACCCCCTTAACCTCTCTCACAATACCCCTAACTTAGGGATTTTCCCCAAAAACCCTAGTTATGCTCCCATACATCCATAGTTCCATTAATCCATGTACTAACTCTTTCCTAATCATCCCAATCACCTTAAATACATTTTCCTCCTCATGGTCAACCCTCAAACTAGATTTTCCCATGTAAGCTTTTCTCCTATGCAAAACACATACATCCCATGCAAAGCTCACACACTCCATGCAATATTTTTCCTTAACCCTTCATTTTATTATTTTCTCCCTTTATTTTCTCAACCATGATTCTTAATACCCTTAGGGAATTTTCCCACTTCTCCTTACTCACTCCACCCTCTTCATTTCCTTTAGTTCCCCACAACCACTCAAACCCACCTAAGGCCTCTAAGCATACAAGTCATAACATCTCAACCATACATAAGAACATGTCATCCATACAAGTTATATCAAAAATATTACACATAAAGCCAATCATGTTCAACATACCTTAGCTCCTTACAAGCCTAAATCCACCACACACACACTTAGTTCATATTCACATACATTCACACAAGGCATACTAATACATCTATACATACAAGGTTTACACATAACCTAAGCTTTAACTATATCCTTACCTAATAGGGCTCCTGGTTTGGAGCACACTCCTATGCCTCCTCATGAGGAAGGATTTGCTCATAACCTATAAAAAGAGTATAACTAGTCATTTTACCTTCTTTTTGCTCCTTTTTCCTTTTTCCTTATTTCCTTAATCAAATATTATTGATAATAATAATGATGATAATAATAATAATAATAATAATAATAATAATGTTAATAATAATAAAATATTAAAATAAAATATACTAATTGGGTAGGAGAGAGAAGGGCACGACCAAAAGAGACAATAGGCAAGGGGGAGCCGATGGCGGTGATGCACAGTGGTGATGGTAATGGATGGTGTAAAAAGGATGGATTTGAGGTTGGCAAAAGAGGAGGGGAGTTGGGGTTCCCTAGGTCAGGGGGTTGTGGTGGTGGTGATGGCCTCACGGCTACGGCGCATGGTGGTGGTAGCAGCGACGACTAAGAGGGAAAGAAGGGAAAAAAGAAGGGAGGAGGGGAAGAAAAGGGAAGTGGTGGTGTGGTAAGGTAGGGGAGGGTTTTGTGGGTAGGAAGGGAGGTAAGGAGGGAGGTGGTAGCTGCGGTGATGGCGGCATAAGGCGGCACAGGTGGCTAAGGGAGGTGTAAAAGGGTAGCTTGAGCTGCCTACTTTACACAGGTGGGAAGGAGGGGTGGGGGAGTGGTTCAGTTGGTGTATGGTGATGTAGGAAAGAGGAAGGGAGGGTATGGCGATAGTAGCTTGGCCTAGTGGTGGCGGTAGCGATAACTGTTTGGGTGGTGCACATAAGGATTGGGGAGGATGATCAGTAGAGAAAATGAGGGAGTGGGGAGGGGTATTTATAGGTGTAGAGGTTGGGTAAATGGACAAGAGAGGGAACAAGACAAGGGGAAGGGGTTTATAGCTACAAGCCAGCGTGCAAGCAGGAGTAATAGTGTGACAGGGGACAAGTTCGTAGGACTAGGGGGAGTAGGTGAGGGGTTGTGGGCGTTGCAGGAGGAGGGGGACCATGCAGGGTCATGCCTGCCACATGCCCTACAAAGCCAAATAAGGAAAGGAGGAGGGGAGAGAGAGGAGGGAGGGCTGCAAAGCAGCCATGCGTAGCGTCGTGCAGGTCGGGGAAGAAGGAGGAGGCAAGGGTAGAAGGGGAAAGAAGAGAAAAAGAAAGGGAGAAAAAAGTAAAAGAGGGGGAGGAGTGCGCCCAGGTTGGGCCAATCAGAGGAAATAAAGGGGAAAAAAAGCTGGGCGGGGGAAGGGAAGGGAAAGGAAAGAAAAGAGGGGAGGGGAACTAGGCTGTCGAAGAAGGGGGAGGAAGGGAAAAAAAGTAATAAAAAGGGAAAAGAAAAAAAAGGGAAAAAATTGGGGTCGTAGGGTGGTTTGGAATTATTTTGGAGTTTTAGGAATAATAAAATTAGTAGTAGTAGTAGTAGTAGTAGTAGTAGTAGTAGTAGTAATAAAATTTTATTAATTTAGAAATTATTATTGTGATTCACTTATAATTTATCTTAGGTTAGCAAATAAATTTGGCATCTACTAATTAGATCCCTACATTATTTTTCTTCTTTTATAGCCATTATTATTATTACATTATTATTATTTTATTAGAAACGACGCATATAATTAAATCTTATCCAATAATTCCTTATTTTATTCTTGAATCCTAATATTATGTTTTGGGGTATTATAGTTAGCTACCATATGATTGGATTAAATTAGCCTTGTATTCTTGGATTTCATCCTTCTTTTGAAAGTAAAATAATAATAATAACAATAAACAATATAAAAAACCTATAGTATTTTAACACACGAATTAATAAATAATAAATTTTAAAAGCTGTAGCATTTATAAAACACTACTATGGGATAAAGATTTAATGAAGGCATATAAATAACGGTTAAAATAAAACTATTCTTAAAAGAGCGGTTGGGGTTGGAGGGGAAAATAATAACAATTCCTAATTGAAATTGTTATCTAAAGTTTTTGGCATTGAAATCCCAAAGGAAAATGACCCATAAGAAATGAATCTTACGTGGTACATGGTTGCTAAGTCGTAATCCCATTTCATAATATTTTGTTTTTTCTTCTCATTTACTCTAACTCTCACAACTTCCTTCTCTAACACTAATACAAATTCTCTCATCCTGCTCCCTTATAGTTTAGTTCATCTCTATGGAGTTCTACATCGATCATTGCCTCAAATTCCTTTAATTCCACAGTTGGTTTCTTTGTCCTTATCAACAATGTATTTGAGTTGCAAATTTTGGTTGGTTCAACTTAGTTCATTCCTTCAATTCTATCCTTCTTTAGTTTGGCTGGTTGGAGAGATAGACATGTATTAAGAATCAAATTTCCTAGGTAAATTTGCATATTTCAAAGCTTGAGGGATAGATATGGCCGGAGTATTGAGGGCTTACAAAAAATATATGGAACTTTATTTAATAATGACTATGATTCTGATGAAATTGGTGAGGTCTATCAAGATCCTCGTCTAGATATAACACTGAAATAGCAATTGTCGAAAAGCCTTGTTGCTTAAGATGTGACTTTGAATTGAATTCCTTTTAAAGTTCTTATTCATTCTTTGAGTCCTTGGTTGATGCAAAGGACTATGTTCTTATTTATGTTCATTTAGTATGTTTGAATTGGTCATTTTTTTATTTGTTGATTTGTATTTTGTCTATTTGATTTTCCCAAGATGTTTGTTATTTGTTTGATTTTCTCAGTTTGTTATTTGTTAATTATTGATTTAATTTAGTATGTTTGGTTTGCTCAAAATGTTTGTAATTTGTTCCATTTGCTCATTTTTTCTTTCTTCATTTTTCTTAGTGGGACAAAATCTAGAATGTATGGTATACATTTAGATTAAGAACTATGACTATTTAACTCCCTCACATTCATGTGTTTCCTTTTATCCGTGGCATTTTGAATTGCATATATTTGAATTCTGAGCTCTTGTTCTAGTGTTTATAGATGGAAATTTTGTTGTTGTGAAAATTGTTATCAAAACTCACATTTGATAACGATTCTATCTAACAACCATTATTAAATGTGAGTTTTGATGACAATTTTTATCCAAAATCGTAATTAAAGTCTGTCGTTAACATAACTTTTGAAGTTTTTTATAATAATTTTTGAAATACTATTAAAATTCCAACATCAACGTATTTTTGAAGTTTTTTTAAATTATTATTAAAGCTTTAACAACTGGTGATTTGATAACGCTTTAAAACCATTATCAAAAGCCTAAAATAACCATTATTAATGGTTTTTATGTGGCACTGAATACACTAATATACCATTGCATTAATTGTGTTCTTCTGATCAACATTTTAACTTTATTTACAATTACTACTAATAATAAATGGGTTAGAATACATTTAATGGTCTATACTTTCTTATAAATTAAAAGCGCTTATATTGTGAATTTTTTTTTAAAAAAGTAGGCCTTATATTATGGCAAATGTAAAGCTTTAAAAAGTTATAGGCTTTTAAAAAAAGACTAATTTCCTTAGGAATCTATGTTTTAATAATTTAAGTCTATCCACACTACTAGTGGCATGGCCATATGTGTGTCTCATAATTGCCTGCATTATGAGGTGGCAAAGAATGCAAGCGTAAAATATTTTACCATAAACCCACATCAAGGTCATCAAAAAGGTGGGAGCAAATAGGGTAAATAAAGGGAAAGGGAAACGATGCTAGCTTAAGAAAAGTAATAAAGGTGGGCTACCATATATTCTTTTAATAATAAATATTTATATTAAATAAATTAGTGAAGTATAGCTTGATATAAGCATATATTTTGTTGTCATATTAAAGATTAAGAATTCAGAAATTAAAAAAATTATATTAAAATTAGGGATAACTTATATTATAATATCATATAAGGTGTTGAAAAAGGTGATGGGTGTCCAAAATAAGTGGCAAGGTTGTAGAAGGTCTAGTGCAAATTTAGAAGTACATATATCTCATTTGATAACTGAATTATTTTTAGATTACTATCACTTGGTTTTATTGTGTCATTTTAGTTGTTAGCTAGCATTATTAATTATTCAAATATTGTATTTAATTGTGTAGGAAATGACAATCAAAGTCAATATTGAGTTTGATTGTTGGAATATCTTTCCAACGTTGAATCAACATTTAGCATGTAATTGTGTATATATTTTAAACCTATAAATGTGAAACATACAACTTATAAGATCCATTAGTTAGTATCTTTTCTTTCAACATGGTATCAGAGCCTCTATTCCATGATTCTTGTTAGGGATGTAAACAAGGCGGATTCTACCCGAAATTCTACAAATTTTATTCCATGGATATTTAAACGGATATGAATAAACGGATATAAATACGGATATGGATGATGGAAAAAAAATACCCGTCGGGTTCGGGTACAAATACGGGTATGGGATATTTATATCCGTACCCATAACCATACATGTATCTAGACCTATATCCGTTTACCCGATATATAATTACCCTTTTACCCTTAATTTAAAAATTAATATATTATAAATTAAGGTTAAAATTTTCATTTAGCTTAACTCTAAATGGATTTATCCGTCGGATAATGGATTTATCCGCTGGATAATTTTTATTAATGGGTAAACGGATAATCCATCAGGTAATGGATATCTAACGGGTACGGATATAGATCTGTTAACGGATATGGATTTGGATACGGGTACGGATTCAGGTACGAATTTTATAAACGGGTACGGATACGGGTATGGATATACCCGCCCCGTTTACATCCTTAATTCTTGTTAATTTCAACTTCATAACACTTTTTATAAATTTAACTTTACTTGTTTAAGATATGTGGATTTCACTAGGTCAATAGCGGTGCATTTGATTTTATAATTCTAATTTTCTACAATATTCTTGATCCTAAATTTATTTTTTTGATTTTAGTTTGATTTTGAACTTTGAAATCACAATTTAGTTTTGAATTTTGAAATCACATTTTGATTTTTTTTTTGTTATTAGTGATTGTTAGTTTGAAAAATATGCTTCTTACTATGGTTATTTGAAAAGATTTTTCAAAGGAAGCTTGTAATGAATGAACTATTTATAAGAGAAAAAGGTCACTCGAAGGTTCGATGTTTGTTACTATTGAGAAAGGCTAAATCATCGCAGTTCCAGCAACATGGTAATTTATTTGAGCAATAACTATCGCAACCACGTGTGACATCATAGATTCCTCCTTAGAAATTTGGTAATCATCCAACTCAAACTAATAATTCATTGGTTGTCCCATCACTAGATCTATATAAACTTAAGAAATTTTAGAAGCTTTTTGCATCATGATTATATTATAACACCTCAAAATTTTATAACCCTTATTTTTTAGCACTTAGCATTTCATTCAAAACCTAACCATGAAATCTCAACTTAATTATTTTGTTAACCCTTGGCCCACAAACTAAGATAATTCTTAAATAAATTTATCCTAATTACTTCATCCTTTTTATTTTTATTTAAACCCACCCTAAATCAATAAACTCTGCCTCAATTCATTTTTCTAATTAGGTACCCTAATCCCGGATAAATTACTTTTTACCCTAATCCTAACTCCAAAATTTTCTTTCCTATTTTTCATTTTTCATTTTCTTCCCTTTCTCCCCTTTTTCTTTTTCTAATATTTCTTTCTTTTCCCTTCCCTAACCTACACACATCCCCAGCACAACCCTTTCTCATATTGAAATGCCCCGAAAATTTTTAATTTAATAAACTACATTTAAAGGATATTTATTATAAGAATAATTTAAATAAATTATTTTTAATTAATTAGGGCAAATTAAGAAGAAATTTATAAGTATTTTTATTAGAAGATAATTTGGGTATTTTAGCTAATTAAGCATTTTATTTTGAAAATTAATTAATTAAATTATTTTATTTAAAATAAGAATGAGAAAATAGTTTTAATTTAATTATAATTTTATAAATAAATTAATTGGAGAAATTTAGTGTGTTTTACTAATTAAAATGGAAATTGTGGAAAATCTTTTAAAAATCCTAATTTAGCTTAAAAAGGGATTTAAAGATTATTTTATTTAAATATTATTATTTTTAAATATCCCAAATATTCTAATTAATTTAATTGAGCCAACCCACAATTTTTATTTTTCCCTTTTCCCTTTTTTCCTTTTCTTTTTCTTTTTCTTCTTCTTTTCTTTTTCTTTTCCTTCTTCTCCCCGAACTGGACCAGCCCGGCTGCCCAGTCTTCCTCTTCTTCTTCCTTCGGCCTAGCCGCGCAGCTGCCCCATTCTGGCTCGCTTCTCAACGGTGCGTTTTATCATTTATTCCGCTATACACTCCGCGTTTCATTTAACGCACCCGCGTCACGCCCGAACCGCCGGTCTTCCTCCCTTTTTCTTTCTTTCTTCCCCGCGAACCGGACCAGCCCCTCCTCCTTCCTTCTTCCTCCCCTCTCCTCCGTTGACGCAGCCTGTAGCTTCCGCCCCCGAAAATGGCGGCGCCGGCTACGAGGACTCTGACCGGCCGAGTCACATCTCTTTTTCTCCCTCTCGACCCACACATGAGCTTGGCATGATCAATTATCCTCAACTCCCACTCATTCCCTCTCTGTTACTTCTCGAACCTTCGACCCAACCCAAGCAGTCGCCGGCGGATTTCTAACGCCGGCCACCCAAACCCTATCATCCAAACCCATCCTGCCAACCTCCAAAGCCCTAATATCCATCTAAAGTATATAAATAGCCCAGTCGTGGATGATTTTGAAACTTCTTAACTCTCGAAACCCTAAGTAAGAACCGCCCGCCACCGTCACTTCAGACATGTATTCCGCCGCCGATAGCCAACTTCAACACCACCTGCGCATCCCAATTTATTCCTTAAAATTCCCTCTAGCTAACTAAGCCCTTCAAATCCTTCGATTATTCTTGAATGAGATACCATAACCATGCAAAGTTTGCTGCTCATCTCGCCAGAATTTTTACCCCGAAACCTTAAACCACCGTCCTCTGCCACATACGCCACTTCTTCCACCCTATAAACCACCCAATACCTCCTTCTAAGTCTCCTCCACCAAACCATAAGCTTATTTTATTTTTCTCCTTTCCCTTTCCCTCTTGTCCTTCATTTTTACCTCTCTTAGATCCATTTTCCGGCCACCTCCGGGAACCACCGCCGATTCCACCCATACCCTCCAACTCAAGGTGAAACCCTAGACCTTTTAAACACTTAATTTTGATTTATTGATAATTATTATGCTTTTATCCTAATTTTTAATATTAATTCGATTCTAATTATTATTATTATAATTATTTTTTTTTATCAAGTGTAATCTAATGGTTAAATCTTCTTTACAGGTTTGGGAGTATTCTTGAGTTAGAAAAACTATTATTCTCGAATTTTAGTTATTTAATAGAATTAGTACATGTTTACTATTATTATTAATAATATAATTAATATTATTATTATTAGTGTAATTAATTATTTAATAGTGTAATTATTTCAGGAGGCGTAGAGACCTAAAATTTTAATTAAGCCTCGCAACTTTTGCCTTTTATTACTATTATTAGCATTTTTAACATTATTAATAATATATTATCATTTTTAGCACTATTTCCTTTTATATTATAAGTATATATATATATATGTATATATATTATTACTACTACTACTACTACTAAATTTTTCATTATTATTATTATTATTACTACTAAATTTGATTATTTATTTTATTATTAGTATTATCTTGGGAAAGGGGCCGAAGCATTTATTTCACCTTATTTTTGAATAATGTCCTTTTTATTGTTATTATTATTGTTACTATTATTATTCTTATTTATATTCTCATTTATATTATTTTAGTATCATTATTATTATTACGGTAAAGTATTTAACCCTATATTATCAACCTTTATAATAATTCTGTTATTTCTATATCTTTAGCAAAGTTAGAATTTTATTAATGTTATTTGTATTAGTATGTTGTTATTTGGTCAAAACCTTAAGGAGGCGTAGGAGCGTGCTCCAAGACCGGTGTCGTTTTAGGTAAGGAGTGCTAAGGCCTTTTATGTGCTTATGTGTATTATGTGTTTCACATGTTATGTATGTAGTGTTTATTATAATTAAATATTTTATATGTGGTATGACTTGGAGTTGAAGTATGTTGTGCATGGTATGTGTATTAATTATGTATGATGATATGTGTTGTGTATGTGAGGAAGTCGATGTGGTTTGTGTGAGAGGAATGATGAAAAAGGAGGATGGGGAAAGAATTTGATTAAGGGAAGTGAGTTGACCTAAATTTT
Organism: Tamarix chinensis; assembly: GCA_030549775.1. Lineage (NCBI taxonomy): Eukaryota > Viridiplantae > Streptophyta > Magnoliopsida > Caryophyllales > Tamaricaceae > Tamarix > Tamarix chinensis. The sequence continues at coordinate 107,867,034 of CM060176.1, read as the reverse complement.
ATGGTTTTATAAGGAATAATCTAGTTTATGATGCTATTTGGGAGAATTTAATTTATAATATTATATGGGAGATTTGAATTTATGGTTTGTTTGGGAGAATTTAAATTAAGATGTTAATTGGGAGAAGGTAATTTATGAGGTTATATGGAATAATCACATTTATGGTTTGTCTGGGAGAATCAATTTAGGATGTTATTTGGGAGACGGTAATTTATGATGTTATATGGGAGATTTGAATTTATGGTTTGTTTGGGAGAATTTAAATTAGGATGTTAATTGGGAGAAGGTAATTTATGAGGTTATATGGAATAATCACATTTATGGTTTGTCTGGGAGAATCTAATTTAGGATGTTATTTGGGAGACGGTAATTTATGATGTTATATGGGAGATTCGAATTTATGGTTTGTTTGGGAGAATTTAAATTAGGATGTTAATTGGGAGAAGGTAATTTATGAGGTTATATGGAATAATCGAATTTATGGTTGTTTGGGAGAATCTATTTTTTATGTTATTTGGGAAAATGTAATTTATGATATTATATGGGGGAATCTAATTTATGATTTGCTTGGGGGAATTCAATTTATAGTTTTCCTTAGGAGATTCTAATTTATGATTTTATGTGGAAGAATCTTTATGGCTTGAATTTAGGGTTTGGTATGGAAGAATCTTTATGGTTTGAATTTAGGGTTTGGTATGGGTGAATCTTTGGTTTTGGTTGGATTGAATTTATGGTTTTGTATGACGGAATCTAGGGTTTACCTGGTGGTATTAATGGATGTATGTTGGTATTAGGGTTTGTATGATGATATTAAGGTTTGTATGGTGGTAATTATAGTTTTATTGTGGTATTAGGAGTTATATGGTGACATTGATGGTTGTATGATGGTATTAGGGTTTGCATGATTGAATTTAGAGTTTCACGTGGAATTTTAGGGTTTGCATGAAAAAGGTTCGAATGTTTGCATGGGGAGATTAATGTCTGCATGGGTATTAAATTTACGTATGGAAAGTTAATTTGGGATGTAAGGAATGTAATGTAAGTGTTGTTTGGGTGTTTGAGCACTTGGGATGAAAAATAGCACGTGGGGCAAATTAAGGGTATGGAGGAGACTGAATTAAGGTTTGTTGTGGTTAATTGAGGTATATGGTGGCTGATTAGGGTTTTTGGTGTTATCATGTATATATGGTGATTAAAGTGTAATTATGATGTGTGAAGATTTATGCATGTCTAGGGTAAAAGTCTTTGAATAAGATACTTAAGATATTAATCACGTAAAGTGAAAGATGTTGAGCCGGGCCCAGACCGATCCACCGGCATAATAGTGCTCAGGTACTGCAGTAACTTGGAGATCGATCCACCGGCTTAATAGTGGTAGGGTATGTTACCCTAGTGACCGATCCATCGGCTAAATAGTGGGGGATCCCGAGCTCAACGAACCAAACTATACATGTTGATAATAAGTGGAAAGACATTATCTACTTACAGTGGAACACCGTGCGAGAAGGGACCAGACCGATCCACCGGCATATTGTAACACCCCAAAATTCACTACTTTTTTTTTTAAAGCGGAAGCAATTAAGATAGAAACACTTAAAACCTGTGAATTCTGGGAATGTTACCGCCACACTTAGTACCAAACCGGTTCTCTCCGACCGTTTCAGTACCAAGTGCTAAGGCTAAAGAAAAGATTTACATTAAATTCAAATTAACAATTCATAAAAGAAATCGAAAGATCATACAACAAAATCAGAGTACGCATAAATATTTATTAACACTAGTAACTTTCAAATAGAAATACATTTAAACAACATATAACCCGATGGGTCAAATTCCGGATTGCCTACTCTCTCAAGACAGGCCTGCCACCCCAAACAGTCTCTGATCTTAAACCTGCACAAGAGGTCTGCTCCCCACCATCGGTGGATCATCACAGGACCCATCAATCAATGTAGTATCAGTACGGGTCCAGTACTGAGTAAGGAGACTTGATCACTAAGGCCAACACACCGACACATAAACCATGCAGAACATAGAAGGGAATGATTATAAATGTATAAGACCAATATGATCACATAAATACATACAACCATCCAAGTAGAGTACATGGCCCGATTGTAGTCCAGATTAATCATTTCATTAATCTCTTATCAGAGTTCATTTCACAACATACTTTTTATCAAATCCATGCGAGTACGGGAACCCCACTATTTTGCCGGTGGATCGGTCTCCAGGGCACTCTGGCTCCTGGCCACTATTATAGCCGGTGGATCGGTCACTTAGGGTACATGCCCTACCACTATTATATGCCGGTGGATCGGTCTGGCCCCTTCTCGCACGGTGTTCCACTGTAAGTAGATAATGTCTTCCCACTTATTATCAACATGTATAGTTTGGTTCGTTGAGCTCGGGATCCCCCACTATTATTGCCGGTGGATCGGTCACGAGGGAAATATTCCCTGCCACTATTAAGCCGGTGGATCGATCTCCAGGTTACCGCAGTACCTGGCCACTATTATGCCGGTGGATCGGTCTGGGCCCGGCTCAACATCTTTCACTTTACGTGATTAATGTCTTAAGTATCTTATTCAAAGGCTTTCACCAAACATGCATAAATCACCACACATCACAATTACACTTTAATCACCATATACACATGATAACACCAAAAACCCTAATCAGCCACCATATACCTCAATTAACCACAACAAATCATAATTCAGTCTCCTCCATACCCTTATAATGTCCTACGTATTATTTTTCACCCAAAATATTCAAACACCCAAATAACTCTTCTACTTCCTCCCTTACATCCCAAATCAACTTTTCACACGTAAATTTCTCTTCCATGCAAACATTAATCTCCCCATGCAAACCTTGAACCGTTTTCATGCAAATCCTAAAATTCCACGTGAAACCCTAAATTCAACCATGCAAACCCTAATACCACCATTCAACCATCAATATCACCATGTAAATCCTAATACCTCCATACAACTATAATTACCACCATACAAACCTTAATATCATCATAGAAACCCTAATACTAACATACATCCATTAATACCACCAGGTAAACCCTAGATTCCGTCATACAAAACCATAAATTCAATCCAACCAAAACCAAAGATTCACCCATACCGAACCCTAAATTCAAACCATAAAGATTCTTCCATACCAAACCCTAAATTCAAGCCATAAAGATTCTTCCACATAAAATCATAAATTACATTTTCCCAAATAACATCATGAATTAGATTCTCCCAAACAAATTATAAATTAACTCTCCCAATCAAATCATAACTTAAATTCTCCCATATAATATTATAAATTACATACTCCCAAATAACATCATAAACTAAATTCTCCCAAACAAATTATAAATTAATTCTCCAAATCAAATCAGAACTTAAATTCTCCCATATAATATTATAAATTACATTCCCCCAAATAACATCATAAACTAAATTCTCCCAAACAAACCATAATTTAATTCTCCCAATCAATCATAATTTAAATTCTCCCATATAATATCATAAATTAAATTCTCCCAAATAGCATCATAAACTAGATTATTCCTTATAAAACCATAAAATTTAGGTCAACTCACTTCCCTTAGTCAACTTCTTTCCCCATCCTCCTTTTTCATCTTTTCTCCCATACAAACCACACCAATGTCCTCTCATGCATGTCTTACAGGGTCACAATACATATCACATATAATTAATACACATACCATGCATAACATACATCAACTCCAAGACATACCACATATAAAATATTTAATAATAATAAACGTTGGATCCATAGCATGCGAAACACATAAACCACATAAACACATAAAAGGCCTTAGCACTCCTTACCTAAAACGACACCGGTCTTGGAGCACGCTCCTATTCCACTTGAGAGATTTGACCAAATAATAACATACTGATAACAATAACATTAACAAAATTATAACTTTACTAAAGATATTAATAGAAATATTATAAAATCTGATAATATGGGGTTAAAGACTTTACCCTAATAATAATAATGACACTAATATAATAATAGCTAAGGTACTAAAATAATGTAACAACAATATAATAAGTGTAATAATAATAACAAAACTAATGGTAACTTATTTGTAATATTAATTACAGAATAATAATAATAATGGTAATTCGAAATAATAAAAATACTAATAATAACAATAATTATAATAACACCTTAATATTATTAATTAGGATAATGACAATAATAATAATACTTATAGTAATGACAAGATCAAATTAAAATATATTAGAGCTTCAGAACCTGCAGAAATAATAATCAAAACATTAATACCAATAATAATATTAATAACACAATAATAGAAATAATAATAAAAGTAATACTAATCTATTTCAAATAATTGAAATAAATTAAATTAAGGATTATAAAAATAGGAAGAAGGGCTCATAGGGTCTTGGGTTCAACCTTATACTGGTGGGAACTGGCGGCACCGGCGGCGGAGCACGGCGGTGGTGGCGGTGGCCGGAAAAGAGAGAAAAGAAGGGAAAGTTGCATGCTGGGAACAAGATAGGAAGAATTAAAATGGGAGCTTGGGTGTTTTGAGTTCCCCAGAAGGAGAGGGACAGAATAGAGGTGGTGGCGCAGCCAGAGGTGGCGGCGTACGGCGGCGGCGGTGGTGGCCGAGTGGAGGAGAATTAGGAAGAGAGAGGAGGAGAGGGAGAAAAAGGAAGATAAAGGCATGGGGAGATAGAGCAGGGTCTGCAGCACCGAATGGGAGGAGAAATAAGCGGCTTTAGCGGCGGAGGAGGTGGCTAAGGGCGGCGCGAAGGGTGGCGGGGGCTGGAAGACAGGTTGGTCGAGAAGGGAATTTCACATAGTCGGGGAGGATTTTGCAGAAAGAATCGAGGGTGATGAATGTTTTGGTTAGCTAGAGGAACATTCAAGGATTACAGGGGTAGCCAGGGATGGCGATGAGGTTGGCCGGAGGCGGTGGTCGAAGCGTCTAAATGGGCGGCGGTGGTAAGGTCGGGATTCTGGGTGATGAAGACCAAAGGCTCGATACAGGTTATTATGGGGGGTATTTATAGGAAAATCAGATAGGTTAGGGTTCTGTAGGCCGGTTAGTAGATAGGGAAGGTAGGGTTCAGGTCGCCGGAGGCGACGTTGGCCGTTGGGTTTATTTTTCGGGGGAAGGGGTGGTGCGCAGGAGAGAGAGAGAGAGAGAGGAGAATCGCGCGAGAATAGGGGAGAGTTGACAGGGTTTATACAGTCGCCGAATCAAGGGAAAGAGAAAGGAAGGAGATCGGCCGGTCAAAACGACGAGATCGCCGGCGAAAAACCAGGCAATGGCGGCGGTGCAGGTCGAAGGTCGGGGCTGGCAGGTGCGAAGGCTGGGGAAGAAGAAAGGCAGGTGGCTGGACCGGGCGGTCGGTGAAGAAAAGAAAGAAAAGAAGGGAGGACCGGGCGGTTCGGCGCGAGGGGGAGGTGCTTTAATGAAGTGACGCGTTTAAGTGGAGGAGGAATCAAAACGCGGCGCGCGGAAGGCGGGAGAAGGAGGCGCGCGGGCACGGGCCGAGGAGGAAGAAGAAAAAGAGGAACTGGGCCGCTGGGCTGGCCCAGTTCGGAGAGGAGAGAAAAAAAGAAAAAGAAAAGAAGAAGAAGAAAAAAGAAGAAAAGAAGGAAAAAGGAAAAGGGAAAAAGGAAAAATAATTATTTGGGATAATTAAATTAATTATAATATTTGGGATATTTAAAAATATTAATATTTAAATAAAATAATATTTAAAATCCCTTTTTAGGCTAATTTAGGATTTTTAAAAGATTTTCCACAAATTCCTTTTTAATTAGCAAAACACCCTAATTTTCTATAATTAAATTATTTATAAAATTAATATTAATTTGAAAATAGTTTCTCCTTCTTATTTTAATTAAAATAATTTGCTTAATTATTTTCAAAACAAAATGCTTAATTTGCTAAAATACCCAAATTTCTTTTCTAATAAAAATACTTATAAATTTCTTCTTGATTTTCCCTAATTAATTCAATTTTAAAATAATTTATTTAAATAAATATTAGAATAAATATCATTTAAATGTAGTTTATAAAATTAGAAATTTTCGGGGCATTTCACATATAATAGTGGCAGGGTATGTTACCCTCGCGACCGATCCACCGGCTAAAATAGTGGCAGGGTATGTTACCCTCGCGACCGATCCACCAGCAAAATAGTGGGGTTCCTGTACTCGTATGGACTTGATAAAAAGTATGGTGTGAAATGAGTTCTGATCAGAGATTAATTAAAAAAACTAATCCAGTCTACAATCGGGCCTTGTACTCTTACTTGGATGGTCGTAAGCACCTTATGTCATTGTGTTGGTAATTATGCCCTTTTATGTTCTGCATGATTTATGTGTTTGTGTGTTGGCCTTAGTGATCAAGTCACCTTACTCAGTACTAGACCCGTACTGATACTACCTTGGTTGATGGGTCCTGTGATGATCCACTGATGGTGGGGAGCAGACCTCTTTTGCAGGTTTAAGATTAGAGACTTTTTGGGGTGGCAGACCTGACTTGAGTGAGTAGGCAATCCGGAATTTGACCCATCGGGTTTTATCTTGTTTAAATTTATTTCTATTTAGAAGTTACAAGTGTTATTTGAAACTTCAAGGGTATTGTAATTAACTCTTAATTTCTCGTACTCTAATTTTGTTGTATGATCTTTCGAATCCTTTTATGAATTGTTAATTTGAATTTAACGTAAATCTTTTCTTTAGCCTTAGCACTTGGTACTGGAACGGTTTGAGAGAACCAGTCTGGTACTAAGTGTGGCGGTAACATTCCCAGAATTCACAGGTTTTAAGTATTTCTATGTTAATTGCTTCCGCTTTTCAAAAAAAAAGTAGTGAATTTTGGGGTGTTACACATATCCTCTACCAGCCATGCACACCCCTTCTCCCCATGCATACACGCCACCCTCTCATTTCCATTCCAGCCATATACATCGATTATACCCTTGCACATCCCCTACAACCTCTATCTTAACACCCTAATTGCCTATGATATACACCAAAAACCCTTTTCACACATCCCCCTACATCCCTTTGTACACAACCCTTGCCCTCTAGCACACCTCACCTGCCTAGCCATGCCTAACCCAACTCCCTCCCCATCATTTTTCCTTGCCATCACTCCTAGTCATGTACCTATTGTACCCATTCACCCCCTTTTCTATTCCTTCTCCATTTCCCTCATCCTCCTTCCCTAAGTCGAGAAAATCAACGCAGCCAAGAACCCCTCCTTCCCTTCCTCCTTCTCCTTCCCCTTGTCATCGCTGCCTTCGCCACCCAACACAATCAACATCGAGCCTTCCTTTCTTCTTGTACCCCTTTTTTCTATTATACCTCACCATAGCCATCACCTTTCCTCCCCATTTTTATTTATTTATGTGAGCTATTGACCATAACCACACCTTCCTTTTCCAGCCACAAAGCACCGCCAGCCATCTATTTTTGGAAACTATTCCAAGCACCACTCCACCACCACCTTTCCCCACCAACCATTTCCGACCCAAATTACCATTTCCTTCTCCCACTCCTCATTGGTGATTCGTTTCCATGAGCCACACCTAAACCGTGCGCACCTAGCATGATCGTGCCTCCTTCACACTCTTATGCCATCGGCATGTATTTAATCAATTGGTATACTTTGTTTGTCTCTTCTAGATGTTTATTACATAGTATTACCCACAACCTTATTACTATAGGTTAACTATGTTTATCTAGATACTTAGTGTCTTTATCCTCTTCTACTTATCATGTGTAAGACCCATGATCTCAAAATATGATTGAGACATGTTATAAGCAAGATTTTATATCATCTTGAAGTAATAATGGTAGTTGCCTCAAGTGTGGATTTATCATCATATTGTCTGAGTTAGTAATCCTCAATATTTTACTCATGGCACTCTCATTTAGGGCATATCTTAGCCTCTCATTTATAGTTTTTAGTGTCTACTAAAGTATTACGTGAAATAAAAAAAAAACTCATGACATTTATTATTGTAGTGGTTGCAAACTGGAAAAGTTATCTGCCTTACCTTTTTTCCAAAAGTGTTTATGTATACCATGATCCTTTTAATCTTATTCATTATGATGTGTGAAAGTTGTTGCGGAATAACATGGATTGAATGGATCCAAACCAAAATTAGAATTAACAAGATGATGAACAATTGATGATTCAATCACAAAATAGGACAATTGAGGAAATAAATAAAGATATTTATTTATGCTCTTGTGTAATTACAAAATGATTAAACAAATTAATCAATCAATAACACAAATCTGCAATTCTCTAATAATGAAAAATTCTATGGAGAAGAAGAAAAATCTGGGTCACACAACTTGATTGCTAGGGTTTTCTCATATCTTTTTTATACTAGAAAAAAAATCTACAAAGTAAAATAATGTGTTTCCAAAAGTAAGAAAAAAACAAGATCTGTATTTGAAAAACACACTCTCTATGTTTACTTTCTTACTCTCAGTTTTTTCCCAAAATTCACACTAACACATTATGTGAATAAACACATCCTGTGTTAATAAACACAAAATGTGTTTATTTCTCATATCTTTTTTATACTAGAAAAAAACCTAGAGGTAAAATAACATGTTTCAGAAGCAAGAAAAAATACAATTCGTATTTAGGAAATACAACCTCATTGTGTTTATTTCCTTGCTCTCAATTTTTTGCCCAAAACTCACATTAACACATTATGTGAATCAACACATCCCATGTTAATAAATATAGGATGTGTTTATTTCTCAAATATTTTTTATACTATAAAAAACCTACGAGGTAAAATAACATGTTTTAGAAGGGAGAAAAAAACATGACCTCCCTTTGTTTATTTCCTTACTCTTAATTTGATGCCCAAAACTCACATTAACATATTATGTGAATAAACATGTCCCATGTTAATAAACATGAGGTCCCATGTTTATCACAAAATTCACAATTGCATAAAAGCTTCACCAAAAACTGCACGAATCAACACAATATTATAGTAGGCATCAAATATTTAGTCAAAACTCACAATTCTCCACCTCGACTCAGTATTTATGATGCATGACATGTAAATACCTTGATAAACAAAAAATCTAGTCTTACAAAGGACCTCATAGCCTATGGAACACCTATCAAGTCAAAGAAATACTTGAACTTACCCATAGTCAGTGGCATTGTTAGCATATCAGTTAGATTATCTAAAGTACCCACTCTCTCTAACACAATTTTGGCAACAATAATAGTACCTCAATTAAAGTGATAATCAATGTTAATGTGATTCATTTAATAATGGAAAGAATTCTGATTCTTCGCTAAATATATAGTAATCTAGATATCACCTTTCCCACGGTCAGTGGGTTTGTTAACATATTAGCTGAATTATCCTAAGTACCCACTTTATCTAACACAACCTTGCCAATGGTAATAGTACATCAGATAAAGTGATACCCAATGTTTATGTGATTCATTTGATAATGGAAATAATTCTTATTCTTCGCTAAACATATAGTAATCTGGTTATCACCTTGAATGACTGGAGCACCATGACCAAACTCCAGATCACGTACTATAACCACCAATCCACGTGACTTCCTAAAAAGCCTTAGTCATATCCATATGCTCTACTTCAATAGTGCACAAGGTTATCAACTCCTGTAAAAAAAACCTCTAGCTAATAGCTGAAACACTAAGATAAAAAAATGTATCCACTAGTGGATATCCTTTTATCAAGGTCTCCACCAAAATTAGAGTTCACAAACCCAACTAGTGAATTAGATAATCTCCCATACTCTATGCAAGTTAATGTTGTAACCTTCAGGTACTTTAGAATCCACTTCACTACTTTCTAATGTGCCTTCCCTAAATTTTTCATATAGTGACTCATGATACTAATAGCTTGAGAAATATCAAATCAAGTACACATTATAGAGTACATGATACAACCAACAACATTCGAATATGGAATAATAGCCATAAACTCCTCTTCCTCTTTGGATTTAGGAAAATCAAAAGCAAGCAATATAAAGTGAGTAGCTAATGGATTGGTCTTCATCTTGGCATCCATCATATGAAACATCTTCAACACCTTGTTCACATAGGACTCTTATTATAAGTACAAAAGCTTTTGGTCACAGTCTTTTATGATCTCCATGCTAAGGATCCTCTTTGCAGCTCTAAAATCCTTATCTCAAACTCACTCTTCAGCATTACCTTCACCTTATCAACATTAGACATATCTTTTTCTACAACATGCATGTCATCAACATATGGAAAAAGATACACAAGATAGCCTCCCTCCATCTCCTTTAAGTACACTCATCTATCATACTCACTCCTAGAGAAATCATACTCAAGCATAAACTGATAAAACCATTTATATCACTGTCTAGGAGAAAACTTCATACCATACAACAACCTCTTCAATAGGCATAGATAATATTAATTCCCCTTAACAACAAACCCATAAAATTATCGCATGTAAATCTCTTTCTCAAGATCACCATGCAAAAATGTAGTTTTGAACATCTAACTATGCCAACCCTAGATCATGCATTGTCACAAGCACAAGCAAAGTACTAATAGAATTATGTCTAACCATAGGAGAAAATACATCGTTATAGAACACCCTTGGAATCTGTTTGAATCTACATGTAACTAAAAGAGCCTTATACCTTCATATCTCGACCCATGGGGCTCCCTGTTTGAACTTGTACACACACTTATAACCAACTATCTTCTTCTTCCTATGTGCCTTCACAAGTCCCATGTTTAATCTTCAATAAGGACTACATCTCCTCCTCTATAGCAGTATACCACTCAATAGAATTAGAACTCTCAATAGCCTCTAATAATGATGCTAGCTCATACACATAAAAAACAATTGATGTATTAGATAAAACATAACCAGCCAATTCTTAAAGCCAATCCTAACTAAAGGCTTAAAAATTCTCTATACTCTACCTGAAGCAACACCCCTTTGTTCGACCTACTATATGGATCCACCTATTCAAAAATAGTGGGTCTATAAGAAGCATTTCTATCCTCCAACTTAACCTCAACCTCCACCAAGCCTAGATCATTATTCTACTCCACCTTCTTAGATGCACCATCATAAGACTTAGTCTTATAAAAGCATGGACTTATTGAAGGTAACATCCCTACTAGTCAAGAACTAGGTTGTGGTTAGGTTGCATAACCTGTACCTCTCCACTCCAAATTTAAAGCCAAGAAAAATATACTTTTTGGGTCTAAGCTCAAGTTTACCATCTTTCATATAAGCATAAGTAGGGAAACCAAAAATATGAAAATTAGAGTAATGAAATGGCTTACTATACCACAAATTCTCATGTGTCTTCAACTCAATGGACTAATTTGATGATTAGTTTACTAGGTATGCTACCATGTAAACCACCTCAACTCAAAACTCTCTAGCTATCCCTCCTTATGATAACATACAACAAGCCTTTTCCAATAGGGTCATGCTCATTCACTCAGCAACCCCATTTTGTTATTGTCTCCCAACATAAGTGTTGTATCTCACTATCCAATGGTCTTGACATACATCAATAAAACTCTAATTAAAAAACTCAAGACCATTATCTATCTTCAGATGCTTAACTTGCTTCTCAATCTACTTCTCTAGCAAGGTCTTCCAGCATTTGAAAACACCAAACACATCATTATTATACTTTAAGACATACACCCATACATTTTTAGAGAAGTTATCAACAAATGATTGCAAGTACCGCGAACCACCTACTTTTCAAACACACAGTGCTTATAGAAGTATATAGTATCTATACTATATCCATCCAACAATCCTCTCTTAGAGAGCTCAATAAATCCTCTGACACTCATATGTCAAAGTCTCGTAACATCTAACTCTGACAACCTCGGCAATGTCACTGTAATCGTCCCCACAATAGTGGAACCCACCAACTCATATAATGTCTTGGCCTATTTTCCCTTCATCACCACTAGGGCCCCTTTTGTAACTCTTAGGGTACCATCCTCAATAACACACAGGTATCCATTACAATCTAAGGAATTCAAATAGAGGAGGTTCTTATTCATCTTAGGGACATGTTTCATGTTGAATAGTTTCCTAACCACGCCATCATGTATCTTCACCCTCACCATCCTAATCCCAAACACTTTCCAAGCAGCATCGTTGTCCATCAAGACAACTCTACCCTAAGTCACATCAATCACCTAGAATATAAGATTCATCTATCATTGATCTTGGTTTATCTAACAATAGTCGTCAACACATCTCCATGACTATCAACATAGGCTACAACAACATTATTGTTTATACTAAATAACTCACCAGACTTATCATCGAGCTTCCTATTATGATAAAACTTTCTAATATACCCCTTCTTGTGATACCCATATCATGCAACATATTTTTGCCAACTCTTCAATTTAGATCTAGACATCTTATAGTCATCATACCTTCGTTCATGTGTCCTGCACCTAGCTATGAGTCTCACACTATGTGGGTCCCCAAAAGGGTTGGTACTAGTCAACTAACTATAAATCAACTCCTATTGCAACATAGAAGATTTTACATCCTCAATGACTAACTCATTCTTTCTATACAATACAGTCTCATGAAGATATGTAGCAGGCAAAGAACACAATAGCATAATGGTCAAATCTTCATCATCTAATTTGAATCTTATGTTATGCAAATCCATCATAATAGAATCAAATTTATTGAAATGAGCTTTCAAAGATTGACCCTCACCGAATTTTAGGTCAAGAAGCCGATTCTTCAATAGTAGTCGATTTACAACTGATTTCGTCATATATAATGACTCAAGCTACAACCACAAGGCAATTGCTGATAATTCCTTTGTCACTTCCTACAATATCTCATTCGATAAGCATAGTTATATAGCAGATAGGGCCTTTAGATCTAGCACCTCAAATCTCTCATCTGTCATCAAATCCGGCTATATAAATGACCAAATAATGCCTTTTCCAATTTGTTATGAATCATATTAATTTCCACAATATGAAATTAACAAACCGATTGAACTTCTCAATATCAAATCCTATACCCATCTCAATTACCAGATCTCATTAAAAATCACAACTCTAATACCAAATTGTTGTAGAATAACATGGATTGAATAGATCAAAACTAAAATTGGAATTAAAAAGATGATGAATAATTGATTATTACAAAATAGACCAATTAAGGGGGGAAATAGAGATCTTTAGTTATACTCTTCTATCATTACAAGATGATTAAATACACAAATTAATTAATTACATAAATCTAAAATAGGTCTTCTCATATCTCTTTTGTACTAGAAAAAAAAACAATACGATGCAAAATAGTGTATTTTGAAAATAAAGAAAAATCATGGTTCATGTTTGGAAAACATGACCCCCTCATTTTTATTTTCTTACTCTCAATTTGTTCCAAAACTCACACCAACACATTATGTAAAAAACAAGGGCCACCATGTTTATCACAAAATTTATAACTCTACATAAAACATCTCCAACACCTGCACAAATCAACACAATATTATGTTGTGCATAAAATACCCAATCAAAACTCATAAAAGGCTTTCTACCATAACCAAAAAAGGGGTGATATTATGTTTCATTTATTGATGATTACACATGCTCTTATTGGATTTATCTTATGGAATGTTATTCTTAATACCTCACTATTTTTAATAATTTTGCGGTTCTTGTGAAAACTCAACACTCTGTAATAATAAAGTGGTGTTGTTGTGATTTGGGAGGGGAATACTATAATACCCTAATTTTCATAAATTCTAATTAAGGACATAATTTTAACTTAATATATAATGTGGCTCTAATCATAGAAATTATAAGAGGAGAATGTATGTTGGATGTGTTCATTAAATGTGTTTGGGTTGGGGTAAAAATGGAATAAGTAAACTAGGTTAAAAATTAGAGAATATGGTTTTTAGAGATGGGTGGTTGATTAGAGACTTAGGGCTAGACAACCAGGCTATGCAACAGAATGGGTAGCATTAAGTGGATAGAGTTGACAACCAACGGCCGATCGACGATCGTCCAAGTATCATAAAAGGTTTTTTATGATTTTTTTGTTCTATTTTAGCTTTACAGTCCTTACCTTTGTCCTTGTAGGCTTTTTTCTGACCTTCCCTCACCTTGGAATCAAATCACTGCTTTTACCCTTAATCTTACCTAATATTTTGGCCATAATCACCTCATTTCACTTCTCACTCACTCTCTTACACGTCAAACCTACTCCCATCACCTTTTTCATTCAAGTGTTGGTGATTCAAGCCTCATAATATCTCTCCCTCTCTCTTCCTAGTTTATTTTTGACCTGAATGCCTCCATATAACCTTTTTGTGCCTAGTTTTCATTTCATTCAAACCTTAGTGCATTTAGCTCTCTCATCTCTTATCCATTTTTGTTTGAATATTACCTAAGTGTTCAAGGGCTTCATCCTTGCTCTTGAGCTAAGAGAAACACATACCCATACCCTTGTTATCCTCCCATTTTTATTACTTGATTTTCTCCTCTTAATCCCTTATCTATCCTAATTATATTTTTCTTAAATATAAGGTTGTTATATTTGGGATAAAATTGATGAGTTGCCTCTCCTTGTCCTCCTCTTTGGCGTGCCACCCATTTCTTGGTATGACCCTCTTTCATGTTTGGTTTTTGGTTAATTATTGTTGGTGTCTTGTTATTTTATTGTGTTATATACTAAGTATTGGTGGATTTTGTTTTTAAGAAAGAGAAGGAATGTTACTTGGAGGCTAGGGATTTTGATTCTTTCTTTGCTTTTATTTTTTCTATTTTGCTTCAAAAAGAGGTAACCCACATGTCCTTACTAATGTGTAAAAATCTTGTGATAGCATGTATAGGGTTTCTTTGGTCATGCTTAAGTATAATTTATACTTTCTTTTAATTCCATAAAAAATATGCATACACTATATATTATATTATTTCCTCCAAGTAGGTGACCCTGTGAACTCATGCAAGAGAATGCTAGATTTATGTATTTTAATATATCTATAATATCATGCTAGAATAGGATTTAATGTTGTGAATTATTTATGCATGTGTTGTAGAGGTGGTCTTTTCGAGGGAAATATTATCCCATTCAATATCTCCTTGCTATTTTTGATCTTACCTTTAAATTCCTTATATGATTAACGTAAAATTTAATATATGATATGTTGAGATTTGAGCATGTTTAAGCATAATAATGAATTATTTAAGCTTTATATACTCTAGGGATATTTTGGTTTTTTCATTATAAATCTTTAATTTTCAAAATGTGTACCTAGTATTTGTTATGTTATGCTGATCATGAGAAACATGTGAAATATTTAAACTAGATATGCATGCTTAGGGTTTTATGTGGAAAATGGACTTAAGTGTGTTCAAGGGGTAAAATGACAATTTTACCACTTCTAAATTTTTTCCAAAACTATAGTTTTTTATGTTGAAGTGTTTATTTTAATTTTATTTAGCTATGCCATAAAATTCATTTAATTCTAATAAAATTTTGGTTTAAATTAGGAATTTAATGAGTAAATAAACTATAAGAGCATTTTGATTATTTATAACTTATTATGCCAAAGTGCTTAATAATTTGATATAGGATAGCATTAGTGGATTGGTTAACCTTTGTTGAATTTGACTTTGTCTTGGAATGTTAACTTGAATAATTGAAAATAAAGAAAAATAGTTTAAGTTTGGAATTGAAAATATTATGCACTACATGATATTTTATGATTAACTTATTAAGATATTAATATTTAAAGTAGAAGAATTTAAAATTGGGAATGGTGGATACCCTAAAGATGAGGTTTAGCCCTTGAATTGGATTAGTTTTCAAGAGGAATCTTAATATGTAACACCCCCATTTTTGGCATTTAAAATTTTTATTTTTAAATTGATCATGGAGGAAGCTAAAATATTAAAAACACATGGTGTTACCGCCATCCTTAGAATAAGTTCGGTTTCCTTTACCATTCTTGTACCAAGTGATAAGGCTAAACATTCTTCTACTTAAATTAATAACATCAATCATATGAACATAACAAAGATTACAATATAGGTTAACATTGTTCTAATAATACAATATCATTCAACGACTACAAACTCTAAATGAAAATGAATGTAGCAGGAACATAAGAGTCCAAGAATATCTAGATCAAGAGATACAAAATTAGACACCGAATAACCCTAACTCTCAACCCCATAAATACTATCTAACAAGCTGGACTCATACTTGATTCTAAAAATTCTAGAATGGGCAATGGACCATGAAATATATCCCATTTATACAATGGTATTGAGTAAACCACTTTATGAAACTAAATATGCAAAGGTTGCATGGGACACATAGAAGGTATCACAAGGAAACATGGTATATAAATATCGAGTCATACAAGTAATAACAAAATATGATATACATGCTAGATAACCATTTATTACCAATGTCACATGCTTAACAAATCATTTTACTTAAACGATAATATAAAACTTAATAAACAAACCATACCAAGGGTGTTTCCAAAAGGAAATACACCGAACCATTCCTAACTAATTTTCATAACATTCATATTATATCTTATACGTTCAATATATATGCTAATAAATTTCAAAACTCTATAGGTAGGGCATGAAGGCAACTACCAACTCACCACTCTAATATAATTTCAAACCAAAAATAATTGCTTCCATTTTTATTTACTCAATGGGAGATCATATCAATCATGAGACATTAAGGTACTCTAGTCATACTAGAGCACAAAGGCAACACAATATCCTATCGACTATTAAACCAATGACACTAAGGTACACTGGTCATACTAGCACTAAAAGGAAGCATAATACCCTATTGACAAGGACACCTAATCTATAATTATTCATACCCTCTAAAAAAATATGAAGAGCTAAGTAGAGTAAGATATAGAACCTAGCTTGGGCACCACATATGACACCCTAAAATTTACTACTAAAAAAATTTATTTTTAGCAAAATGTAATATTAAATTAGTTGGGTTTTATTATTGTATTCGATATAAGTTTGGATTACTATACCATTATTGTATAGAATACAGGGCAAAATAGTTAAGACTTTAAACACGATGAACAAATAATAAGATAAATTTCATAAACACAGAAAAAAGTTTAAAGATTAACTTGGAGTACTACATGAAAATACATCAAAAGGGTTCCTATAGAACCAAGATTCTAAAAGGTATATAAGTAAAAGCTAACCACCAGATAACATAACTCTACGTCCAACCCCAATACATAAGAATCAATCCTCTACACATAAGGCATCATATGCAACAAAATGATCAAAAAATGGTTCTCATCAACTTGCACAAAAATATTTGGGTTGTTTGCTTGTGGAAATGACTAACACCTATGAAAATGATGATTAATATGATATATACTGAGTAAGGTAACCATACAGATAAACTGAGGTTACAAAAGAAAAAAAAGCATGCATGCAAGTTAATAATGAAGTAATGTAAGTTAAAAACTAATTCCATAATTCATTATTAGATGTAAACAAAATCCATAATTTTATTTATATTGAGTTCATGGGCTCTACTATTCTTAATTTGGTGGAACAAATTGAAGCATCTCTCAGGGCAGAACATGTGAACCAATATTATCGTCCAATGGAACGAACCCAACATATACTAGGACAATATACTCCTAACCACTATTCTTAAACTCGTGGAATGGTATGAAGCACCTATCAGATAAAGCCTAAGCCACTATTATTGTTTGTTGGAATAAACACAACACATCGATCTTGACTCATGTAATCTTTCGTTTTAAGTGATTAATTTCTTATCTATTAGCATATATCTCATAATCATATTCTCATTTACACTAAGTTTAGATCCCTACTATTCTTAATATGGTGGAATAGATTAATGCACCTCTCAGGGCTGAATACTCCTGAGCCATTATTATCATCCAATGGAACAAACACAAAATATACCTCAGCCTGACACACATGATCTTTTATTTTAAATGATTATTATCTTATTTAGAGTTTTTTTAATCAATATCTTGATGTAAGAATCATGTATATATGCACAAAACATAATTAAAAACACGTAAGGTACAACCACTTAGTTATGGTGGTAGTGCTTAAGGAAAATGTATATGATTCCTCTAAGAAATTTAAAATTCACAAGGCGAACATAAATTCTCATTTTATCATACTTATGCTACTCATCATTATCCCAAATTCTCCAAGTATCATACTTAGCATATTTAAAGTCTATTCTCCTTTCCAATCACCAAAATTCCATTTTAAACCCTTATTGACCAAAATATCCTTTTCTTACTGAAAACATCAGAATCTCATATTAGTTAACTTATGTCTTACTCAGCCATCATTTAATCACATTATAGAAATAACATTACCAAATAAAATATCACATGCAAATACAAATTGCACATATAAACCCTAAATAAAACATGTATCGCTACTAAAAATGACACTGGTCTTTAAGCACGTAAGCTTAACATGTCTCCTTTGAGATCACTAGAAAATCACCTACAAACATGGGAATAAAACATGATTAGAAATCAAGAATAATATCAAGACAAAATTAAGGTAAAGGAGGGTGGAAATAGGGATAACCAAAACAAGTGAAGAATCTAAGGTTGTATGGGAGTATGGTGGAAAGTGTGGTGTTACTAAAGTTGTGCTAGAGTGGTGCTGTAGTGGAGTATGGGGTGTGCTAAAAGGGATGCATGTTGTGCTAAAGGAATTCCAAAGGGGCACAGGAATAGCATATAGCGCTTGCACATGTCGAGAGCATGGAATAAGCACATGTGGTGTGTGTAGAGTGTGTATAATGATGAGTGAAGAGCATGAGCGAGGAGAAAAAGGGTGCTCACTAGCTATGCATGAAACCGTGGGTGATTCGTGTGAGAGGGGCACAATTGGGGAATTTGAGGGTGCATAGCCATGTACCTCTATGAAAAAAATAGAGCACAATAAAAAGAGGGAAAAAGATCGAGGAGAGGAAAAATAAAGGATTCGGGTGGAAATGGTAAGGCAACAATGAGGGGGAAATGATAGGGTGGTAGAGGTGGTTGGTTTTTCAAGGAAATGGTGGTGTTTAGTGGTTGGTGGTGGAGAGTGGTGTTGATGGTGGATTACCATGACAAATAGAGCAAAAAAAGGAATTGGAAAAGGGAAGGTGGTCAAGGCTCGAATGCTCAATAGAAATGGTGAAAGCAAGGGAGTTCGTTGGGAAATAAATGAAGCAGATCTTAGGAGGGGTGTATACACACACACACACATTTGCATGTATGGGGATGAACAACAAAGAGGGAAGGTAGGGGGTGTCATGGCTCAACATGATTAGGGTAAAGGTTAAAAATTCAACAAACATGACCTTTGAGATGTGGCAGTTGATGGTGGTGATGATGAATGTAGGATAGGTAGGTTTAGGGGGTAAGCATGAAAAAAGGGATTTGGTAGGGAAGAAAAGGATTTACACAAGTAGAAAGGTTAACATAATTTAAAATAGGGATTTATAGTAAAATTAATTATTAATCATATGGGATTAGGTTTAGGTTAATGGCCCAAAATAAATATTAGGATTATGTTAAGATTTAGGATTAAAAAATTAAAGTAACCTAGAAATATTAATTTATTGATATTAGAATTAGGTTAAGATATTAATTACTCGAGATTAAGATTATATAAAATTTTGGGTATTACACTAAGACACGCTAGCAAAATACAAACTAAACTATAGGTTAAACTACATCCTTAGGGTATCTATCCTTAGAAAGCCATCATTCCAAATCTCAAAACCTTTTTACTTTAAATATTATTATTTTATTAGGGTAACTACAAGACCACAACATATACAAACATATATGATTTCCATACTTAACTAATTTTGCTTATTTTCAATTATTCAAGTCAACACTTAGTCCAAGGTCATCCTACATCTAATTATTCACACTTAAGTACATTAGGCCATAAATAACTAAAATTCCCTTGAGATCAATATTTCCATGTCATTATCCATTTTAAATACTAATTTTATTTTATGTTAGACATATGACTTATGCATAATTAATCCACGCCATTAAACTACTTTGCCTTAAATATGATTTACTACGTAAAACCCTAAAATGAATATCTAATGCATCATAAATCACATACTCCCATACCTAACATTATATATACATATTAGGAATAAATATTGGAATAAATAAACATGGCATACTTAAAAGACCAAATTATCTCTAGGTCATACAATGATAATAATCATAAAAAATACGCCTAAACATATTCAACCTATTATATTAGACATAATATCATGTATAATTAATGCATGTCATTAAACCTATTCCATCATACTTTTGTAAACATAATAATTTAGCAATTTAACATACTCTATTATACATAATTACATGCTAGCATACTTAGGAAAATTATTATAACACATTAAGACAGATGCTTAATATAATACACACATTGAAACCCTGATATGCTATCATGTAATATTTGACTTCTGAATCAGACATATAGTTTACCTTAATTCCAACGACAAGAAAAAATATACGTAACCTAATATAAATTACTAGGCCCTACTAATCATCCTTATTTACCTAAAATAAAAATGATAAAAGAAATTAGCAACAAAAAACTATTAACATAATAATAATGAAAAATCAAACCAATACTAAGTATGTAAAATACATAACAAAACCACGCCTAAAATTTTTGTGTTATACATGAGCCACTCATGTAACAAGGGTTGGGTTGTGGGAGCTAAGGATGGCAATGGGTCTCGGACCCGACCCAAACTCACCTTATTTTTAGCGGGTCTGGGTCCATGATTTTTAGATCCGACTGATCTAGGTCGGGTTTGGGTCCATATATACCTTAATGGGTCTGGGTTTGGGTCTAATAGTTCTAGACCCAGACCGACTCAGACCCTACCCGCCAAACCCGTTTAGTATATATATGTGTGTGTCTTTATATACATATATACATATATAAATACATACTAATACTATGTTTGTCATTATTGTCATAATCTTATATGAGCTCCTTATTCATTTTTTTAATTTTATTTTTATATATTTACTTTATAAGCAATATGTACAATATTGTATTCTAAAAGCATTAAAACACTATTTAAAAAGTTAACATAACTATTTTAATATATTTATTTTTTCACATGGAGGATTTTTGTAACAAAAAATACATATTAAGTTATATAAAACATAAATGTATTTGTATTCACATGGATTATTAATTATTTAAAAAAAAATAGTCGGACCCATTTAGGACTCGTTTACCTGCTAGACCTAGTGGATCTGGGTCTGGGTCTGAACTTTTGAGACCCGATAGGTCTGGATTGGATATGATTCTAGGTAATATAAACGGATCCGGGTCTAGGTATGGTTGGACCCGACCCATTGCCATCCCTAGTGGGAGCTAGTCACACTACAGGGTAAGGGTAGGTGAGGGAATGGCATGCAGGATGGTTGGTTGCATGGGTTGTTGGTGGAGCAAGGTGATGGGTAGCATGGATTGTTGAGGAAGTTATAATAAGAAAAACTAAGAGAATAAGGGTTATTGCTGGTGACGATTGTTTTTAGAAGTTGTAAATAAGGGGTATAGGCGAGATACAGGGGAAAGAAAGAAAGAAAAATAAGGAAGTAGGGAGAAGGCTTGGTAGAGTGAAGATCAACGTTGCACCCCACCCTAGTTGATAAAAGTAGCACGAGCATGTGAAACTAGAAGAATGAAGCATCATGAGAGGGCTATAATGAGAAGGTGAGGTTGCACTAGGCTTGTACGTAGGAGGGTTGGGAAAGCATGAGGTGGTAAAGCTGCATTAGGTTGTGCAATGTGAGGAAGGGGCAATGGCAAGAGGGGGTGTTGGTGTTAGCGAGGTTAAGAATGAGAACTGTGAGGAAAATGGTTGGGTGGCGGTGATAAATCAACAATGATAGATGTTGATAGGTTCTAGGAATGGATGAGAAAAGAAAAAATGATGGGGAAGGAGAGTTGGTGATAGGTGATGAAGAAAATGGTGGAGTTGGGTAATGGTGGTAACACGTGAGAGGAGCATGACTGGGAGGTGGTAGTGTGCAGAGTTGAGGGGAGACTAAAAGGTTTAGCAGAGAGGAAAAATAAGGGCTAGAATAGGGAATAGAGAAGACCACAGATCAAAGGGGGGAAATAAAAATGATGGGTGGTGATGTGAGGTGAAAGGCTATGAAGCAAAGAAACTAAAAATAGAGGGTGTTTTGGCTAGGTCAAATGAGAAGGAAAAGAAGAAGGGTGAAAAATTTATGTAGGGAGGTAAAATGGACGGGGAAGGGTTGTTGCATGTGCAAGAGGGGCAAGTGTGATGGCGGTCTATTGGAGAGGAACAAAGTAGAGATTGCATGGAGTGGGTGCAAGAATAAAAAGATGCAGGGCAGGGGAGGTCGCATGAGGGAGAAAATGATAACAATTTGGCGTGTTATATTAGGATTTTTAGTTTTAGATTTAGTTTGGTTAAGTGAGGGTTTTTGGTTAGAAAATTAAACAAAAAAAAACTAGTTAAGGGCAAGGGTTAAAGAAAAGAAAAGAGAAAAATTAATTAGAATAAATTATTTTAGAATTTATTTAGTTTATGGTTTAAGGTTTAAAAAAAATAATTAAGCTAATATTTTAGTATTATGTTTCAAATAAAATTCTAAACACAAAAAATTAAGATTACAAAATTTTTGGGGTGTTATATAATATCCTAGTTAGGCTTTATATCTTATCTACTTAGTTCTTCAAATTTCTTAGATGATATGCATACATATGCATTGTGTGTTCTTACCAATAGGATATTTTACTTCATTTATGTGCTAGTGTGACTAGGATACCTTAGTATCCTTAAGTTAATAGTTGGTAGGAACTTAAGCTACCTTTATGTGTCGGTATGACCAGAGTACCTTAATATCTCTGAGTTCATATAATATCCCCTCAAGTAATTAAAAGGAAGTAACATAGTGTGCGGCCTTTGGTATTTTTAGATTTTTTATTCAGTAGTTACCTTCATACCCTACCTATGGTATTTGGCATTTTTTGGTATGGTTGTTATAGTAGTCATCTTAGTGCATTACCATAATTATTATGAGTTGTGTTATGATTATTTTGGGAATGGTTAAGTATAGTTCGGTGTCTTCCCTTTGTGGAAACCCTTGTCATGAATTAGTTTATTGAGTTTTGATTATGATTAAGTGTAATGGTATGAAGAGTATGTGACCTTAGTGATGTTTATGTACTGGCATGTCCATCATATCTTATCGTAATATGTACTCTTTGATATATTTATGTCATATTTTCCTTATAATACCTTTTTTGTGCTCCATTTAACATTTGCATGCTTAGTGTTTTGTAGTGGTTTAATTAGTACCATTTTATTGATGGGTTCTATTTTTTTAATCCCCTACCTTTTCAATTGGTAGTTGTGACTTTACATGAGTACTTTGAGAGTACAATTTAATAGATAGTATTTTGGGATTGAGAGTTATGATTATTTGATGTCCACTCCAACATCTTTTAATCTAGATATTCTGTAAACTCTTATGTCCCTTTCTTTATTTTTTTCTTTAACTTTTGTGACCTTTTTTCAATCCTTTGTTATGACAAAATAGTGTAATATTGTAATATAATATCTTATCTACTTCTTATTATTGTTGCTCTTAATTTAAGTGGAGTAATATTTTAGCCTTAACACTTAGTGTAAGAATGTTAGAGGAAACTAGATTTCTACTAAGTGTGGCATTAATACCTTATGTTTTTAATATTTTAGCATCTAGAATTAACTCTTTTAAAAGAAATTTTCAAGTGATAAAAATGAGGGTGTTACAAATATACTTCAAATGCTTTCACCAATTTTCTTGTCTCTAATAATCCTATCTAATAAACTTCTTGTACCAAAATCCCTGAACAGAATGGCATTAAAGAAAGAAAACAATAGGTTCCTTAATATTGTCAGCATGTTCTAGATGTCTTTTGAGGAGAAGATACTTGGTTAATATGATTCCCATCTCTCACAAATCTTGTCTATCACCCATTAAGAAATTATATGGAAATGCTCCTAATTATGCTTCCTTATATGTCTTTAGTTCTATTTGTTTTTTGTTTTGATCTCACTTTGATCAAGATAAATCATCACCCTAATCCTCTATATACATTTTTATAGTTTTTAGGGTAAGTCAAAAGGGATATCGTTGTTTTGATCATGCCACTCACAAATTATATGTCTCTTGCCATGTTATGCTTCTTAAGCATATTCCATTCTTTACTATTCATTCCAGTCCTTATGATATGAAAAGGTCTAACCTCATTTGCATTAATCCTTTTGTAATTGGCACTCATGAAGCTCCACCTATTACCTTGTTCATTAATAACACTCATTGTAGGGCTTAAACTAACATCTCAATAGATTATGGTACTTTGGTTTTTGATCATCCAACTAGTCCTCCCCCTACTATAAACCAATCATCATTTGAGGTTGTTATTTCCTTTTATGTTTGATGGTCTACATTTTATTGCAAGTCTAATAAACTTCATGATTTTGGTTACTCTTGTTACTTTATCTCATTTTCTTTAGTTTTAGCTTTTGTACGTTATCTTTCTGAACTCATGTTATATAGATAGGTTGTTTGTGATAAACACTGATAGGATGTCATGATTGAGGAACTTAACACTTTGCATTAGAATCATACTTGAGATTTGGTACCCTTGCCACCATGAAAACACACCTTTGGTTCTTGTCGGGTCTAAAAAATGAAAACTAGATTTGATGGTTCCATTGAACGATATAAAGTTAGACTCGTTACTAAGGGTTACTTGTAGGAGTATGGAATGGATTATGAAGAGAATTTGATTCTATTGAAAAAAATGACTATTATTCGCAATCTTATTGCAATAGCTTCTATTCATCAATAGTAGATATCCTAGATAGATGTCAAGAATGCTTTCTTATATGAGAATCTTCATGAAGAGTTTTACATGATACGTTCTTCTAGTTTACCTCACAAACCTAGTGATCTCTACAAAATTTAGAAAGCTTTTTATGGTCCCAAACAAGCCCCGTGTGCCTTGTTTGAGATTTTCTTTACTGTGATTACTTCACTTGGCTATTTTTCATAGTCATCATGATTCAACATTGTTTGTGAAAAGTACCGGTGCCAATCGTACCTTGCTCTCTTTATATGTTGATAATATGATTATTACAGGTGATGATCATAATGGAATTACCTCTTTGAAGTCATCCTCAGCTCATTATTTTGCAATAAAATACTTGGGTTCATAGTGTTATTTTTTGGGGCTAGAGGCGGCCTCTTCCTTAAAAAGGTTATCTCTTATCCCAATCAAAGTATAGAGCTAATATATTTGAGTGTGCATGCATTACGAATAATAAGGTAGTTGATACTTCTCTTGAGACTAATGCACACTACTCTCCCTATGATGGATCTCCCTTGTCAAATCCTAGTTTATACTATACTAATGTGGGCAGCTTAGTTTACCTTACCATCACCCGTCCAGATATTGCTCATGTTGCTCATGTTGTCAATCAATTTGTTATTATGCCTAAAATAGTTCATTGGGTTGTTGTTCTTCATATTCTTCAATATCTTCAAGGAACTCAATTTTAGAACCTTTTTCTTTTGTCTCCTTTATCCTTTGAGTTTTGGACCTACTCTAATGTTGATTGGATTGGTGACCCTATAAATCATAAGAACCACACTGAGTTTTGTATTTTTATTAGTGAGTCTCTTATTTCATGGAAAAATAAGAAGCAATATGTTATTTCTTAGTCTTTTATAGAAGCCGAATATTAGGTTATGGCTTATACGACTTGTCAGGTCATTCGGTTACATTGGTTACTTGCAAATATGAGTCTTCTTTCAAGAGTGTTGTTCACATTGCACAAGATTTGGTCTTTCATGAGCGCTCAAAACATATTGAGATTAATCATCATTTCTCTCATTATCATCTTCAACACGGGACAATTACATTGTCATTTATTTCCTCTTTGGCTTAGATTATTGATATGTTCACCAAGGCACACTCCACTTTACACTTTTGTTTCTTATTTAGCAATGCTTCTAGTCATTGCATCATAAGCTTAAGAGGGTGTGTTAGCTAACATTACTAGACCTAGTTAATAATTCAAATATTGTATTTAATTGTGTAGAAAAGCACAATCAAAGTCACTATTGTAAATATATATATTTAACTTGATTTTTTTTTAATATCTTTCCAACTTTGACTCAATATTAGACATGTAATTGTGTACATATTTGAAACCTATAAATGAGAAACATACAACTAATAAAGGCCACTAGTTGACATATTTTCTCTCAACATTAGCTTCAATCACATGTATTAAGAACTAAAGGTAATTGACTAATATACTTTTAATAATAATTAAATGTTTAATGAAAAAGTTTTGTGAAATATAAAAAATGTAAAGAGAAACATGTAATGATGATATATAAGGTAAATTAGTTAAAGTATTTATTATTTTATATAAATATCATAAAACAACACTTATTTTGGTTTAAGTTAAAAGTGCTAGAATGACAAAAAAAAAATAGTACTACATAAAATATGTCAATTCTTTATGGAATGTATTCAATGAAGCAACTTTCTTCATTATTGTCAGGTTGCATGTTCTTTACCTAGGCTTCGTTTGTTAAATGATCTCATGTATTGCAATTAAGTCGAAATGGTACTGTATATTAACGTCATTACATGTATGTATATTTTAAATGAATCTTCTTTCCCAAAAGCTTCTACTTCCTACATAATTCACCTCCCACCGGACCATACCTTGGAAATAGAATAGAAAGGACAATTTTATTTGAACTCAAAAATAATTCTCCCATACAGATACAAGTGGTAATGTGGTATATATAGTAAGTAAATTCTTTCCAATAAAAATCTGTCGTCGATCTTTCTCAACGAGTCAGAAAGGAGTGAAAAACAAACTAATTATCTGCATCATTGGAGGCCATAAACAAGCAATGCACCAACACCAGCGACACCAGCAATTAGTCCAATGATAACACCAACAGGAGGCAAAGCACCACCTATTGCCTTCCCAGTATTCACATCATAGCGAGCAAACCTCTTCTTTGGCGCTCTACACTGTGGGCATGCATAGGAATCCGGCTACATATATAACATAACAACATGAAGACAATTGTTAGAGACTCAGAATGATCTCAATATTTGCCGGTAAGCAAGCTCAAAAGTATAAGCATACATACCTGTTCATCGAAAGGTTTTTGTAACGTGTAAATGAACCCACAATCAAGGCATATGTGAGTTGCTCTAGCCTGTTCATTGATAATGAATGTCCATGTTATTCACGAATGGATCATGCAAAAATTTGAAAAATCAATTTTTCTGAATGATGCAGAGCTGTAAAAGAAGAGACGATTGCCTTTTGTGTGTCGGTTAATTTTCGTCCGAAGCGAGGAGGAGCAGGACGTTTCGGAAGCCGCTTCACATCTACCTCGGCACCTCTGCAGAAATGAAATGACTTGATCCGTAAGTGCTTTCAAGAAAATCTAGTATACATAGCTTTATATGCTTGCTGCATTGAGACATCACCAAATACAAAGGTGATGTATTCAGACATGGGCACATCTCCTAAAGTGACAAAGCTTTGGTTATTATAACATTCAGCTATTTATTATACTAAACACACAGATTTTACCATTCCTTGATACGTAAATGTTACATGCAGATACAGTTGTTTATACAGCAAAGATCAATAGAACACCATATTTGTTCCTATTTGACTTAAATTTTGCAAAGCAAAATCAATTCAGTCCTAGTTCCCATTTGCCCAGTGTACCCGATGAGTTGATAGATAATTTTTTCTCCTATTTCTTCCATTTCGTATTGAATAAGTTCACCTGGAATACCAGAAACAGGAAGTACCCCCACCAGCAGTTCCACCTCTTAATAAGTATCTTAGTTTTGCTTTAAGTCTTAGTCCCACTACAGTCTAAATCTTGGCTCCTTTTTCATTCCCTTTCCTCAATAAAAATAAGTAAACTACAATGGGAGCGCCAGTGGAAATTTCCTTTCGATTATCGCAGTCTCTTTAAGTTGTGATGAAAGATAATCGAAAAACAAGTGAACTTATATGACAATTTCAAGTAAGCCTATATTTGTTTTAAGTGCTTGCTCTTATATCATAGATGATGAAAATTTTGAAGTTGATTTATACTAGTGTGCATTGTTTGATGGATCTTCGGCATACATTGGGCATCATATATATTCTTACGATCATATAGCAATCAAATACATAGCATCTGGTACTTAGATTCAAGCAACTACAAGCAAGCCCATGCAATGCAGGGGATGCATTGGGTGCATGATTATTTCTAGATGAATTCACCAGATATATATTTGGTTAGCTTCTTATTTGTGTCAATTTTCAAGTGATTACAACTGTTATTATACTCAACTCACTATAGATAAGAATAAGACGATTATTATCAAGCTTTAAACTTCAAGCTAAGCTACATATAGACTTGAAGACTAACATTCTCACGTTCCACATGCTGACCCATAAGCTATAAGTATCCCACTCTTATCAATAGTTAAAACCTCCCTAATGAAACAATTTCCAGATTGAAGTCAAAACATGGATATAGATGAATGAGCTAGCTAGGAAGAAAGAAATACCTGCTGACGACGAAGTAGACAGAATCAGGTTTGGCTTGGATGGCAGTTTTAGTAAATCCAAGCTTATCAGCTGGCCAAAGTTCATCACCAAAGAAACTACTAGTATACAAAACCTGATCCCCGGCTTTCAGCCCTGCCTTAGCTGCATTCCCTCCACCCTCTACTGCCTACGAATCAGACATATACACAAATACGCGTACATTAAACAAACCATTGATTAATTAATCCAAGTTAATCATCCAACAATGTACCCCCAAACCAGCCGTCAAAAAACAAAACAGGAAATGACCAAACATTTACTAATAATTAAAAACGAAGCCGATTGGTGATTACAGTGATGACAACACCACCACCGGTCTTCTGCCCCAAAGTGAGACCCAAGGGTTTGTCAACTTCAACTTCAATTTGCTTTGACGCACCAGCAGTTCTTCCATTGATTTGAAGACCTCTTCTTGCCACAACAGAACCGGCTCTTTTCCTTTCTAGTGAGAGTGAATTGAAAACTACTCTTTTGACATCTTGGAGTGTTAAGCCTTGGAAGGTGGTCTTTTGAAGGAGTACAGGTGATTGCTTAAAAGTAGTGTTGCGGGTTCTGGTAAAGGAAGCAGAAGATGAGGTTCCTGCAACAACTGAGGATGACATGGTTGGTGAATGGTGATGGTCGCGATTGGCGAAGGAGAGAGGAGGATTTGTGCTTGTTGGATTCAGGACTCGGGAGTTCATGGCCGGGAGATTATTATGGGCCCAGAGTGTGTCATGTGTGGTTCTGATTTCTGAACGCTGGACCGGATGGTGTTTCCAGTGGCGTGGGGCGCATATGCA
Source organism: Tamarix chinensis (assembly GCA_030549775.1). Taxonomy (NCBI): domain Eukaryota; kingdom Viridiplantae; phylum Streptophyta; class Magnoliopsida; order Caryophyllales; family Tamaricaceae; genus Tamarix; species Tamarix chinensis. The sequence continues at coordinate 107,837,405 of CM060176.1, read as the reverse complement.
GTGCACGCGGCAGTAGGAATAGTATGATAGTACGACAACCAAATGCTAGTAAAATTTGGCCAATGATAAACTTTAATTATTAATATATATTAATAAAAAATAATCCTATTATAAAGATACTTTTCAATACGGTAATAACAAATATAGTTTTATATTATATTGATTTATACCAAAAAAATAATTATTAAAGTTTTTAGTTAAAATATTTAATTTATATTATAAATACTATAAAGTATTAATGATGTCTCTTTGGTAAAATAATATTGAAATAATGTAAAATACTAGTGTAGCTGAAATAATAATATTTCTTGATAAAATGAAGCTAAGAGTATAGGCACGTGGGGGGAAAAAAGGTATACCACTATAGTGTTAACCAAATAATCTTATTCAAAATCCACGCTAACTCTAAGTCTATATTAAATTAATACTTGGTAAAATCCATATCATTAGCATAGATATTTTCATTAAAGATACATGTACAATCATCTTTAAAAGCACAATATTAGTGTTAAGAAGCACCAAGTAACTAGATCCAGCTATAAGTAATAATATGTTTACACATTGACATCTTTATGAGGTAAATAAGTAAATCAGAGGAATAATATGTTGTTATAGAGTAATCATGAATCACACGAGAGATGCATAGAAAAACATAATTCCAAAAGGAATTTGGATTCATAAAAGGATAACAAAGGTGAATAAAAAGCATGTGATGCCACCTAAAATACTCTCACATACAAATATGTAATAATGAATATTTTACCTTAGACAACACATGTAAGGTTGACCTTGTTTCGGCCCATTATCGAACATTATCATACAAATCAAAATCACTTTACTATCTAAGAGGAAAATTTTAAATTCATAATTAATAGATTGAGAACATATCCAAATACACATAGACTAAGGAAACCTTATGAAACTACAAAAATGTATTTTAACCTTGAGTATCAATACATATAGAATAGAGGGGGATCTTGTTAATACACATAGACGACAATAGCACGTACTAAACAATATGGAAAGTATATAGTTGCACAACCCTACTTCGATGGTCATCTTAAGGCTACTCACCTAAATTGTAAACTTAATCTTTCATTTTAAATTATTAATATTTTCATAAATATTTACCAATATTAACACAAAACACAACATATGATCACTTTAAAAAAAAATTACAATTTATGCTCAAACTCTACTTTTATCGCCAAACAACCTTACAAACACTTGTACAAAAATGGTCAATTATTATTCTAATTAATTACTATTCATGTTTGATTATTGTTTTCGCAAAATCATTATTCACAAAAGATTAAGGGTCGATGGCCAGCCATAGGGATGCCAATGAGCCTCGGACCTTACCCATACCTACTAAATATACCTCATTTTCAAAGTGTGTGGGTTTGTAATTTTTAGGCTCAATAAATCTGAGTTGGGTTTGTGTATATGTATATGTATATGTATAGGTACATATATAATTATATACTAATATTATGTTTATCATATTTTTCGTAATTGTGTTTGAGATCCTTATTAATTTTTTAATTTTATTTTTGTGTATTTATTTTACAAACATTATGTATAATATTTTATTTCAAAAGCATCAAAATACCATTTTAAAAGTTAAAATAACTATTTTAAAATATTTATCTTTTACTCAAATATTTTTTAACAAAAAAAAATACATATTAAGATATATAAAATATAAATGTATTTATATTTATATAAATTATTTAAACAAATTTAAAAATAGTTGGATCCATTTAGAACCTATTTTTCATTAGACCCGATGAGTCAAAATCTAAATTTATACTACTAAGACCTGATAGATTTGGGTTTAGATAATATACACAAATCCGGGTCTGCATTTAGTCAAACCTGAGCCAAACCCTACCTATTACCATCCTTAACCAACCATGACCCATTATGATCTAACTATCATTTAGTGAAATATCTATTATATCATTATTTTCATATATAACTTATATGACAAAAAAAACCTTCCAAACGCATGATAAAAGTTCACAAAAAGTAAACTCTCGCTTCATTTATGAAAATTCATATTTTATGTGAAAAGTCCAAAATACCCTTTATGCTAAAAACATAATTTTTTTTTTATATAAAACTTGACACATATGTAATCAAAGCTCCAAACTTTATATACTTAGCATAGTTATCATGAAGACCATAATCAAAACATGCTTGCTTATAACAAATGAAAGAACACTGGTGAAATGATTTAAATATATAACACCATTACATTTACTATTTAAAATTTTATTTTATTTTTACTAAAACATTAATTATAAAATAATAGATTTTACCATCACATTTAATATAAGTTTAGTTCTCTCATATTTTTTTTTATGTGAAGTGCTAATGTCTGAAATAAGTTAGATCTACAATAAAATAAAAAATAATAGATAACAATATAAATAAAAATTACGGATAAATATTATGCATATAATGATGATAATACAAATTAGTAAAGGACATAAGAGTTAAAAAAATTTTTTAATAAAAATTGACACCCAAAATAAAATTTTAAGCTTATTTTTAAAAAAATAAACAATTGCAATATGAAACTATTTTTTAATAATTAGCTAATATATAGTTATCAAATCATCAGCAATCCCTTCGCCCACCTCTCTCTGGCCTCTCGTCTTCCTTACCACTGCTGCCCAGATCCAATCTCCGGTGAACATTCAGCTGTTTGAGAGACAGAGAGAGAAACTGAAAAAACCTCTCTTTCACATACGAAATCAGCTCTGTTTTCTTCATTCTTTTCTCTCGTTCTTTCTGATCTCCCTCAATTCAATTCATCACCATTTTCTCACCCATCGCACATATCTGAAGCTGAATACGCATATTCCATAATATCCCAATTGCCGATCAGGAAGGCTTCCAGGGTTTTCGACTATCATTTCGCAATGTTTTAACGATTTCTTTGCTTTTAAGGTATTACTGGCACTGAAATCATGAACTCTATGCCTTCCCAAACGGGAAGGTTCAATCACGATGCAACAACTTCAACAAGCTGTACTTCTCCATCAGCATCATCGAGTCCGGGCAGAGACAACAGCCTCGGAAGACGAAGTTCGTCGACGGTGAACAAAGCATTATTCGAGCACAACCTCTCTTCGATCCTCAACAATCCTCATTCTCCTCGATCTGGCGATGCTTATTGGGTAGGATGGTGGTCTTCATCAACCGCCGTCGCGCCTCCCGAATTCACCCCGATTAACATCTCGAAACCTGGATTAGAGGTGGAACGGTCCCATTTTCAGCCATATCTGTCCTCCATCTCGGAACAGTATCACCGGTTTGAGGATATTCGAAATCATACTGGTAAAGAGGATGTTGATGTTGATAATACTGGGAGGCAAGGTGAAGCATTAGTTGCGTGTTTACGGGAAGTGCCGGCATTGTATTTTAAGGAGGATTTTCGGCTTGAAGAGGGAGCCACATTCCGTTCTGCGTGTCCGTTTTCTAATATGTCGGAGAATTTGGTGTTACAGGAGAGGTTGTCGCAATATTTGGATGTAGTAGAGATGCAATTAGTGAAGGAGATTTCGTTAAGATCGAATTCGTTCTTCGATGCGCAGAGGCAGTTGGAGGATTTGAACGTGAAGGTGGTTGAAGGGTGTAAGAGGATTAGGGAGTTGAAGGAGACGATTAGGCTCTTGGATTCGGATTTGGTTGATTCGGCTAGGGACATTCAGGAGTTGAATGCTTCAAGGAGTAATTTGCTGGCACTCCAGGGGAAACTGAGGCTTATTTTGTATGTTAATCAAGCTCTATCAGCTCTAAGATTGGTACGTTTTAGAATTCTCTACCCCAAGAGCTGGTTTCAGCGACGTATAATATTACTTGTTTATATAAATACTTTTGGTAATATTTGCTAAAAATAGCGGTCGCTAGAGGTTTGAAAGTATAAATAAATTTTAAAAAGCTAATTATGATTAAGCTGATCTAAAATAATTGTCCTTATTTTGAGCTTTTTCGTATTTCAAAATTGCTAAAACTCAACAGCTCTTTACCAAACAGTTCTATGTCTTCTGATATCGACATCTAGTTGTTTGAGGATCCTGTATTTTTTGATGTCGTAACTTGGGTTCGCAAATAATTTGTGATGCTCGATTTTGTTAGGCTGCACATTTGGAGTTGATAATGATTAATAATTTTGTAGAATTAAGTTGCTCTCGTTCAAAAACTGTTGAAGGACGTCAGTATGATAGTACGTGACTGTATCGTGCTAGTTTGAGATGTGAAATAAATGCCTTGTGGAGATCCTTTGTATGTCTTATTGACCCGTGAGCAGTACAATCTCACACCGTTCCCCTTGTGAGCAGAATGTGTCAAGCGTTAACTCTTTAGCAATTTTGTTTGCTTCAGCTGGAAGACTCAGTTTTCACTTTCCTTTCTATGGATAGATGCTGGGTGTATGAGACAACCACGGCTTGGGGGGGTTGTATTTGAGGTGGTTTAGGACATAGAGGGACTCAATTGCATTGGAGGCAAAGTGGAAAGGGATAAGGTGATGATAGGTGAGGTGGGAGAAGCGCATTTTGGTGGCTCTGATTTAGGTTTGATATGAGAGAAGGGAAATAGGAGGGGAAATTGGAGAAGAAGAGGCTGATTTAGTGAGGGGGAAGCTGGGAGACCACTGAGGTGAGGAAAAAAACAATTTACTCAGTATCCTATCAGTCCCATACTGCATCACCAACTTTGAGGAAAGCTACTTCTAATCATATACATTGTGAATCCTATTTATATAACCGAATCAGCTAGTAGTTATTGGTTTTATTTAATTGCTGGTATGATTTGATTCAAGTATTGATATAAATTACATGGCCTACTGATGCCCGGAGTTGTTACCGACCTTGGTCATGGGCCAGGCCCATTGTCAGGCCTGTCAGCTTTAGGTCCAGTTTCAGTTCTAGTATGTTAGACTCAAGTCCATTAATAGGTAGCATGCACTAGTTTTTATTAATTCTTAACGGACTTTAGTTAATTAGCTTATTTATGTATTTTTATGTATTAGTTTAATAGGTTTTATCAATAAAAAGGTCTGTTAAGTGTTAAGCCCTATGGTTGTGAAAACCTAGCTTGCTTCCCTAGTCTTAATCAACTATAATTCTCTAGCCTCCATTTTGCTGTCTCCTCTCTTTCCTCTATGGTTCTCACAAACCCTAACCCTACTCCCCCCCCAAATCATAATCAACCAATTTCCCTTATCTCTTCCTCTAATGTATCTAATTCCATGGGAACTACTACTCCAGAATTTTCCCATGACCTTGTTGCAGCTAGATCCTCGGTAAGGATCCTAACTGAGGTTATGTTGTTCCTCTCATAGTATTTAAAACCAGACCAAACTGGACAACTGGACCAAAGACCCATGAGCTGGACTTGATACCGCTTGGATAAAGATTCTCACCAGTTATGCAAGAAAGCTGGCCTCAAACCAATTACACTGGCTGGTTGATACCTAGTTGGAGCATAAATACTCAGCTGGTTTGATTTTAAATATAAAATGACTTATTGACCCTTAAGTGATACAACGACAACACCAGCTTTTTGAACAATAGCTCACCGACTTGCTATTTGAACAACAACATCAACTTATGGACCCATCGTTCTTTCTTATGGTATTGACTGCATTTGTCAAAGAGAGAAATGGAGAAGAAACTGAGGGAAGATAAAAGTGTTTCAGAAACTGAGATAATGAGGTTAAAATTAGTGGTCAGGGCTTCATTGTTTGATGTGAAAGATTGTTGCTGATTTGGACTAGATGGATGATTTGGAGGGAGTAGTAAAGAATTAGATAGCATTTTCTGATCCTATGAAGGATTTTTGGCACAAAGACACTGAGAGGGTGAACACACATGGAAAATCGTGAGATATCATAGGTAAAGGATAATTGTACAGAGAGGCAGTGGACAGAGAACTTGAATTGTGGGCAAGGAGGTTGGAGGGGTGTCAAGAGTAATGAGTTCTTTAGGGTTTATTATTCCAGATGTAAGTCATGTATGCATATGGGCCGGGCATCTTTTGTTTCTATAAAAATTGTGCATTTCGAAGTTTACACTCTGTAAATGTAATACAGTTAAAGTTTATATTTACATGAGAAACTTGTCAAAAATGTAGGTTTAATATTCTATTTTGTCAATTCCAAATTATCTAAATTTATATTTATATTAATATTCAATACTTATACAAAGATATGTTGAATTTATTTATTATATTTAGTTATAGTGGTCCAACCAGGAAACCAATAAATTAGTAACATAACCAGTGTGATCATTGGTCTGGTTATTAAAACTTTGGTTCTACCTCGTGCATCTCTGGAAGGATAGGAAGGGGAAAATATCTTATCAATTTTGAGGTGAAAAGCGTAGAATATTAAATTACTTAAGGGCGTTGAGGGTGGGTTCCATTAAGGTTTATTATGTGAAATTTGTGTGGCCAGTCTTTTTTCTAGAGGGTTAGTGTAGATGGAACCGAGCTGCCAAAAACGACGGGAGCAATGAATCAGCTAAATTAGAACTGAAGATGAATATGCTTCCTCTTCTTTTGTTCTTTATTATTTATTATTTATGTATATTATGACCTTTAAGCCGCATATTTATTTGTTCTGATAAGTAACTCCCTCATCTACCCTGTTGAAACTCACACAGTCTGATATATTGTTCTTTATGCAGCTTGTGAAATCTGCTGACTATGCTGGATCCTTGGACATTGCTGATGATTTGTTGCATTTACTGGTAAATTTGTGTTTGTCTTACAATCTCTGAGCGGCAGTCTATGTTACTAAAATGCAAGTCTGTTTTTTGGACCCATCTTTTCATTCTAGATCTGCATCTTCAAGAATCGTCTTGTACTTCATGTAGAAGTTATTACCAGTGATTGGAAGTCATGACCTGTGACACCTAAGGAGTAGTGTAGTTGGCCTTTAGTAGGAGACCGAAGACCTTATAGCATCTTAACCTAGGATTATAGAAGGGAATGCACCTTGCCCTTTCCTATATGTTTCGTTTGATGCTATGGCCTTTGTTGTTGTACTTATTAATATGTTCATTCCTATGATAATATGTTGTTGTGGTGATGGTTTGTTGCTCTTGCTACTTGCATTATTTATTTATCCATTGTTGTTATTATTATGATTTGTATTATTATTGTTGTGGCAGTGGTGGTTGATACTACTGCTATTATTATTCTCAACGTATTACTATTACCTATACTAAATGTATTAATAGTAATATTAATATTTTTCTACTTTTACACTCACAAATTTATTTTTTTTAATTGGGATTATTCTTATTTTCATTTTACATTACATTTGTTCTTTATGACCATGTTTTGTGAGTCTATTGTAAATCATCTGTTTCTAGCCCTGAGCTGGTATATGTGAAGTTGCATACATCAAGGCCTCTTGAGGAAGAAGTTGTTATAAGGTACTTAGGATTTATTCTCCTTAGCTTATTTTATATTAGCAAAGATTTGATAATGATAAAGGAAATATAAAATTAAAAATAATAGTTGTAATAAAGATGGTGATATTAACATTAGTAGTTATATTAATAGAAAAATATTAATTATGACATTAATAACACTAAAATAGAAATAATAACTCATTGAAAAATTTCATGAAGATCAAATTAGATAAGATCAACAAAAATAAGTTGAGGAGAATAAGTCCATAATGTGGAACATGCTTTGTTAAGCATTCCCCCCCTCTTTCTATGGGAATGTGATATTCATGAAGGCTTGAAGTTTTGAAGCAATGAGCAGATATGAATTAGATGTATTGAATGGATCCCCCTCCCCAAAAAAGGACAAGTCAGATTTGGTTGCCATGATATTTGGCCTAATTCCATTGAGGTATTATGTGTTTTGAATAATGCGTATATGTTTCGTGGTATTTTTGGTTTGTTTTTACTTTAGTACGATTTTATTAGTACCTTTAGTCTAAGTGTACAAAAATGATAATATTTTAATGCAGCATATTTTTTATAAGCTCACTTGGGGTATTTTGATCATTTGAATGCATTTTATTTCTTTGGTAAGTTGATGTAAAGTTGAAAGAATTGAAGAAGAGGTTAAGAACTTAGGAAAGAAATTGGAAAATTGAGAGGAAATTATTCTAATATAATATTATCATTCAACGATACTAAAAATAATGACAAGCCGAAGACCCTTTATATAACCTAAAGGTCTTAAAAGATAAATCTAACTATTAAAGATAAATTATATCAACATCAACAATGGAAACAACTTCTTCCTTGGGTAGCTGAATAGATGGCAACGTTGGCTCCTTCAGACTTGCAGCGACACTAGATGGCAAAATAGGAGGCTCAAAGTTGCCTTGGTAGCATACAATTAAATAGGAGTGCTGCTATAGCATATCGACCACTATAAAAATATTGTTATTTATTAGCTTCACATGTAACACTAAGTAACATATATATTTTTTATTCTAAGGAAAATTTAGAGTTATTAAGATAATTTAATATGTAATGATTCACTTAAATATTTCGAATATAATATAAAATATTATTTTATTGAATATTTATATTCAAATGATCAATAAATAATAACTAAAGTATATGGTGAAATAAAATAAAAATTTACACTGCGATGACTGCAACACATAGTTTATCGTTCATGACTTTCTGATACCATGACACTGCATTGTAGGGTGATGAATCACTCACATTGAAAACACGACTAATACCCAACGTATTTGGTATATCAATCACATAAGCATTTGGTCCTTGTCTTTTCAAAACCTCATATGGGCTCATGGCTTGTGCGTGTAACTTTTTATAATATCCTTTTGGAAAATGCTTAGGACAAAGCCACCTTCATTAAAATCCTTATCTCTACGACGTACATTATCTAGAAGTTTATAATCCACATTACTCATCATAATCTTACGTCTAATCTTATCATGCAATGTATGGATATGATCAGCAAAAGACTCAGTAAACGTAGATACATTCACATGTGGGGATAGGTGACCAAAGTCTATAGGAGTACGAGGGGTATAACCACAAATAATTTCAAAAGGACTCTTTCCTATTGACCTATTGAACGCATGATTATAAACAAACTCAGCTGTGGATAACACTAAATTCCAAGTACAAGGCCGGTCTCTGACAAGACAACAAAGAAGGTTACCTAAACTTTGATTTACTACCTTAGTCTGTGCATTAGTAATTTAGTATATGGATGATGGGAAGTATAAAACTTCAACTGTGTTTTACTTAGGGCCCATAGTGTCCTCTAAAAATCTAGAATCTCTATTAGACACTATGGAAGAAGGAAAACCATGTAATTTGACTATCTTAAGAAAAATCAATCTAGGGATGAGCAACATTAGAAGTCTTACTAGACGGTATGAAATAGGCCATCTTGGAGAACCTATAAACCACAACAAGAATCAAATTATGTCCTCTATGTGTCTTAGGGATACCTGGAATAAAATCCATGCTAATATCCTTCCATGGTTCATGGGGAACAGGTAAAGGAGTATATAAACCCGTGTTTTTTTTTCTAGTTTGGTATGATTCTAGGATATGACTCGCTTAACATTCTATTGCCAAGAAAGCTAGTAGAATCGATCACGTACCAAGGTAATAGTATAATTCATACCAAAGTGATTAGTAAGACCCCCAACATGTAATTCCCAAATAGGAAAGTCTCTATAAGAGGATTGGGGAACATAATCTAGAAGCTCTAAAAATATATCCATCATGAATCACATAGTCAATGAATTCCTTACGATGGCCACTAGAGATTTCTTGGTAGATATGACCAAAATCAAGGTAAGAAGAGTAATAATCCTTCATTTTATCAAAGTTAGTAGCCTTAATTCTCCATTGCTGAAGGATAGTACCTATCCTACCAAGAGCATCAACCACCTTATTTTTTTACATCGGAATGATGTTTGAGGACAAATTATACTCTCCTAAGAACTCAAACCATTTAGCATACTTCTTGGAGTGTTCTCGCTTTGAGTTCAAGTATTCTAATGCTAGATGATCTAGGGATGTAAACGGGGCGGGTTTTATCCGAAACCCGACAGATTTTATCCGACGGATACTTAAACGGGTACGGATAAACGGGTATGGATACGGATATGATGATGGATTAAAATATCCGTCGGGTTCGGGTATGGATACGGGTATGGATATTCCATACCCGTACCCGTAACTATACCCGTATCCATATCCGTATCCGTTTACCTGATATATAATTACTCTTTTACCCTTAATTTTAAAATAAATATAGTATAAATTAAGGTTAAAATTATCATTTGACTTAACTATAAATGAGTTTATCCATCGGATAATGGATTTATCCGTTGGATAATATCCATTAACGGGTAAACGGATAATCCGTCGGGTAATGGATATCCAACGGATACGGATATGGATGTGCTAGCGGATACCCGTTCAGGTTCGGGTACGGATTCGGGTACGAATTTTCTTATCGGGTACGGATACGGGTATAGTATACCCGACCCGAACCCGTCCCGTTTACATCCCTAAGATGATCAGAATAGACTACAAATTCTTGGTGTAAAAGGTAATAACACCAATGATGGAGGGACCTACCCACATCATACAACTCCTTTAGATGTACCATGTACTTGTTTTTATATGTGTTGAGCATCTCACTAAAGAAGGCTATGGGATGACCCTCTTGGTCTAATACTCCTCCTATGCCTATCTCACAAGCATCACAATGAACCTCAAAGGCCTTACTAAAGTCGGGATGCTTAAGAATAAGGGCTTTAGTTATACATTCCTTAATTTCTTAAAAGGCGCTAGAGGCTTTAAAAGTTCATCAAAATGTGGATGGGGACCATGATGGAGCTGAAATTATGCATGAATCAATGATAAAAATATACTAGACCATGGAAACTACGCATTTCCAAAACATATTCAAAAGGCAACGAAGACTTGTCGAAGGTGCTTCAGGTGTTCACCTTTGGAGTTTGGACTTACTATAGACCAAAATGTCATTGAAGTAGACTACGAGAAATTCTCCTATGGAATGGTTGTAAGATATGGGTCATAAACCTCATGAATGTGTTAGGGGCATTTGATAACCCATAAGGCATTACTAACCACTCAAAGAGTCCATCTTGATTCTTGTGTTTTAAAATCTGTTTTCGACTTATATCCTAGTCTAATACAAATCTGATAGTACCCGCTTTATTAATCAATTTTAGAGTAATAACTAGAGTCATGCAGAGTATCTAACATGTCCTCTAGCCTAAGGATAGGAAACGTGTACTTAATAGTAATTTTATTTATGACTCTCCTATCTACACAGATTCTCCAAGATCCGTCTTTCTTAGGAGTTAATGGGGTGGGTACAAGGGCTCATGCTATGTTTCACAAATCCCTTACTAAAGAGTTCCTCAACTTGTCTATTTTATTCGGCATGCTCTGTGGGATTCATCCTATAATGAGGAAGTTTATGCTACTGGGACCCAGGAATAGGCATAAGATCAGTGACATGCTGAATGTCTCTCATAGGTGGTAGCTTCTTAGGTAACCTTTAGGGATTAAATTATAAAATTCACCTAATAACCTTTGAACCTTAGTAGGAATTGGTAAAGTGGAATTTGGAGAGACTTCCTGAGCAAATATGGCTAGCATGAAGTTGTTTCGTCTACTCTCTTGATTGAAAGTACTAGTGGCGGTGATTTGAATTCTATTCTTAACATTTTCCTTAGACGTATAATCTGATTTAGGAGATGAAGGATCAAATGGCTTTGTAGGAGTAAGAATGATATACTTTCCTTTAAAGAAGAAATAGTGAGTATTGGGCCTGCAGTCAATCTTAATCAAATTATCATAAAGCCAAGGTCTACCTAGGAGAAGGTGGACTACATCCATAGAAAGCACATCAAAATTGATCTCCTTATAATGTGGCCCTATATGGAGGGGAACTAGATATCCTTGGATAATGAGAAGAGTGATCTTATTGACCCAAGTTACCGTGAAAGGATTAGGATGAGGCTCAATCTCAACCCTAAGGTTTAGCCTTTTTATGGCACCTTAGATAAGACATTAAGGGTACTACTACCATTTATAACCAACTTAGCAGTTTTTCCATTACACCTAAAGTAAGTACAAAAGATGGAAGTTCATTTCCACTCTTTAGGATGGGTCCCTGCAAGACAACACATCGATCCATATTACAGTGCTCACCTGGTGGAGGGTCAACAATTCTAACAAGGCTACAATGTTGGGGATCGTCCTCTTCTAATTCTTCATCATCACCCAAATAATCACATAGATCCTCAATAGGGGGCTCATCAAACTCATGCTCTAAGGCTATAGTACAATGGGGACAAGAAGATGTAATATTTCCTCTCCCATGACTGTTATGACATTGGATGGAAAGTGTAGTTGATTGAATGGTGTTGGATTGACTACTTGGAGTAAAACTATAATTATTAAATTAGGAAGCACTCTTAGATGTAATCTTAGAGGATGCAGGATTGAGAGACTTATTTTGATAGGAATCATTCAAATTAGATGGTAGATATCTAGTGGAAAAGCGTTTAAGATACTTCTCAAATTCAAGAGCTAGCTTAAAAGCTTCTTCTACACAAGTAGGACCATGAAGCCTAACACCTTTTCTAATAGACTCCTTAAGGCTTAATGTATCAAAATAGGGTAATGTCTGTGGTTTAGGGCAATCACACCAAATAGGATAATCCTAGAATTTCTAGGTATACTTAGAGACACTAGATGAGAACTGTTTAAGATTATACACTTGCTCTAGGAGTTGATTTCTATGAAAGGTAGGAATATATTCTTCCTTTAGCCTTTCTTTCATGACCGTCCATTGTCAAAAAGGTGGCTTTTGTAAACAATCCATTTGGGTCCGAATCATTTTTAAGTATTTCTTAGCAGTGCTAGAGGGCTTCATCTTAGTGAAACGAACTCTCTCTATGTCACTCATGTTATCGAATTCAAAGTAATCCTCTATTTCTTTTAACCAATCAATAAAAAGGCTTGGATGATTAGTTCTGTCGTAAGAGTTTACATCAATTTTGACCTTTCTAGTATCTAGGACAAAATTGCCTATCATGACGATTAGGTTGTGTATGATTCCTATGCTGTGGCAATTATATGTCATCCCTAAAGGCTTCCTCATCTGAATCATTGAAATTAGGTGGGTTCAGGTCACTTTGAGGTCTGAAAGTCCTATGATGTGGAGGAACGTAACTAGAAGCTTGCTTATGGTAGCTAAGGATGCTATGGTTTGAGCCATCTAAATTGCATGGAGGCACTATGTGTTGTCTAACTGATTGAGGGTCAGATTCATTTATGGGACGCTTTTCCATCGTTCTTTGCACATTTATAGCTAACTTAAGCACCAATGGCTCTAACTGATCAACATGCGAAGGGTCAGATTGCTCCATTGACTTGAGACTTTTAGGAGACATGTATGGTAGCATTTGTGTGGTGACCCGCAATTCTTTTTTTGCTACGTAGTCTTCCAAGTAAGAAGGTGGTGCAGATGTTTGTTTAAGTACCCTCAAACCTTTCGGTGGTTTAGGCTTTTATGACAAGGACTTTATAGGATAACACTCACTTGATTATGATAGATTTTTTATTTGTCATGATTAGACACAAAGAGGCAAGATATACACTAACAAATTAAAATGAAAATAGATGATAAATTATGTCAGATAATACAAAATGAAAATATCAATTAAAGGACTAAATCAAATAGGAAAGCATCCGTTTTTTATTTATTTATATATATATAAATAAGGACCTAAGCAAATATGTTAAATAAACCAAATAATTCAACCAAAGGTCAAGTATCATGCAAGGATACCACCTTCTAAAAGCTTAAAGCTCCCATTGAACCTTTGAGTTTGACTGCAAGACTAACATTACCAACGTTGACCACCCCAAAAAAAAAAAAGAAACTAAAACTTCTTTTTTTGTTAAACCCCCCAAAAAAACACGCTTAGCTCTGCTGTTTGTTTGTGCATGAAGGAATCAAACAGGGTACAAAGCCAACCGACAATGGCTGTAATGGTGGAGGTGGATGCCGACGAGTGTGGGTAAGGCTTTGGTGACCGGCTGATACATCCAGGAATTCAACCAAATAAAAGGGAATTTGAAGGTGCCTAACTAACAAAATTAGACGAAACAGAGAGGTATAAGAAGAAGCTGTGTCATTCATAATAATTTAAGTTTAGTTGCAACGGTACATATATAATGACGAAGGCAAATGCAAAATTATCGGCTACGGTAGCTCTACTGCCCTACAGAATAGTTCAACAAACTCATAGTTTAGTTGTTAAACGTAACGCTTAACTATTTACATGATCTTAGATAGTTGGATAGAAGGGAGTTGCTATGTCCTGTGCCATGGACGAGTCCTCCTCTGCTTTGACTGTTTCGATCCCTTTGGCAGTGTTTGTATTAATACCCTTTAGCTGACCCTTGGCCACAAAGGTCGAACTTCGGAAAGCGTCAAAGCAGATCATAGTAGTATTCCTAAGTGACGTCCTCTTCACTGCCATTGGACGATTGCACGAGCACCCTGGTTGCTACCTAGCTACCTCTCTTCACTATTTGATGATCAAGAATTGCCACCGACACATAGTTGAGATCCGACGTGGTCTGGTAGGAAGATGGAAAATGACTTACAGTCTGCCCTATGTAACTCTTCTTCAATAAGGACACATGGAAAACAAGGTGGATGGAGGTGGAGGAAGTAAGTTCCAACTTATAAGCAACAGAAGCCACCTTATCTATTATCTGATACAACCCATAATATTTGGGAGCTAATTTGTGCATGGTCCTATTGGCCAAGGAGACTTGTCCATAAAGCTGCAGCTTGACATAGTTCCAATCACTAATGTCGAAAATCCTCTCACTCCTATTCTCATTAGCTTGTTTCTCCATTCTCACTTGTGCGGCTGTGCCCTCCTAAGATGGTTCTTGTGGAGCACCAAAGCATTCTCCCTAGCTGTGAGGGTTCGATCCACTATTTCTACTAATGAGTCACTTGGAAAGTAAGGTAGGTGAATAGTTGGGGGTTTGCCCATAAATGGCTTCAAAAGGTGTGATCTATGTAGCTGAGTGGTAAGTAGTATTGTACCAATATTCAACTAATGGAAGCTACTTGCACTAATTTGTGGGTACATACCCATTCATGCATCGCAAGTATGACTCAAGACA
This sequence comes from Tamarix chinensis, assembly GCA_030549775.1. NCBI lineage: Eukaryota > Viridiplantae > Streptophyta > Magnoliopsida > Caryophyllales > Tamaricaceae > Tamarix > Tamarix chinensis. Next base: position 107,822,175 of record CM060176.1, on the reverse strand, counting down.
TCTAGTGAGAACCTCTGATTGACCATCTGTCTGGGGATGGTATGCAGTAGACAACTGTAGTTTACCTCCTTGTTGTTTGAACATCTCCCGCCAAAATATACCCATTAAGATGGGGTCTCAATCACTAGTAATGGTCTGTGGTAGGCCATGGAGCTTATACACATGATCAATAAATTCTTGTGCAACCTAAGAGGCAGTGTATGGGTGCCTGAGTGCCACGAAACAGACATACTTGACCGATCGATGATGACCATACTGACATCTTTTCCCTACAACTTGGGCAATCCTTCAATGAATTCCATGTTAATGTTAGCCCAAATTGCCTAAGGAACAGGTAAGGGTTGTAGCTTCTTCGGATATGCAACCATATCGTATTTATTCCTTTGACATGTATCACATCTTCTAGTATTGTCTGTCGTTGCCTTCTTCAATCCCTTCCAGTAAAAAAACCTAGCCAACCTCTGATAAGTGGCTTGTACTCCCGAGTGTCCCCGAACCGGTGATGTGTGATATATTTCCAGAACTATTGGCACAAGTCTGGGTCATTCCCTACCATCATCTTACCTTTCCTCTTGAGTAGTTGCTGAGAGTAGCTATGCTTGGTATTTCCCAGCAGGTTTTGCTATAGTTAGTGCCTCAATTCTCTGAATTTGTCATCAGAACTCCTGGATCTCGGCTAGGAGATCAGAATGGAGTGTCAACAGTGAGGTAGCCAGTAGTTCTCACTCGGTAATCCTAGAGAGTGAGTCAGCTGCAACATTGTCTTTTCCCTTTTTGTACACTTTCTCATAATCATAATCCATCATTTTAGCGAGCTACATTTATTGAAGTTTTGTGACTAACCGCTGGTTGAGAAGGTATTTGAGAGGTTGATTGTTGGTTTTGATTTTGAAGTGTCGCCCTCGCAAGTAATGTTTCCATTTGTCAACTGCAAATAAAATGGAGAGCAGTTCCTTGTCATATATTGATAGGGTTGCATGTTTTGTTGAGAAGGCTTTGCTTATGTAAGCTATGTGATGACTCTCTTGCATAAGGACAACCCCCATTCCCCCCATGGATGCATCACTTTTAATGACAAATTCTTTATTGAAATCTAGCAATGCAAGTATAGGGGTTGTGATGAGGGGAGCCTTGAGCTTCTCGGACACATCCTGCATAGTCACTGTCCATCCCTAGGAGTCTTTCTTTAACATATCAATTAATGGTTTACTGATTGTCCTATAGTGCCTAACAAACCTCCTATAGTAGCTAGCTAATCCCAAAAACCCCTAAGTTGTGTGAGGTTTGTAGGCAATGGCCAAATTTGAATTGCCTCAATTTTTCTAGAGTCTGTGGCTACCCCATTTACTTAAATAACATGTCCCAAATATTCAATTTGGGTGGATCCAAATAGGCATTTGCCCTCATTGACACACACAACCGATTATTTTAAAGTAATTCTAGGGTGGATTCCAGATGGATGAAATGAGATGGCTAGTCTGAGCTATAAATTAATATATCATCGAAAAACACCAAGATGAACTTCCTCAAGTGATGCATATGCCAATACGAATTGGGTCAAGTTAGGAGGATGGTTATCAATGGGGGATAAACGAATAAGAAAATAGAGAAGAGGGTGACGAAAATGGGTTGAATATGATCCTTATAACCTCCTTAGATAGGGATGTAAACGGGGCGGGTTCGGGGCGGGTATATCCATAGCCGTATCCGTACCCAATAAGAAAATCCGTACCCATACTCGAACGGGTATCCGCTAGCACATCTATATCCGTATCCGTTGGATATCCATTACCCGATGGATTATCCGTTTACCCGTTAATGGATATTATCCAACGGATAAATCCATTATCCGATGGATAAACCTATTTATAGTTAAGCCAAATGACAATTTTAACCTTAATTTATACTATATTTATTTTAAAATTAAAGGTAAAAGGGTAATTATATATCGGGTAAACGGGTACGGATATGGATACGGGTATGGTTAAGGTAAGGGTATGGATATCCCATACCCGTATCGTACCCGAACCCGACGGGTATTTTTTTCCATCCTCCATATCCGTATCCATATCCGTTTATCCATATCTGTTTAAGTATCCGTCGGGTTTCGGGTAAAACCCGTCCCGTTTACATCTCTATTATTGGATCATATACTAACAAGAACCGCCTAAGGTTTCAACATTTAGGATAAATCTTGTGAGATTTTAGGATTCAAACTTCAAACTTCAAACTTCAAACTCATGCATTAGAGTTGAAGGTGATTGATTTCTGTTGAGAGAAATAAGAGAGCCAAATTCTGAGTTGCCCTTCATTTAAGTGCGAGCCCACCACTTATGGGAGAGTGTTAAGTCTCATTTAGTTGCAATACAACTCAAGAAAAAAAAAGGAAAAAAAAAGACTGGTTCGATTAACTAATCAAACTAGTTAGTTGTCAAAGAGACTAACTTTAACAAGTTTAATCCTAACCAAAACTAAAGTTGACTTTATGTTAGCTAAAATAGAGAAATCAGAATTGTTTGGGACCTTTCCAATGTTTTACATCTGTCTTGGGAGGCTCCTTACAAGTTAATAAGCTAAGCTAAGCTAAAAACATAATTGAAAGTAAAATGTAAAAGTAGCTTTTAGGCTAAAGACTAAAAAAATTATTAAATGCATAAAGCAGAAAGTAACTTTTTTTGCTGCAAGTCCGAAGTTCCATCATAGCTTGAGCATAGGTTTCTTTTCTTCCAAAAAAGGTCTTCCCCCTCTGATGCTCGTAGCTGTTGCTACTACTGCTAGTGCCTAGATCTGCCCAGAAAAGTGCAGTTATGGTTGCTATTATGGGACTTGAACTATTGCCTATCCTTGGCTGGGTAGCGAGCCATTTAAGCTAAAAAAAATGAGCCACTAAGGTGCAAAAAGGTGGTGGTTGGATTGGAGTTTTGCATGGCTTTCATGGATTGGGGTTTAGTTAAACTAATTAGTCCAAGTGAGGAGGTTTTTATATCCCCCTAACTTAGAGAAATTAACAACTAAATTAATATTATGGATAATGGATGTTCCTGCACCATCAAATATGGATGAAAAACCTCATTCATCAATGATTGGAAGGTGGAAGGGGCATTGGTTAACCCGAAGGGCATCACTAAATATTCATAATGCCTTTCGTGTGTTTTGAATGCCGTTTTGTGCACATCAGCAGGGGGCATACGTATCCGGTGATACCCCGAATGGAGGTTAATTTTTGAGAAATATTTGGCCCCTTGTGGCTCCTCTAGTAACTCTTTATAACTGGAATAAGGAATCTCCTCCTAATAGTCTGTTTGTTAAGCTCTCTACAATTAATGCAAGGTCTTCAACTATCATCCTTTTTCTTAACTAGAACTATAGGTGAAGAGTAAGGACTAGTACTTTGTTGTACGATTCCCCTGTTTGGCATCTCCTGCACTAATGCCTCAATGGCATCCTTTTGGATGGAAAAGTATCAATATGGACTCAGGTCGATCGGTCCTGCCCCTGGTCTGAGGATAATCTGATGATCATGGGTCCTTGGTGGAGGTAATTCCTTAGGCAATTCAAAAATCGTGGAGTACCTCTGAAGGATGGTGCACATCTCCTTTTGTCTGTTTTCTATGTTCTCGATCCCTGTGAGTTTAATGTTTGTTCCCTCCTTAATTCCCCCATCATATAAGTGGAGGACATAGAGCTGAGATCCATTATGTGCAGTGGTCTTAGAAATAACCTTCTCTATTTCTTTGATCTTAGCCCCCCTAGATTTAACCCATTGGGTACCCCTCAATTTCACCTTCTGGTTGTTAATCCAGAATTCCACACTTAGGTGGTTGTAATCCAAGGTGATATGTCCCAGGGTGCTTAGCCACTGTACCCCCACTACCATATCACACACACCTAATGGTATCACTTTAACATCACTCGTGAATTCATGCCTTGCAATCTTCCAAACCAACCCCATGTGGATATAACAACTTTGGAGGGCTCTGCCATCAGTCACTGGGATTGTCATGGGTTGGGTGGATATCAATCGACACCCTACCTGTTTTGCAGTCTTCATATCAAGGAAATTGTGTGTATTCTGTGTCAATCAACACATTAATAGCCTTCCTCTTAATGAACCCAGTCACACGAATTGTTTGATAAGTAGCCATTCCACTCAATGCGTGTATTGAGATTTGAGGGAACTCATCTACTGTTACCTCCCCCACCTCCTCTTCTTCCGCCAGAATCTCCCTCATATTCCCGTCTTCCCCATCTACAACATCCATCATGAAGATCTGTCTCTTGCTGCAATGATGACCTGGGTGGAACTTCTCAGTGCATCAAAAACACTGCCTCTTCGCTCTCTTAGCATCCATTTCCTCTTGGCATTGGGACCTCAACTTTCTTCCTACAGGACTCTTGCTAGAACTGGTATAATTTATAGGCTTTGGATCTTGTCTAGGGGTAGGTAGTAAGGGTGGTCTGTGATAGTTTTTCTGGCTTTGTATCACAAACATTTGCAGCTTAGCCAGTTCATACTCCAAATTAGGTGGCTAACCAACAGAATTAGGTGAAACTAAGAGGTAGAAGAAGAAGTTGTATCATTCATAATAATCCAAATTCAGTTGCAATGGATACTTATATAACGATGAAGGCAAATGCAGAATTATCAATTATGGTGGCTCTATTGCCTTACAAAAGAATTTAGCAAACTCTTAGTTTTGCGCTAACTATTTACATGATCTTAATTAGTTGAAAGGGAGCTGCTCCGTTTTGTGCCATGGCTGATTTCTCCTCTGCTTTGACAGTTTCGATCCCTTTGGCAGTGTTTGTATCACTGGCGAGTGATGGAACACCGATGAGGTAGACGTGGTGTGGAGAATTTGCGATTCCTGGGCAAATTTTGGAACATAATTTGACAATTCTTACTAACCTGATATGTCTCTCCCTTTCACTCACTCATCTCCCTCACACATGGACTTTAAGTTTAATTGATGTATCTAGGCTCTCAATTGCTCCAATTTCTTTGATTTTTCCTGATTGACAAACTAGGGTTAGGGTTCTCACAATTGTAGCAAATTTGGGCAAATTAGGGTTCTATTGATGTATGTAGAGGTCGAATTGCACGTTTTATGGCTTTAATTGCTTTAGACTGAGTGTGATTTACAGTCAATTTTAGGGAACCCGAGGCTAGGGTTTTGCAATTTGGGGTTTTCTGTTTGATACTTGCAATTGAAGGTACAGGTTGCAATTAAATTGAATTTTGGTTGTATTTTATACGAGATTAGTGGCAGCATAAGTTGTGGGGAACGAAATTAATGCTTTGATACCAAACTGGTGTAATGTTGAAAGAATTAAAGGAGGTATTGAGAACTTGGGGGAAAAAACTGGGAAGAGAATTGGGAAATTGAGAGGAAATTATTCTGATAATTTTATTCATGCTATGATATTAAGAATAATGACAAGCCTAAGACCCTTTATATAGCTTAAGGGTCTTAAAAAATAAATCATATCTAACTAATAAAGATAAAAAAAGATAAAAGATAAAAAAAGGCAAAACATAGGAAGATTTTATGTTTTATTCTTAGGGAAATAGTTTTTCCTATAAAAATCAGTTTACATCGTAAGTTATTGTTTTTTTTTTTGGGATTTGAAGTACATGTTTTTATAAAGGATTTACATTTTAATATTCAGAAATTTCTATAGCTTTTTGGGTTATTTTGATATTGTGCCCTTTTACATTTTATTTTGATCTTAGTCTGATTAAAAATGTTATTAAAGAATGTCAATACTCCAATAAATTTGTTGTAAGCATTATACATATGGCATTATAGTAAAGTAAATAAAAAACTTTTGCGATACTCCAATGGAATTATTCAAAATATATGTTATTATAATGGAACTAGTCCGGAGGATAAATTGTACTTAACACCCGTGCATCGTTTTAGAAAATTCTGATTTGTCCAAATGATGTTTTCTTTTTGTTGAATTTAGTGGTTTGAAGAGTTTGATTTTGGGTCACTGTATTGTCTAAAATAGGAGTTAAATAAGGAGGTGATGGAGGACTTAAGTGGGGGTTGTCCTTCAATGATCATAGTTCAAGCCCATAATGAAAGAATTATTAGCATCCTTTCTCATTTGGTGCCGGCTTCATGTACCTCTGTCTTGTTCATTTTGTGCTTATGTTTGTTTGGGCCATAAATTGGACATCAGGGATTACGTATGGAACACTTTTAATCAATAAGTGGTCTTTAGAGTGCTAGTTCTTTCAGAAAGAAAATACTCCATATGTTTCAGGTCACTTTTTCTTTCAAAACTTGTTTTAAAATGTAAGTCATATTATGGAAACCCATACAAATTAAATGCTACATTTCCTACTATGCCTTCTATTCTCTCATTCATTAATCAATGATCAAATTGTCGAAAGTATATTTATGTGAGAGTATATTAGGCATCTTATGATTTTTTCCCTCACATTTATTATTTTTGAATAAGAGTGTCCAAGCTAAAAATACCTGTACTGTCAAACGGAGGGAGTATAAGTTATTGATTGTTACTTTGAAACCTGTATCACATAAAAGATTATCCTATCTGTTTGTCTAGAGCAGTTTTTAAATAGGTCTAAGGCTCACCTAAACAATAGGGGTCCTAGAGGCTAAGTGCTAGAAGAAGTGAGGCGCTAATATCACTGGCCTAATGCTACTTTTGATCTTCCTAAAATATATAATCTTTTCTCTTCAAAACTATGTCATTTGGTCTTCCCACAACACTTTTCCTCTACCTTTCCTTTCCAACATGAGGTGCAGTTACTGTAATTATGAAAATCAAGCCCAAAAATAGCTAGTCAAAGTTTCTTTTTACACTAAATGCATTTATTTCCTTTCCCAATCAAACGTACGCGGTCTCCTTTTTTCCCTCCTCCCTTTCCTTCCCAATTGATTGTATATTTTTGTTGAATGAAATTAAAACCTAGTAGTAGCTAACTCTTAGTAAGATGCCTGTTTTAGAGCCTTACTGTGCCTTATTAATGTCACCTCGCCTAGGATAAAAAAAGCCCCCAAACCCTCTTTAAACACTGGTCTAGAGGTGTAGTTCTCTTGGGGACAAATACTGCTGAAGATTTTAGCTATGAATATTGATTACATTTGGTGTTAGCTTGAGTTTTAGAAAATGTGTTGTGTAATCCCTGCATGAGTTTGAATCAGAAGAAAGGGGTGTATATATATATATATATTTTTTTTTTTTTAATTAGAACTTTGCTCTGGTAGCTATGCCATTTTGCTTCTTTTTCTTCCGTATCTTGATGTTATTTCAACTCTTGCTAGGATGCTGATGAGCTGACAGGTCTGCACTGCTTTCGTCATCTGCGTGATCATGTAGCAACTTCAATTGAATCCATAAATAGGTGGGTCTTAAAATTCCTTCAGTTTGTGCATGTTATGGTGTCTATTTTTTTTCTTCAAAAATACAGGTATGAATAAAAAAAGGTTAAGCCCACTTTCCCTACAAGTTAAGTGATGATTTAAGTGATAAAAGCAACTCGTTGATTGTTTCTCCAGAGAACTGTACTACTGTAGTGCTTACAGAACTACATGCCTTAGTTAGGATATTCAGAATGTGTTTGTTGTTGTAGATATGCTGAAAAGCCAACTAAACTATCCTCTTTAAAAGTTGTATCTTGAAAATGTCAATAGTGGCCAATTTTAACTGATGAAATTTATTCTTGTAGCATTCTTTCAGCAGAATTTATGCATGCATCTATGCACGATGCTCAAGATTTGGATGCTATGATTTTGTCAAGAGCAAAAGATAGAAATTCTTTGCCCACCAATGGAAAATGGGATGAAGTAAGTTTGTTTCTTCTGCTAAAAGTTTGGTTCAGACAACTATGTAAAAAAATGTTCTGAATTAATGATGGGCCATTGTAGAAAAGCTGTTAAGCTTGATTTTTGTGTTCCTATCTCTAAATTTTATGTAAGGCTTCTTCCTCAAATTGATTACTGGAGCAACTATTTTGCCTCTTGTATGCTTCACCGTTCAGTGCACCTGTCATAAAGAATAACACATTGCATTTGCTGTAAAATTTGACATAATTTTATTAACCATATTGTCTATTTATTTAGTGTCACATCTGTCATCTTTCTGTTCTCAAGAACAGATGTCACATATTTGTTCGTATAATCTCAAGAGTCAGAATTGGTTCTTCTAATCAGGCATATGTGCAGGTTAAGTTGAATGAAGAAGAAACCTCCAACTTCAGAGACTGTCTTCTTCCTATTATTATTGGACTACTTAGAACAGTGAGTCTTAACTCCCTCCTCTGTTTCACACTTGCAATTAGTTTATTTTCTTATTGTTGAATTTCTTTTCTCTTCCAAGCATTCATTTTGGCAATGGACCCAATGCTGATTGATCTAGGTTTTGGTTATGGATGAGCCAGTACTGCTTTCATGGATACTATGTGGCTTTATTATACAGCACCTTGATTGATCATCAGATAGTATAGTATTTTCTCTTTTGAAAGTTGAGTTTGAAGCCTACTGAAATGTTATTCGATTAGTTGAGATTGCTGCCCTGGATGAAACCTTGTCTCTGGCAGGATTGATTACCTTTAATTTCATTGTTTCCATCTTCTCACCTATCTATGGAGAGCACCTTAGCTGCTTCTTGCGAATCATTAGTGACAATAGAGACCGGGCAATAAAATCACAGACGCGTTTGCGGTCGCGGTGCCACGGTATTAGAGTGTTGTGAATAGTAAATTATGTGTCGCAGTTGTTGCTGTGTGAATTTGAATTTTTATTTTACCATATATTATAATTATTATTTATTGATCATTTGAATATAAATATTTAATAAAATTGTTTTAGAAGTATTTAAGTGAGTCATTATAAGCTAAATTGCCCAAATAACCCTAAATTTGCCTTAGAATGAAAAGATGCATGTTATTTAGGGTACATATGAGGTAGTAAATAGCAATCCTTTATTAGAATTTAATACTAACTTGATCCAAGATATATATATTAAATGAATAAAAGAAAAGTCTTTTATGATTTTTTCATGGATTGAAAATTCTCAATAAATCGTCGATTTATCCCAATTTATCAGTGATATTTTTTCGATTTATCAGTAATTTATCGGCCAATAAAATTTAAAACTTTAAAAATGTAGGGTATAGGTGATTTCATATCGCAGTTGACCAAAAAATGGCTAAATAGCGGTCGTTATGCTATAGCAGCACTGCTATTAATTGTATATGCTGGAGACGGCGGCAATTATTCAATTGGCATATTGGCTGTTCATGTTTTTTTTATTAGAGAATTATGCTTGTAGTTCTCTGTAGTTGTAATTGCCACACGTTCTTTGCAGTTGGAGAAGCAAAGCTATATCCTTTAAAGATTGCATATTAACAGTTGTGTTGAGGTGATTGTGGTTACCTCATCATTGGTCTATTAATAATGTTTTTATTGTACTCTTTTGGATCCTAGATAATGTTTATGTTCACCGCGGTTTTTATAAGACAAGTGGTATCAGCACAAAAGTACACCATGTGTGACTAGGGTTCGATCCCCGCTAAGGGCATAGGCCTTTCATTAAAAAAAGAAAAGAAAAAAAGAAGAAGAAGATAATTCGGTAGAGTTTTGAAATCTAAGGCAGACAGAAGGTTGCTGCTTTGCTTATCTTTCTTCTTGCCAGGGGTTATATATATGTATATATATAGAGAGAGAGACATTTCCTTAATTTTATGTATTTGTTGAGTTTGAGTCATTGTCTCATGGGTTCATTTTCTCTGCCAGGCTAAATTGCCATCAGTATTGAGGATGTATCGTGATACACTGACTGGTGACATGAAGATTGCTATTAAGACCACCGTAGCAGAATTGCTTCCGGTTCTTGTTGTTTGTCCTCAAGAATCAGATTTTGCACCTGGAGAGAGGGCTGGGGAAGCAGATGGTGTGAAACTTAGAAACTGTCTGTCTCTTTACATTGTTTTATTTTCTCCATGTTAGTGACACTTATTCTATCACTCAGGTGGAGGGTCATCTCTTGCAAGCAGATTGAGGAGTTTGTCGTCTGAGAGCTTTGTTCAACTGCTAGGTGCTATTTTTAGGATTGTCATGGTAATGTATGTTTGCTTGAAGCTATATATGATTATATGGTATTAATGTGTGTTGATTAGTTGAAGCAAAAAATAATGGTTCATAGCACAGAAAGACCCAAATGACGTCTTTAATGGCCTGTGAAGCACATTACCATAGTCCTGGATTTGGGGGAGTTGCTTCCCTTTTGAGCATAATGTTGGCATGGCTGGTGATGGGTTTTGACTGACTTCTGATCACAAACCTAATGTAACAGAAATAGGGAAAGGCTTGGTCTGGCACAAATGACTTCAATGAGTGAAAAAACACTGTTAACAAGGTGTTACAGGATAACTGAATCCATTGTGCAGAATTGTCAATTTTTTGTTATCTTTTTCAATGTAAGAAATAGATATTTGGTCCTCAAATAATTGAAAATTTTGATTCTTCTGGCCTGTTGATGTGAGTGGTACTAGTGCACTGCCTTTTATATTTTCATTCTGGGTGTGGGGTAGAGGATATGTGTACAAGTTTGGTGAAATATCCCTTGATAGTATTTTGATCTTATATCCAGACTTTAGTAATATGACTAGATTCACGTATGATGTGATTTATCCTTTTCTTTAGCAGTGTGTTAGGGACAAACTAGTTTACCATCTCTATGCAATATGATTGCCTTACTCATTTTGTCCCCAGTCTTGACTCAAATGTCTTGATTTCATTTACCATATTACTTGATAATTTGCCTCAGCATGAATTGGAACTCAAGGTCAGAGAAGTTCAAAATCTCAAATCTAAAATGATTCACCTTATCCATATTTTTTTTATTATATCCCTCATAACAACATTAGAGCTCGGAAAAAGCTTATTAAATAAGTATTACAGTAATTATATACTTTATTTATATGATAATTTGTATTTTACTGATATAGTGACTACAAAATACTAGATGTTTTTCTCATGTTGAAAAATTAAGTGTGATAGAGAAGGAAGACAAAGTTTCTAGTTTACTAATATAATAATATGTAATTATAGGAATTACAAAACTTGTTCAGGGTGGATATATTTTTGTTTTACCACTTTATATATATACATATATATATATATATATATATATATATATATGGGACATATCTACCATCCTTTACGGTGAGAATTGAGAACCACACTAGTTTTCTGATATGCTTGCCATAGTTTCTACCACCTACTGCGGGTAGTTTCCGCCATCTACTGTAGGTAGTTTCCTAATTTGAAATATAAATATCTAATATTTATAAAAATGCCACCATATATTTTCTGATATGCTCACACACTATAGTTTTTTGATAGACTTACAATAGTTTCCTCCATCCACCCACCCACTGGAGGTATTTTTCACCATTTACAGTGGGTAGTTTCCTGACTGAAATATAAATATCTAATATTTATAAAAATGCTACCGGTTTTGTCTAACACTCAAATACTATAGTTTTCTGAGAGACTTTTAGTAGTTTCTTCCAACTACCATCTACAGTAAGTAGTTTTCAAAGCCAAAATATAAATACATAATATTTACAAAAATGCCACCATCATTTTTTTTTCAACACTCAAATACTATAGTTTTTTGAAACTCTTAACAGTAGTTTCTACTACTTACTAATAGTAGTTTCCGCCACCTATTATGAATAGTTTCTTCAACTCAGAATACTAGTTCTTAGTTCTCACTAAGAGAAATAGTTCTCATTAGATATTTTCCCCTATATATAAATATATTGTTAGGCCAAGACTAAATTGATTACTTGTTAGGTCCCACCAATAAATAGACTATTGATTTGTCTCCTCATTTCAAATCATACCTGTGCATTAACATTATTTTCATCTTCCCATAGACTTTCAATGAAAACTGTGTATACAAAACCATTTTCGAATGGAATATTGCAGTTTTTGTATTTCAAAAAACTATTTAGTAAAACAATGCATTAAAATCATAGCTATGGACATGTCCAAAGCCCATTGGCTACTAATGAATGTGCATTCTCAGTGACCATGCATCTTTAGTGTCAATGATTTATGCATAAATGTTGCTTTATGAGGCAATTATACTTTATGAGGGCAATTACATTATTATACTTTTTTTATATAGATTATGTGTATCTCTTTTCTGCTTATTTTTGCCTGAAACTATCTGGGCAACTACTTTTGTAGATTAAGTATGATGTAATTTATTTTTTTAGTGAATGCAGGCACATTTGATGCGAGCAGTGGAGGTTAAGAAGTCCATTGAGTGGATTATGTCTAATCTAGATGGTCACTATGTAGCTGATTCAGTTTCTGCTGCTATCGTACATGGTGCTGCGGCTGCAGAATCAGCTGAAGAGAGAAACACCCAGAGTAACTCTCTGCTGCCATATCCTGCTCTACAAAATGCTGCCAAAGTTCCATCTTTGCTAGGGAAGTCAAATGAAGCATCCGGTCCATCTAGTTTGTCCAGAAATTTTAGGTTAGTATTCTGTTGCTGTATGGTTTCATGCATCTTGTGTACTATCTGTACATAAACTGCACCAAAGATTAATTGCTTCCATGTATGGGAAGATAAATATCTGATGTTCTAAGGCCTGCTTCATTTTAATGCTTCAACAGTCCAACCACACCAGCTTCTCTAATTACCTATCCTAAATTTGGATCTAATTGTCTTAGACCTTAATTTTTTCACAGCTGATATTTCCTGAATGTACATCATCCATGATGTTGCTGATATTTGCTGGCTTTATATCATTGGCAGAGCTGATGTCTTGAGAGAAAACACAGAGGCTGTGTTTGCAGCTTGTGATGCTGCTTATGGAAGATGGGCAAAGCTCCTTGGAGTACGGGCTCTTGTCCATCCTAGGTTGAGACTACAGGAGTTTCTGAGCATATATCGCATTACTCAAGAATTTATCAATGCCACAGAGAAGGTAATAAAAAAGATCTCTCTTCTGCATTTACATTTCTCTGAAATTTTATAAGATCATCCGGATTGTGATGCTGTACTTGATGATATAAGCAGATTGGTGGGAGGTTGGGATATACTATCCGAGGTATGCTGCAGTCACAAGTTAAATCTTTTCTTGACTTTCAGCATGAATCTCGTGTAAGTTCTTGAATCCTATGGAACTTTACAATGTTGCGGATTCGTCTTGTTCTTGGCTCACTTTCCACTTTTTATGGCAGATGACTAAAATGAAGGCGTTGTTAGATCAAGAAACATGGGTTCAAGTTGATGTGCCAGATGAGTTTCAGACCATTGTTACTTCTATGTTTGCTTCAAGTATCCTGATTGCAGAGAACTCAGATGGTGATGAAGGCAATCTTGCTCTCAATGATGGCCTGTCATTTGATAATTCTAGAGAAGTAAATGCCCAACATCATGTGCAACAAGCTGATGCTGTTCCTTCATCTCATATCATCAACAGTAACCCTAGGGATCGAACCAAATCTGCATCTCAAACACTGTCGTATAGAGGTGTTAGTTATCACATGGTAAACTGGTTAGTTACCTTGTTATTCTTTTACTTGTTTTGTAACAATGACCTTCAGCAGTGTTTATATATTTTACATCTAGTTGCATATGATTTTCTGTTAAATAAATTCAAGTCATTTGATGTGGTCTTGATCTATGTTTGGATTGCAGTGGATTAATATTGCTGAAGATGTTGTCAGAGTATGTTGAGATGAACAACAATTTGCCAGCACTTTCATCAGAAGTTGTGCACCGAGTTGTGGAAGTATTGAAGTTTTTTAATACGAGAACTTGCCAGCTAGTTCTTGGTGCTGGTGCTATGCAGGTATTACAGTATTAATCAAATCTTAATGCCAATTTAGTTGTTTCTTTTGTAACGTTTTATGCTGGGATGTGATATGTATATTCATAGATACCTGGATATGTTCTGGTTTGAGGGCTGCTTTTTTTTTTTTTTTTTGGTTGTCTTATTTTTTTTTTTCTTCTTATTTCTCTATGTAATACAGATTCTACCTACTTATCCAATGTTCTGGACTTTGGTTTTATCTTTCTTGTCTGATTTTTTCAATTTCAGCCTGCAGCTCAGAATTCCCTTCTATTGACTGCAGGTGTCTGGGTTGAAATCCATCACTTCTAAACACTTAGCTTTGGCAAGTCAAGCAATCAGTTTGATTTATGTTATTATCCCTGGTGAGTGACCTGAATTTGGATCTTTTTCATATGTTACATTATAAAGTTGTTACCTATTATCTTTTTGTGTATTTAGAGTTGTTGGCAGGGATTTGCTTAATTTAGATGACTGCAAAGTTGTTGCTCTGGGTCCAGATTTGGACTTTGGTCACCAGGTTTTTGTTTGGTACCTTTTGGGCAGTCTCAGTGATTTGTAAATCTCCAAAGAGGAAGTTACCAACTCTTGTTGGCTGATGTAGAAGTAGGGTTTGGTGATGACCTAGAATCTTGGATCATATTTAATAATGAACTGATATTGGAGCCATGCATCGACCTACTGAGATTTTGATAATTATTTTAGATTGCTGCTGTTAATTTATCCTCGAAATACTGCATTTATGCACCGGGATGGTAGTGTGCAAATATGTTTCTACATGTGAAAAATGAATCTTGGGCAACATGTTGACGTTCTGTTGCTTTGTTTGGCTGTCAGATATTAGACGAGTTCTTTTCCTGAAAGTTCCAGAAACAAGGAGGGCATTATTGCTGTTGGAGATTGATCGGGTGGCTCAGGTTTGTAAAAAATGGATTTGGTTTTTATTTTTGTTCTTCCTTGCACCCAAACATTGATTTTGGTTGTATCTAGTTATATGACTGAAAATTATATAGGCTCATAGCCTCACATATAGCATTGAAACATTAAGTAACATCAAGATGCTGTATGATAGTTCTAATTCTGCTTGAATTTGGATATTCCAGGATCATTTACTATTTTAAAAATAGAAATGAATAATACCGGCTTGCCTTCTTCATTCTTAATTGTGACATTACAATCTGGCACTCTCTCGACAATGAAAAATAAAATAAAATACAGAAATCAAATGAGGCATCCATCATGTTTGAGGGGGCATAGCGATCAACACCTTTTAACAATTGAAGGCTTTAATTTATCACAATATTGAATGGCTGTCAACAACTCATTCTTTTTCCCTTAAACTGAAAAACAGTTTTGATAGTACTACTGCACGAGGCTCTTTGTCTTGAAACTCTGATTGAACCAAGTTGAAGACGGTCATTTTTTATGCTTTTAGTGGCATGATCACTTGTGTATTATTTTACTCCCCCTCCTCCTTTCTCTCTAGTTCATTGAAATGACATGTAGAAATATCAGTTTTGGTCCCTTCTTTCCATGTGATGGAACTTTGTCCCACAACTTGTGCATTTTATAAGGTTGTGACTCATATTGTTTTGAGTAGGAATATGATTTATCCCCAGAATTTGTTTTTAGATGCTATTTTTCTGCGCTAAGACATTTTATGCTGGCTTTGAAGTTCTGAAAATTCTTCTAAGATTCATGGTTTCTGATAATTGCTATACACGATGGAAAGAACACATCCAGTAGCTAAGATGCAGTTTATATTTGTGTGAATAATTCTTTCTATGACAACTATAATTTAGCTCTTCAGTCTGAGCATGCCATCTAATGCTTTGCAGTTTCTTTGTAGGATTATAAAGTTCATCGAGATGAGATACATACTAAACTGGTACAGATAATGAGGGAGAGATTGTTGGTTCATCTTCGTACGTTACCAAGGATTATTGAGGATTGGACTAAACCTGAGGATAATGATATTCAGCCCAGTCAATTCGCCAAAGGTCTTATGAGGGTATGTGTTGACCACAATTAGACTAATTTATTGATACTGGTTTGGATTCTGCTCTCTTCTTTTGACTTGCAATTGGAAATTTCTTCTTCAATTTCCCCTTGTTCCTTGTGTTTAAGTTCATTAATGGTTTACATCTAAGTTTGCCTTTCTTTCTTTGCCCTTTGATGTTCTTGGTATCTGAGTACTGCATTTACTTGGCTTATTGATTTATCAGCTTAATTTATTATTCACGTTGTAACTGTGAAGGCAGTTATTTACTCCTGTTTTTACATCTCCATATAATTCATTAATTTATTATTTCCTATAATATGTGGAAAACATTGCACTTTCTGATGGCTATTATTCTCATTTCTGCTATGCGATTTGATTTTTATTCTACAGATATCCTTTTTCAAGTAATATATGATCCAGCTGTTTCAAAATCCAATATCTTTTGTAGTACCTAATTGAGGTTCTGTTGTTATTTTTCGCCAGGAGGTTAACTTTCTTCATAAAGTCTTATCTAGAACTCTTCATGAGACAGATGTTCGAGGGATTTTCAGGTGAGTAGCTTCCCGTATTAGACGTTTGGTGTACAAGATGATGTTGCTAATCTTCAGCATCAAATTATTCAAGATACTAAGCAATCATTGTTGATCACTTGGTGGCTCATTTATTTAGAAACCTATTATTTTTATTTTTTATATTTTGAAAGGGCTATCCCCTTAGTGGGTATCGAACCCCAGTTAATGCTGGGCCAATGAAGGTATGATTATAGAAACCTATTATTGGCACACTTCTTGGGGAAATGTTTTTGTACTTAACATGTATTTTTCTGTTCGGTGGGAATTGATGCAAGGATACACACAGCCTTTCTCGCAAACCACACACTAATATTATTTGACTTTGAAATTGATAACTTACATAGGTCCTAGGTCCCTATTTATGGGTTAGATACTCAACAAGATAAACTTAAGTAAATAGTGAAAGATAATAATTACTAAATACTTAACAACTAAGACCAAAAAGATAGGAATATTGCACCATTTACCTCTATATTTTGGTGAAATTACACCACTGCTCTCTCCTTTTTTGTTACAGTGTGTAATATCATTAAAGTATGAGGGTATATTATGCAATATCCTTAATATCTAATTACTAAATAACACTCTTAGGCCTACGGGGCCTATAGAAAGAGGTATATCCATGGGTATGTACTAAGCTTGATGATGGGGTGAGTATACATTGCATCATTCTCCTCCACTCAAGAAAATTTTAACCTCAGACTTCGAAGCAAGAGAGCGCAACAATGATCTACATTAGTTTCATCATCCTCATCATTACCAAAATATCATGAATTTACAACATCCTCAATTTTTTGATCATTAGTTGCTCATGATCCATGCTTTGGGGACTCGGATTGAGCCATCCTAATCTTATTAGTAGCATTTTATCTGGTGGAGCAATATTGATTCGTATGACCAAGCTCATTACAGATATATCATCTCATGGACTTGGAACCATTGGGCTGGGGGTAGGACTTAAGCGGACTAGCAGGTCGACCACGCAACATTCTTTTGAAGGATTGTTGCCAATATTATTCTTTTTTTCTGCATTTCGTGCAAATGAAGTAATATGGTCAACTGGGCAGAGGCTTTACCTTTTGAATCAATAATCTCATGAAGGCCTCTGATCACGTGTTGCATTGAACTTTCTTAAAAATCACATATTTAAGCATGCTTCTAAAACTCCATAGTGTAAGTACCTTTCAACATCCTGACTCTCCATAGACAATTCCAAATGTAGTTATTTGAATATCTAATTTTATTCCGCAAATAGTAATAATTTGGAATTGTATGTCTAATACACAAGTTGCTTTCCAAACCTATTTGCTTCTGATTACTGCAAGGTCTTTACTATAAAATGAAAATTCATGATTTAGCCATAATTCATCTCAATTCTCATAAAAAAAAAATAATTCATATTTGGAGTTTCCTTTGAATTATGGAGACCCGAGCGTGAGGTTTATAAAGATGGCAATTTTTAATCTGATTTGAGTTCATTCCTTAGGTTGCCTGCTTCAATATTTTTTCACAATTAACTCTTGTAGAGTCTAGTTCCAACAAAAAAATTAGTTTCTGGCCTCTGATTCTCTTATCTGCTCTCAGCTGTCTTGAATTTCGTTCTGAATAAGTGAACTTTATGTTTTTTTCTTGAAAATGGACCAAAATCTCTTCGACTTGTTCACACTTTCGGTGTAATGATGTTTGTAGGCAAGTGGTTTTGATCTTGCATACACAACTATCAGAGACATTTTCACAGCTGGAAATCAGCACTCCACAAGCAAATAACAGGTGCTGTGTTGGTATTTTGTGGTATCTGAATGACTTGCTCCTCCTTTATAGGTCGATACCATAAGAAATTTGCTATTCTTGCTGATGACAAAATTCTTGCAGGCTACGCCAGGATGTGCTACACATTCTTGGTTGTATTAGGTTGCTGCCTTCAGATCTTCCGAGCTATAATGATACTCCGAACTGGGGGCGGCTTGACGAATTCTTCACACAACGATTTGATGATAAAGTTGCTCAATAGGTGTTATGATCATTTTTATTCTCCGTTGAAGGATTAGCTGGATTGATCGAATCAGTGCAGACACTCAGAAATACTGATAGAATTCTTCAGCCTATGCAATCACCATGTACAGTTAAATTTTGATTGGGAGGTCAGAGACTCCATCGTGATGACATCTATATCTTTAAAGTTTTCTTCCTATACCCGATATTCCTGTTGAGATAGGGTGATTATTTTCTTTTTCTTTTTTTCCTTTTCATAATTTGTGAGGAGGAGGTATCATCCAATGAATTGGCCGACTTATCTTGCAGAACCAAGGACCACTAACATTGGCTTCATTATGTGTCCAGCTTTGATTCCATTATTATTTGTGCATGAGGTACATGCTTGCTTTATTTGTTATGCTTACCATTTAGTGGATGATTTGTGCAGGCTTTTCGTTGATTATGAAAGAGTAAAATCCTTCGGAGATTCGGGATGCTCATTTTGGTATTATAATTTTTGCAGCTGTCATACTTGATACACTATGTAATGAATAGGATTGTTGGTACTTGGGTTTCTGCTGCTGAATAACATTGATGTTATAGATTCTTCTAGGAAAGAAGTTAGGAGATTACTCATTGGTAGGCCATGTTATCCTCTTCTTTTAGGTTTATGGTTACCCCGCCCTGCCGATGGAAGGTGGGTTGTATCACGCTATCAGTTATTTGTTTCTGGTGTGTGTTCTAGCAGTTGAAATAAAAAATTAATTTCGCGATTCACGTGCTTTGTGATCAATTGTTTACCATCTGTGGAGCTTTTTACCCACGGCCTTATCAACAGCAGCATGTTGCCTCAGTAATAATTTGTGGATTATGCAGACCATCAGTTTTATATATATTAATGGGTTATTATATACAGAATTCCATTATTATTTACTTGTCTAAACTCTAACCTCAAAGTTAAATATATGATACGAGGACTAGACATCAATGACTTGCATATCCTAGAATTCTCGGATGCCGAGGATCTGGTGGTTGGGTGAAATCGGAACCTACCACAAGAAGCAGGTGGCGGAGTTCATAGATCAGAGAAGGCTCTTTAACCCCTGAGGCGCCTAAAGTTTGGGGGTCAAAACCCGGTACCTTTCACCAACTCTTTCATAATAGTACAGTGCGATCAAATCACTACGCAATCTTCCCAAAGTGACTAGGCCAAACCCACCATAGCCGTCATTAAATTGTCCCTCTCTTGGATCGCTATGCCCGTTTACTTTGGACGATCCTTAAGGTTTATTTATTTATTATTATTATTATTATCATTATCATTGTGTCTATAACCATAAAATAAATCTTAACTTAGAGTTATAAATAAGGCGAATTTGATTCGACTTATTTAATAAATAAGTTTAAAAATAAGACGAAATAATCCGTAAATTTTTATATTGTGAATGGATCCAAGTGTAAATTATTATCTTCGAACTTGACTCGATTAATAAACAATTACTATAATTATCAATATACAATTACAATTATTTTCTTTTCTTATTAAATTAAGCTGTGGATAGATAAACAGCACTAGGCAGCCACGTTTCTTTTGTGAGGGCGAATCATCATCTAAGTAAGTACCAAACAAGGGCCATCAATTGGGACAGAATTGCCAACAAACCTTAGAAGAGGGGGAAGTAAGGGAAATAATAAAACGCTGGTACAATGGTAACTATCCTGCATTGCAGGTTCCATCTGTAAGGGTATACTATATGATGGGCCACTCTTCCAGCCGAGGAACTAAATGACGCAACAACAAAAAGTGGCAAGATCTGCATCGCAAGAGATGGCAATTTGGGAACCGCAGCTTCCGCTCGCAACATTTTGTCCAGCATACTCGTCCCACGCTTTCTCCTGATAGTGAAATACAAAAACAATCCAGGCAGGAACAGCTCCATACTTTCCAGAAGGTAAAAATCAAACTTCTCTGTACGTAGACAAGGGAAATCAAGCATTTCTCAAGCCACCAAGCTATTCAATAGATTAAGTGCTTGTTTGGTTTTACTTAGAAAAAATAATTTTTTAGATAATTAATTATAAAAAATAATTATAGAATAATTATTACTGTTTGATTTTTTTTTTTTAAAAGTTATTTTTAAAATTAGTTATCTAAAACTACTTTCTATAAGTTATAATAAAAAAGTAGATCTTGCTTACTTATTAAAATTAGTTTATGAAATAACCCGGCACGGTGGTATGCTGTTAAGAGCAAAAGTCGTTTATAAGCATTCTGGTTCACTATTACGAACGTCCCTTGCGAACAGAGAGAGAGAGTGAGAGAAAAATCAAGGAAAAACGGAGAGAGAGGAGCTCATCAATTTTCCTTTTCATTCATTCCCCTCTGTCTTCGACCTTCGTTTCAGTTCTATTCCATCGGTCCCTATCTCTACTCCTGAAATCTACTTATCTCCTCCTCCGGCTACTTGCATCCCAATCGCGCAAGCCAAAACTCAAAAACAATTTGTTACTCAGAAGCCGGAGAATGCTGCTGCGGATTATACCTCTGCCGAATAGTCCGGCGATTTCGATTCTCATCCCTTAATAGCTGTTCTCTAACAAAACCAAAATCCCAACCTCTGCATCAACAATAAGTTCAAATACCCAGGCCATAATCAGGTCAGAAAATAAATAATGCCAGAATCGGACATGGAACTCGACTATGCCGCAGACGATGATGAACTGAAGTGTTCCAAAGTAGAAGATACACTACTAGAAAATGATAATTGTTACTATTTAAGTTTTAGATATTTTAAAATTTTATAAAATTTATTTAATGGTTGTTTATAATTTTTTTAATAAGTTTATAATTTTTATTTTATTATTTTTAATACTTTATACTATCTTTATATTTTTTTATATTTTTTAATGTTTTATATGTTTTTTAATATTTAATATTACATAATTTATATAATAATTATTATCAAAAGATATATATAGTAAGATAAAAATTAAAAATAGAAAATGAAAAGTAATTTTATAAAAAAAAATGAAAATCAAACACTAATAAGATATAATAAGTAATTTTTTAGTATTAATCACTTATATAATAAAAGTAAAAACAAACATATATTTTATTTATTAAAATACTTTTTAAAAAATAAATTTATAAAAATAATTTTGATCTAAAAATAATTATTAAAAATAAGTAATACTAAACGAGGCCTAAGTTATCCAACTTTCCTCAAAGGTGAAAAATCTAGCTTAAACAGAAAGATTAGGCAGTAAGGTAACTGTTTGTTGCATACGTAACATACCCTACATTTTCTTGCCCAACTCTTTCCTCCTGCAGTAGTAGGGTTATCACCC
Source organism: Tamarix chinensis (assembly GCA_030549775.1). Classification (NCBI taxonomy): domain Eukaryota; kingdom Viridiplantae; phylum Streptophyta; class Magnoliopsida; order Caryophyllales; family Tamaricaceae; genus Tamarix; species Tamarix chinensis. The sequence goes on along the minus strand of CM060176.1, from coordinate 107,800,421 downwards.
ATCAACCATTGAATAAAAAAAATAAAATAATAACAACAACAACTCACCTTGCGAGTACACCAGCCACGATCCGAAGAGATCCTAGGCTTTTGAAAAATATTTGAGACCTAAAAATTCAATTTGATACTTAAAAAATTTAATCTAATCGTTAAAATATTCGATTTGATTTTAGTCAAAGATATATCTAACATTTAGAATATTCAATTTTTGATCGAATTATTCAATCGAGAAAAATATCTGTTATTTAGCTGATTATTTTAATAATAGATCATAATATTACATTTTTGTAGTTTTAAAATTTTAAAATTTACTTATTTTTAAAATTTGAGCTTTTATAATAATATATTAATATATTTTTAAATAAAATAAGAGACTTATATAAATATAGAAAAAAAATATTAATTGATATTCGATCTTTATTTTTAAAAATCTTCTTACGAAAGTTATTAAAATTAATAAAATAATATTTTTATACAAATATTATATATATTCGAATTCGCTTCATATTCCATTAGTTTTTTTAGATAACCAAAGTTTAGATATTTATTCTAAAAAAATTTAGAACAGATATTTTGAAAAAAATATTCGAATGGTTAGGAATATTCACTGGATCCTAGTATCCCACCCTCACAGAATGCAGGTCAACTTATGTACATGGAAAAGAATGCCCCTTTTAAGTGGACTATGAAACTACGATAGTTTCTTCCTCACATCAATCTCTTAGAAAACTTTGCATCTTCGCAACGAGCTCTGCAGACGCACTTAAAACCGATATATAATTGGCCACAGCTTTGTAGAATTGAAGAAGACTATCGAAACAAACTTGTAGAAAAGAGAGAACAATCTCTGATTAACGCAAAGATGATAGCTCTGGACCAAATGCAAATGCTTGTTTAAGGCATTTAAGTGAGAGAGGAAGAAGGGGGGATGAAAAAAGGAATATCAGAATCGGCGAATGGTATGGAGCATTGTGTTCTGGTATCCCTCATGGCTAAGTATTATCTTATGGTGACCAAGGAGCTTTTGAGAAGATAGGGATCATAAACAAATGAATATTCCGTTAATTTGATGCCTTATTGCAACATGTAAGGTGGAAAAATAGGTGATGTGCAAAAGCGAATTCACGATTGATCTAAGGAGAGAAGTGCAAGATCAATTCAATTTAAACCATAAATAGAAATAATACGAAAAATAAAAGAACACAATTTTACTTGATTCATCCAATGTGGGTTATGTCCAAGGACGACGATGGGTAAGAATAATTTTACTATATAGAGAAAGAATATAAGAGATCCTCAATTGAATAGAGGATTATAGAGATCTATCACTCTCAATTATTCTAACTCTCAAAGAAAATAGTAAATAAAATGTGTGTGGAACTATGACAAATATTGTGAATTATGTTTCGAGAGAGAGCCAGAAACTACATATAAATAGTCTTTAAAAGAAAATCCTAAAAAAATTGTTAATTGATGGAGAGTAAATAACTTTAACTCTCCATTTATAGGAGTTAATACTACCAATTAATTTAATAGTAAAGTTTTCGGTAACTTTAGCTTCATATTTAAGTCTTTCATAACCGCAGGTTTTAAACTCTACATTGACGGCAGTAAATACTATTAATTAATTTGGCAGTAGAATCTTCGGTTACTTCAACTTCACATTAAAAACTTCCATAACTGCAAAATTTGAGGCACAAAATCAACACAACATATTTTAAGTTAGGGCACTAATCTATCTTTGAACGTGATTATGATCAGGTGGTATGACAGAGATTGAAATTTTCCTGACGACTAGATTGCCTACTACAAAATCTTCTGAATTCTAGGCTTCTCCCCCCTCTCCCTCCCCCTCCCCCCTCTATTAGCATTAGTAGGATTATATTACTAGTAAGAAATTAAGAGTCCTAGAGAAGAAAGTTGGTTCTCCGAAGGGAAAGCAAAGCATCTTACTTTTATATGGCCTCCAATATTTAGGTTGCTACATGCAGAAAGTGTAAACAAAGTTCCAGTGAAATATCATTCGTATGAATGTACTGTATCCCCATTGACGATCAAAATTTTCATTCGTCGCGGATCAATGAAAGTTAGCTTCTTTTTTGGGAAAAAAAGTATCATGGAGGACATAAAACTGAGAACTGCTTACTTTCTCTTCGTGATAACAACAGTTTCACCAACCGCTCCCATTGCCGGTACCTGAAATAAACTACGGGCGTACAAAACTTCAGATGGAATATCCTAAAATGCGGCTTTGTAAAGCGAACTAAACAAACCGCAATGACGAATGGCAATAAGTAAGTAATCTTCCTCCCCTCATCATCAGAAACAGAAAAATGCTGCTGGTGTTTCTGCATATCATAATATAGCATGCATTAATATTATTATTTTTTTTCCGGAGAGTGGCAGCCTGGTATGTATTCAATTAACCATTTCTAATGGGCCACTTTAAGCTTGCCAGATTAGAGAAATCGTGCAAGAGTGAGGTCCACGTTAAACATACATTCTCCGATTTGGTTTTCCAACTAGAATACTCCTCTCTTTCATGGAATCATATTAAAGCATAGTTAAGCTCTGCCTAGCTCTTTGGAGTGTGTGCTTATGGGGCCGGGGATGGGGGCCGGTCGAGGGTTTGACTAGGCTATTGGACCGGACGATAACAGAGGTAGAGCATTATTAAGGACGATATGGTTCGGTAATGACATAAGCCACGCATGGAAGACATATAAATGACATATATCGGCAAGAAGCTCTTTAGGTAGATAGCTTCAAGAAAGAGCCGCGTCCAATTCTACCCAATAACCGGAGCAGGTGCATGCTTCAACAAGATTTACAACAATATATGGGGATAGCAACAAGATGCATGCATCACTGATTAATATAACTGGATAAACCTGAATCTTTGTACGTAGATCGAACGCAAGAAAGAAATCAGTACGAGTTATGGCTCCATGGTAATTCCGAATTTATTTTAGCATAAAAAAATAGGTACCAAGGATGAAAACAGGGTAGGAAAAGGTAAATGCCCAGGAAAATTACATTCGCATCCATTTTTATAAAATAATAATAATAATAATAATAATAATAATAACCTCCACCTATTTAGTTTCCATGAATTAATAATTTCCTCCCCATATAAATTAATTACTGAGATGTAAATGGAGAATTAACTGTCATTAAAAATACAAGTAGCGTTTGGTGTAAAGGTTTTAATTTGAACCGGTAGTAGTACGTTTTTTATATGGCTGTTAGAATGATCCATCACATGTCCACAAACATCGTCTGCCTAACACAGCAAATAAGCCTCTGGATCGCCCATATAACTTTTCATATGAGGATCTCATGATCATTTAATGATTCAGACAGAGAATTATGTACGTAGCGTTTGGTATACCATCAAATTTGGGAAAAAGGCACGTGCATGGGATCAAAGTTTTCCATGCAATATTTGTTCTGGATTGCGCGCGGATGAAATAGTTAATTTCCCGGACGGACGGGCATACTAGTAATTTCCTCGTGTATAAATTAAGAAGATACCTTTTTCCCTTTTCCGGATGAAGGGACTGAGGGACGTCATTCATACTTGACAGCCGTCTTGAAAAAGGTACGTAAATCGAACGCATGAAAGCAATCAGAGCTGGAACTGGGAATATGGAAATCAAACCAGCGGCGCCGCCTTTGACCTCCTTCTTCATCATCTCCTTCGTCATCTGTATAGCATCTCCGGTTTCTTCTGGTAGGATCTTGACTTCGGTTACCCTTTGAACTCTCCTTTGTCCTTTAAAATTTTAATGTTTGCCCTCCACTGTTACTATTTGAATAGGCTATAATACGCAAATGTGTTTTCACAGGTCAACTACACGAGAGCAATATGAGGAGCAGCGTCAACAGACGCGGCGGCGGCGGCGGCCACCAGAGTCACACCGAAAGTGTTATGGTGGATGCCATGGCCTGTGCTTTGCGGAAGTGCCCGTGGAAGAGGCTCAGGCCATCGTCGTGATGGAGTTGAGTTTCCGTCCTTACCATGGAGCCAGCGGCCGTAATCAAAGCAGCAGATTCGTCACACTGACTGCATTAATCTTGATTACTGTTTTTTTCCCTTCAGGCATGCATGGTAGTTCAATCTGCACAAAGGAGTGAAATGGTTAATTAGTAGTATGTTAACATTTTCTGTATCTGCTAGCTAGCTAGTTAGGGGTATTAAACTTTTGCCACATGCATTATTTTGGTACATGCATGCATGGCTACTCTTGATTGTTTGCACATTCCAGATCTATAAGCCTAGCTAAAATGTGCATTAATTACGATATATATATAAAATCATGGTTGCTAGTTGATTTTTCTTTTCTTTGTTCTTTTTGGGAATTTAAATTAAGTTAGCGTGTCTCGCTCGTATAAATAACAACCTGAAAAACATTTATTTATTTATTACAATATCAATCGAAAATGTAGTTTTTCTCCGGAATCTTTATTTTAATTGAAATCTATTTCTTTATAGATATTTTATTATTATTATTGTCATTATTATTATTATTAAGTTAACCGTGTTGCTTATTCTTCTATTTTAAAATTTGAACCTACAATTAAGTGATTTACAGAACCAGATTGTTGATAGAAAACAAGATGAAACAAAACATCAAATAAAACTGGACTAAAGAAACGAAACACATCAATACGCAGTTATACTTTATTTATTTTTTTGATGGGGGACTGGGGGATGGGGGTGGGAAAGAGTTTGTGATTTGACTCCCTTTGCAGATGTGAAGAAATTCTTCATGGGGCGATTAGGAGGAATTCAAAAATCCAAACAAAAGCACACTACTCAGATACAAGCAATAAAATCGCGGTTACGATCGCAATTGCGGTCGCGACATCGCGGTATCAGGGTGTCGCGAATGATATTTTATATGTCGTGGTTGTTGTGCAATGATTTTTTTAATTCTTTTCACAACAAATATTGGCAAATATTGGTAAACATCGGCCAATATCGATAAATATCGGCTAATATCGGCAAAATATTGGTCGATATCCGAAATTTCGGCGATATTGCGGCGATAACTATGTGATTTTCTGAAACTGTCGCAATTTCGGAATATCGCGTCACGGATGACCCAAAAACCGCAAAATTGTGGCCGATACGCAATTGCGGTACCGATATTTCATTGTATGCTCAGATACTGTAATAATATATAATGTAATAAAACTTGACATATCATTAATTAATGCCTTAAATTCGAATATAAATTTTGAATGAAATAGATTACAATCTTATTATGCACACGAAATCCTAAAATTATAAAATCAGCAAATTAAGAAATGGAAGATCGGTAGCATGCAGTCTCGACATACATAACTAGCTATCCCAGAAACAAAGATAAATTTTCCTCAATCAATCGAGATCAAAGGTTACAAAGAATAAGGAAAGGAAAACAAAAATAAATAAATAAATAAAAGACTCCCCCCTCCCCCAAGTCCTTCTGCATGATGAGGTCTACTTTTCATTCCAGTTTGCATCCCAAAAGGATTGCCAATGCATTTTGAGTTGCGTCTCATTGGTCCTTTTTGAATCGCCTGTTTATCTTGAATCGGTGGTTTACTGATTTCAAAATTTCTTTGTATGAACGATTTCCAATTTCTTCATATTTGGACTCTCTGGCACGACTTTGTAGCTGTATCAACAGACCCATCGGCATTGATTGATATTGTTACGACTGTAAAGGAACATATATCCTTTGCTAGGGTATTAGTGAAAGTTGAAATTCAAAGATACGACAGGCCTGATGGGTCCGTATTTTCTTAGCCAATCGACTGTGAACGGAAAACCATCCTTTTGCTTACTTTGCCACAAAATGGTAAAAGGAACATAAAACTTGGAGGGTAGTGCATTATAAGAGGGAATATGCGTGTTGTGGGTCCAGCCCATATGAGTTACTAAAATATATATTTTACTTTGTTCTAATGAATGGGCATTTAATAGCATTTTATTAATCTTGGATTATATCCAACTTGGGCTTCTTAATTAAGCCTTTGGTATAAATACTTGCTATACAAATTAGGAAAGCAAATGAGGGTATGCATTTCAGAAAACTACACACACAATTAGAAGCACAAGAAGAGAGGAAGACAAAGGGTTTAAGAGAAGAGTGATTTGCAATTTTTTAAGGACAACTTTCAGAAAGTTGTCGATTTCTAGAGTTTCCACCGTTGGATTTTTTTGAAATTTGGTCAACTTGTTGGGGACACATAGGGCCTCATTTAGAACAGTTGGATCATATTTTTGAGATCTAGTTTGTGTGTTATTGTAATAGGACTGAACATCTGATTTGTGGTGATATTCTTCACCTTTGATCTCTTCTTGCTTAATCTCTTATGTATGTACTTGTTGGTGGGTTGTGAATTGTTATGAACCTTATTTGGGTTCATTTTACCCTCAATATATCATAATAAGAGAAGGAAATAGGGTGGACTCCTCAAACATCCCGTGGTTTTTACTCTTCACATCAAAGGAGTTTTTCATGTATAAATCGTGTGTGTTGATTGGTTTATTTTTCTGATCTATTCACTTATCCTTGCTGCCCATAATTGGTGATTTACTTAAATTATTTGTGGTAAATTTGGGTTCTTTTATTTGGTTGATTGTTTTGGTATTGGTCCTTGTGGGTGTTGTCGTATACTCCCTAGGCCCTTTTACCGAAGACCCTGCTTTGAAATTCACAATTATAGAAAAATTGCCTCTACCTCCCTCACTACCAGGAGTAGTTATGAGGCCTTATATCAAATCCATGGATGTGGATTGTCCGAGGCAGGAAGGTTTTAGATGAAGAGTACGACCCGACTTTTGATATTCATTATCGGTTGGATAGAGTGATGGGTAACCCTTCCTGGTTAGACACTTCCCCTCAATCACAGTTAATCACACAACCCCCAATAATTTATAACCACGCAACAATGAGAATTAATATCCTTAAAGAGTACACTATTGGGCCTCACCCATTCCAATTCTTTAGCTTCTAGATCTTGGATGATGAGTTTTTACCATTGGTGACTCATACTGTCATACCTAGTCACAAGTTTTTCATGGTGACCCCTTGACATTAGTGCTGACTAAATTGAAATATGTAAAACAACCCTTGAAGGTCCTGAACTAGCGGAAATACGGACCCATTGAACACAAAACAATTGGCTCAAGATCCTCTCGGTCCATTATTGATACAGATGGGAGAAAAAAACTCTATAACAACAATATCTACACCTTTCTAAATGTGAAGAAGCATTTTTTTTTTCAGAAAGCGAGGATTACTTGGCTAAGGGAGGGCAATCATAGCTCTCGATACTTCAATGTAACATTGGAGGGCGGAAATCAAGCCAACCATCTAGGTGCTATTAATTAAGGATGAATATAGAGTGCTTCACAATGACCAAGTAACTACCCAACAACTAATGGCCTTTTTCTCTCTAGATCTTCTCGAGACTTTAGCTTCTAGCTCATGCTACCTTCTTTAAGTCATGACTGATAGAGGTCCAAAGCTCACTACTGATCAGTAACATCAGTTGTTGCTTTCAGTGACCAAGGAGGAAGTTCGTAAGCCTATTTTTCCATGCATAGTGACAAAGCATCAATTCCCAGTGGCTTTAATGCCTTTTTTTTCAAAAATACTTGGATGGTAATGGGGGATGGTATATGGAAGGCTATTAATTATTTCTTCCTTTCAAGTCACCTTCCCCATGCTCTAAATGTTACTACTCTTCATGCAATTCCCAAGGTTCCCAATGCTATTAAACCAGGTGATGTTCGTCCTATTGCATGCGCCAATGTATTTTACAAGATCATTGCAAAGGTCTTTACCAATAAACTGCAAACAATAATGCCAGACATCACATGCGGTACTCAATCGGGTTTCATTAAAGGTTGAACAATTACTGAGAATGTTTTGCTAGATACCGAGTTAGTGAAAGGTTATGGGCAATATCATCTCTCTCCTCGATGCATGGTCAAGGTGGGCATGAAAAAGGCACATGATAATATCAATTGGCACTTTCTAGAGGCCATCCTAGGAGCACTTCATTTCCCTTCACCATTTATCAACTTAATTATGGCTTGTGTTACTATAGTAAGTTGCTCTTTTAGCTTTAGTGGAGTTTTATAGCTCTTGCTCACAACAAAAGGGGGTGAGACAAGATGACCCTCTATCACCTTATATTTTTGGTGATTGATATGGAGTACTTAAATGGAGCTCTGATTAGTTTATGGGATGACCCACACTTCAAACCACATCCCAAATGTTGGAAGATCAATTGGTCAGCCTAGGTTTAAAGATGATCTACTTCTTCTTTTTTTATTTTTGTAAGAGATATATTGATTCAGTAATGTTAGTGATGCATACCTTTTCTCATTTCTTTAAATTATCATGCTTGAAGTTGAAGGCTTTGAAAAGCACTATATTTTACGGAGGTCGAGTGGGACATCATGTAACAGAAAAACTTCATCATGCTTTACAGATCTCAAAGGGAGAATTATTGATCAAATATCTTGAAGTTCGCTTCTTGGCTCTTCCCTCGAGAAACTACGTTACCAACCCCTACATCACAAGAATACCTTCAGATTAGACCAATGGCAGAACCACTATTTGAGTTATGTAGATCGACTTCAACCCATCACATATGTTCGTTTGGGAGTCCAAGTATATAGGAGCTTGTTGTGTATGATGCCACAATCAATAGTGCAGGACACAGAAGCCAAATGTAGATCCTTCCTTTGGATATCCATGGATATGGATCATGATAAACCTAGGTGACTAGGGAAAATGTACGTAAACCTACAAAAGATGGGGGAATAGTGAATATCTTGTGGTGGAATCTAGCTATGATTGGCAAACAATCATGGCACATCTACCAAAATAAATAAGTTCTTTGTATATGTTAGATTCATGCCTATTACTTGAAAGGCAAGGATATTTGGAGTTTTAATACCCCTACCATGATTTATTGGATATTCAAACGCATATTGCAAGTCAGAAATGTGTTCCATGCAACTTTTACTCATCTATTTAATCAGAATGCATGGTTACATCAAGGTGTTTATAGAATTTAAAAAGTAGATCATCGTATTCACCCTCACAAGCCTAAGGTTCCTTGGCATGATGTGTCTTGAAATGAGTGCACTCTATCTTGTCACCAAATTATTATGTGGTTGGTTATCCATCAAAGACTAATGATGAATGATTGTATGCTCAATATGGGACTCCTAACTATACCAAAATGCACCTTATGTCAAACATATCATAATGAATACTTATCACATTTATTCTTTGATTGCGACTCTTCTCATTAGTTCTATTAAAGATGACCCAACCCAAATAACCAAACTTGAAACCTAATATGGACCAAAAAAAATAAATTCAATCTCAACCCTAAAATCTCAAAAAAAAAAGCTAAATCAATCTGAACCCGACCCTATAGGGTTGAGAGTGTTGAGCTCTTAGTCAACTCAATAAGCAATTTGATTTTAGATCCTTACTACAGGAATAAGGGTTAATACTGACGATCTAAATCATTAGTATTACGAGCAAGTTCGTCAGTAATGCGTATTACCAACGATAATTTGTCTGCATTATTTCATCAACACAAGTGAGTTAGTAATAAGCTTATTACTGATGATATAATTATCGTCAGTATTAAGGATCAATACCAACGATTGGTTCATTGGAGTTAAGACATAATACTGACGATTATGTATAACCAGAAAAACAAATTGATAACCGTTAATACCAATGATTTATCGTTAGTATTAAGCTTTAATACCAACAATATTAATTTTAAATTTGAAAAAAAATGAATTTAAAAGAGCCTTATTACCGATTATTAATGCTTAATATTGACGATTTGTGTTTCTTAATACCGAAAATAATAAATTTTTTATTTGAACAATATTTACTATTAAAATATACACTACAGACAATTTATCATAAGCATTTCACTTTTTAAAATATTAAAAAAATTAAAAACCTACAAATATTTGACTTGTTATTAATGTTTACTAATATTAACTAAATAATATTTTAAAGACAAATATTATTATATAAACATAATTTACAAAACAAACATATTGTTATTACATTTGACTTGTCAATACTAGTATAAAACCTAAAAATAATATTCATCATATTCATATTCATCTTTATCTTCATCTTGATTAGATGGTGGAGGTGGATGACCTTGAGCTCATGTAGCCATAAAAGCTTTCATTTGTCTTAATTCTTCCTCTTGATGCTCAAATGATGCTAACTATAATGTCGCTCATTTGTTTTTGATTTTTCTCTATTTAAGATTTCCATTGTTGTTCTTGTAGCAAATCAGCATACATCCAACTCGTGCGATAAACAACACAACTTTAGCCCTCCCCTAAGCCTTCGTCCTACATCTTTCTAGCCTTGGATGACTCCTACATCCTTAAGTATTGATTCTTCATCAATTTCAGGAGGTATAAGATCATTAGCACTACAAGAAGTCATGTGGGACAAGGTCTCCTCTCATTGTCGTAACATATTGTTTTGTAGATATAAGTAAAAGTTAGGCATATTATAAGAAATTTTAATAATATATATTATAATTAATTACATATAACTAACTTATAAAATTCTCCTCGACTTGGAAAGTGATCCATTTGTTATTCTTGAAATGCATTTCTCTATAGGTCTTCACGGTAGGAAACATTTTGCTTGTCTCTAGATTAGTCTATATATAAGAAAAAAGTTAATACATTACACAAAATTACATGATATAAAAATAAACAATGAAAAACCTAAAAATACCTTCTTCTAGCAATATTGTGACAACGACTGTATACCATGACAAGAAGGAGTGGTATGTTTTGCCCTATTAGTAACATTTTTTTTCTACCAAAGCCTTCACAAAAAAATAGTAATTTATTCATGTTCTTTATATGTAATTATTCAATTTTTTTTTCTAAAATTTAATACTACATTTACATATTTTGAATTCCATAGATTGATACATCTTTGCCACACATCTGGCTCGAAAAAAGAAGGCATGTAATTGTTGTCTTCCTACCAATCATTTTTATAATCACATTTACGATCTTTGTATCAATTAGTCATCATTTGATCAAGACCTAATTAAATTCTAGGCCATGAAGGATTTGTCCTCCATGAAGCTAAATCAAAATAATTCTACATATATACACATCCATAAGTTAGAAATTATATAATTTTTATTTCATAATTTAATTAAAAAAGATAAAAAAAAACATTTACTTCAACTTCTGAGAGGATCTTTACCCTATCCTTTGGAGGGACATGTGACCACATCTTATAACACGGTGGTATCTTGGCCCTAGTCATATTCCCAACACATCTTATAAACCATTTATTATATGAACCTATCACATTAATTATGAAACTTGAATAAGAAAGAACCATATCAAATGCTCCAAATGCCAAGGAAAACAACTCATCAGTGCATTCAGGTGATCTCATTTCATGCAACTTATACATTTGTAATTATTGTGTGTTTTAAATAATTAATGATATAATAAACACTAACAAAGAATTATATTAAGATTTCAATTTTTATTATTAAAAATAATTACCTTTGAATAGAACTAAGACGTAAATTCTTTCCTTTTTACTTCTTTCAAATTGGCACCAACCAAACGTCGTTGAATATCATCCACGAGTTCATTATAAAATAATGAATTTTCACTATGTATTTATATATAATACTATGATGAATATAGAGAATATTATAATACACTTACTCTAAATATTTCCCTATTTTTGGACAATTGTTCAAAACATATCACTGATAGTCCTTTTTTAACTTTATCTATTATACTCATATGCATCTTCTTACCAATAGAGCGAGCTTGAGATGAGAAAAAATGACCGATGACACTTCTTGACAACTACATCTACATTTTTTTTGGCCTTCTAAACTTAGTCTCAACACCTTTTAGGAACATAGAACAAAATCTCAATGCTTCATCAGCTATGAAACTGTCAGCAATATAACCTTCTAGCCGAGCACGATTCTGTATATACTCCTCTAAGTCCATTAACTTCCTCTCAATGGGATACATCCATCTCCTATGAACCGGCTCACCAAGTCTTGCTTCTTCATGTAAGTGGATTGATAAGTGAACCATGAAGTTGAAAAAGGATGGAGAAAATATGCATTCCACCTTATGTAAGATGTTCTTTTGATTTCTCCAAATCCGACATGTCAAATTTCCTTACACACATTTGAGTGAAGAAGTTACTTGGCTCGATAATGGTGTCACTTATTTGCTTGTTTAATAAATAACGCATACCCACTTGCAATAGATGTTGCATTATGATATGATGATCATGTGGCTTCAACCCGCTTAATCTAATATCAAGAACATTCTTCCTCAAATTACCAGTAAAACCATCATAAAACTTTACATCCCTAAAAAATTTAAGGGATATTGCTTTATCATCTGATAAAAGTGTATACTCAACAGCAGGTTTCATTATCTTATTCCCATTATAATAAAGATGCAGCTTGTGTCCTATAAATCATAATATCGGTAACTATAGTGATAATATGGCCAAGTATAAAAATAATGATAGTGATAATAATAATAATAATAATAATAATAATAATAATAATAATAATAATAATAATAATAATAATAATAATAATAATAATAATAAGAACAACAACAACAACAACAAAAACTATAGTAACAATAATAATAAAAGTGTTAAGACTAATACTAATAATAATAATAGTCAAATGGTAAATAATAATAATAGGGTTTGAATATTTATAATAGTAATAAAAGTTAGCATTAATAATAATAATGATGATGATGATGATGATAAAAATAATGATAATCATAATAATAATAAAAATAGGGTTTTGACCCTTCAAAATAATAATAGAATTAATATTCCGAGGCTATATTTAATAATAATAATGATAAAAATAATGATAATGGTGATATCATAATAATAATAATAATAGTAGTAGTAGTAGTAGTGGTAGTAGTAGTAGTAGTAGTAGTAGTAGTATTAATAGCAATAATAATAATAGTAGTAGTAGTAGTAGTAGTATTAAACAAAAAAGATTACATTTGTATAAATAGGGTTTAAGGGTTGAGGGGGTAAGGGTACCACTTAAAGATGGTGGTGACCAAGTAGCACCAGTGGCGGTGGCAGTGGTGGAGGGAGAAGAGGGGGTGGAAATGTGGTTGTTTAGGATAGTAGAGGGGGAATGAGAGGGTGATTGAGGTGGTGGTGGGTGCCCTAAGTTAAGAGGGCTAGAATAATGGTGGTGGTGCAGCCAAAGGAGCGGCGGAGATGGCGGTGAGTGTGGTGGCCGAAGGTGGTGGAGAGGGAGGAAGGGAGAAGAAGAGGGAGGCAGGGGAAAAGGAAGGTAGGGGGAGGTAGAGGAGGTTTTGCTGGTGGTGTTGGGGGTAGAGGAGTGGTGGTTGCGGCGGGAACGACAACGTTAGGGGCGGCGGTGGGTGAGAAGGGGTTGATAGAGGAGCTAACTTTGCACGGTTAAGGCAGCTTGTGTAGGGAGAATCGAGGGTGGTGAGTGGTGTAGTTCGATGAAGGGTAGTGTAGAGAGTGTTTTGGGAGGTGGTTCGGGCAGCGATGCTGGGCGGTGGCGCAACAAAAGGGAGGAAATTTTAGGCAGTGAAAAAATATCGAATGGGGGGCAGCTAAAAGGTATTTATAAGCCATTGAAGGGGGGAAACGACAGAGGGGGAAGAGGGGAAGAGAATGGAACGCGTGACAAGTTGCCGGCCAACGGCGTACAGCCGATACAGGCCTGCAAAGTTCTAGGTTTGTCAGGTTGGGGAAGGAGAAAGGAAGGGGGAGAGGGGCACGCATGAGGAGAGAGAGAGAGAAAGAGGTTGATTGGGTCGAGAAGGGAGAGGGATTGAGGAGGAAGAGAGGGCAGGTGGCAAGCTTGTGTGCGGATTTGTAGAGGTCGCGTGTCTACATAGGGAAGAGTGGGGAAGAAGAAGGGTCAAGGAAGAAGGAAGAAGAAAGGGGTGGACCGACTGGCCCAGGGGAAAAAGAAAGAAAGAAAAAGAGAGGGAGACAGACTGGGCGGTTGTCAAGGAAAAAAGAAGGGGCGGCAGGCCTTGGGCCGCATGGGAGGAAAGAAGAGGGGAGAAGGTTTGGGCCGTGGGGAAATAATTTATTTAATTAATTTTCCTAATAAATCTTTATTTGACCATAATTTCTTATATTAGAATTTTAGGGTATTTCACAATTGCATCAAGATATCTGCAGGCGATAACTTTTGAGGAGGACTTCTTTTCCCAACCTTACCATTAAATTATTTGCTTTTCCGCATTGGGTAATTGTTTGGAAGAAATCGTCTATGCCCAATATATCTTATCTTACCTCTCAATCTAACAAATATAGTGTCTTTATTGCAACTACGACATGCAAGATATCCTTGTCCACTCCATCCTGAGAGATATGATCAAGCAGGAATATCATTAATAGCCCATAGCAACACTACATGTAATTTAAACACTTGATTCTCAAAAATATCTCATGTATCTACTCCTACTACCCACAAATCTTTCAATTCATCAACCAACGGTCTAAGAAACGTATCAATATCCATTAAAGGTCCATGACAATTAGGGATTAACAAAGTCAACATAAAAAAAATGGGTCTTTCCTGCATTGCCGTGGGAAAAAGTTATAGATAGTCATAATTACCAGCCACACGTTATCATTGTTTCCTATGCCAAATAGATTCAACCTATCAGATGCTAACCCCAAACTAACATTCCGAGGATCAACGACAAAATCTGAATGCTTCAAATCAAAACCCTTCCATCCTTGTAAATCAACAGGATGTGGTAGCACCCCTAGATCCGTAGAACACCCAATCAAATGCTATCTCATGTCTTTAGTAGTATGTCTGCAAGCATACAACCTCTTCAATCTCAATGTTAGAGGATAGTAACGCAACAATGAGGTATTTTTTTTTCCTTTGTACCTTCACCAACCCATCAAGAGGTCGCACATACCAGGCAACTATTTCTTTTAGCATTTTCCTTCCAAGAAAGTGCACAATCAAACCTGCACACGCGAACCAGTTCATACCCTAAACTTAACTTACTCATCATCTTCTTAGCATCGCAATGTGATCCATGCAAATTTTTTTTTTCCTCCGAAAGAGCTTATTTCAACAACTTTTATTTTTCATTTAATAGTCTTGTTGAATCCCCGTACTCATCCATCGTTGCTCTTTTTCAAAGCATTAACCCCGCAAACAATAAAAAATTTTGTCGAAGCATTTATCCATACACTAGGACAAACTCTTGATACCATGACCCCCACGGGGAAAATTTACCCAAGATCTTTTGCAAAAATTAACAAACGAAACTGAACTAATGAAAAGATAAGCAAATTTAATCTACTATAAACATATCTAATGAGAATATAAACGTGTCTGACAAATGTAAATGTAAACATGTAACCAAATGTAATAGATTTTTATAAAAATACACACACAACTAGTTTTTTATGTTGTTCTCACCTATCCCCCACTATATCGATCCGACCCCCCGACTGAAATTTTGTGTCAGTTTTCCCTTTCCCCCACAGACACTTTATGTTGTTTCCTTTTCCTCCCACCAACATTATCTACCGATCTCCCCTACCCCGACTGGTACAAATTTACCAAAGCCCTCCCCCACAAACATAACCGAACCTCTCCACAGATCTATACTAGCCAACAGGAGAAATTATCGAAACAAGCCCCTCTCCACCGGTCAATGAACGATGTTAGAAAAAATATTAACTCATGTTAACTGTCCATCGGCTAAGAGAGCGAGGGTTGAGGAAGTCTTGATCAATTAAATAATAAATAGAAGGTTAATTTCGGTATTTTAAATTCATATTTTATTTTGAGTAAACAAATATTTTTCAAATGACATGTATGTTATTTTTTGGTTGCTCAACTAAAACAAGACATATGGCATCATCCCACCACCCTCACCAAAAGCACCGTCGTTTTGTTCAATGTTAATAGGAGTTGGGTCTTTTTGTCCTCATCTTTTTTTCCTTCATGTTTCGATATCGACCTCGACTGTCATTACTCGGCCTATCGCCTTTGGTCGCTGCTTAGCTTCTCGCTGTAGCTAATCCGAGCCTCCGCTTCTCTACCAGCGGCTTCTCCGGTGGTATTTATCTGTTGGTCGCTGGCGCTTATGGTCTGTTTGATTTAGGAAAAATAATGAGGAAAGAAAAAAAATTAGAAGGAAAATATTTATATCTTATTTGGTTACTAAGAAAATTATAAAGAAAGAAAATAAGGAGGAAAGGATTGGGGAATATTACACTACGTAACTTTCCTAATGTAAACCTGTGGAAAATTAAGAAAACGGAGGAAAATTTTGGTGTTGTGCTGTCAACGACCATCAACGGATGTTTTGTTAGGAGTTGAACAGGTGAAGTACTACGTTAGTAGTATTTGTGTGTGTATCTAGAGGGGTGGGCCAGCGTTAATAGAGTTTTTATAATTTTTTTTTGCAGAAACTTTATAAAAATTTTTATATATCATTGTAATATTTTAATTTTTATTAAATATATAAGAGTATTAAAATAATATTTTTTTCTTCTGTTTTCTATATTTATTTATATATTTACCTAATAAAATCCATCAAATTTCAAATTAAACACATTCAATTCAAAATACAAATCATTTAATATTAAAATTATATATTTAAATTGTCTAAATTTAATTATATTTTTACTTTTAACTTTAAAAAATATATTAGATTTTATATAAATAAAAATAAAATTTTATATTAGGTAAATAGAGACGAATTGATTCGGATATAAAAATAGATATATATTTAATAGAGTTGTTCATGTTATTCGATATCCGCTTATTTGATTCGATATTCGAAGCGATCCAATCCGAAAAAGAAAATAACCGATCTGATTTTTTTCGAATCAAATATATGATCCAATCAACGAAAAGTCAAACAAAAAAATATCTGATCCGAAAAATACAAATAATATCCGATTTAAAAAAAATATATTTATACATTTTTTATTTTGTATATAATTGTATATAAATAAATTTAAATATCTCTGTATGTGTATAATTTTTACTTACTTTATTTATTATTTGAGGCAAAATTTAATTTAGTTAAAATTATATTTTTAATATAATCCCTTTTTAGATATTTATAAATAAAAAAATCTCCATGCCGATCTTGACATATTAATGTTTAGAAACTTTATTGGTTTGCATGAGTTTTGGTTTTTAAATTCTTACTTTGGTAAGTAAAGTAAGATGATTTATTTTAATTTATTTTTGCTTACACTATCTCTTATTAATAGGAATTTTTGAATGTTATTAATATTTTACAATTTTTTTTAAAATTATGCTTAGTTATATATGTAATATTTTAGAATTTTTCTGAAAAAATTTGGAATTAGTATTGAGTTTATATAATTTTTATAATTTTATTATACACTTTAAGAAAATTTTTATATATTAATATAATATTTTAAATTTTATTAAATATATATATAAAATTAAAATAATAATATTCAAATTTTCTCAAAATTTTCTTTCTATATACCAAACACTAAAAATATTTTCCAAGATTTCAATTTTCCACAAAATTTTCTCCAACAACCAAACAAAGGAAAGAAAATTAATTTCTTTTATTTTCTTTCCTTCAATTTTCTTTCCTCTATATTTTTCTTTCTACATAACTTTCTACAAACCAAACAGAGCCTTAGAGTTTGTGTTTGTGCAGAGCCACCGAAATCCTCCACAATTTCAATTTGACCGGAAATTAAATTCAAGAGGTAACAATTAACGTTAGTTTCTTTTTATCAGTTTAGTGCGGATAATGGATATGAGTTAGTATTCAGTAATTTCACTGTCTAATTTCATTGGTAATTATGTTTAGTGCCATATGATTAATTTCACTGGACACAAATTGCTGAAATTATAAATATGAGTATTTTTATCTTAAATGGAGTTGAAATTCTGGTTCTATTGTCGGTACCTCGTTATTTTGCTATCGCGGGACGGCATGACTAATTAACTGACTAATGAGACTAATTTATTACCTTACAAATACAAATCTTGAATGAGGATATTTTTAAGGGCTTGTTTGGGATAGGGGTGGAAATTTTTTTTATAAGTATCTTGTAGCTAGTCTTTTATGTATTAATTAAAAGAGGAATAGCAAAATCACATACAATTGAAGAATCTTTATATATTAAAAAATCCTCTAAAGCCCTATTAATTTCTTGATATATTAAAAAATTTATAAATATGAACAGTTATCTAAATTAATTATATGTATTATTATTTCGGTATAAATGCAACAATGAATAACTTGACAATATGAAGAATCTTTAACTATCATCTCCATGCGTCAAAAATTAAATAGCATGTAATTGAAATATAAAAAATGAAAGGAGCGAGGAGGAAAAAAAGCAATTAAGTTTATGTTTGAAGTTACTTATTAAAAGTAGTTATCAATAATAATTACTTATTTTAGAATTTTTTTAGGCTAATAAATTGTTAAAATAAGTAACTATCATGAATAATTACTTTTGATAAGTAACATGCTATAAATAAAGTACGGAAACTAATAAGGCTATTAAATGAGGGATAGAGAAATAACTTACAATTTATGATCTAAAGGTGAATTTCTTGCCATAATAATAATGTCTACTTCCAAAATAAAAAATGTGAATCCAAAGTACGAAAAATGAATACAAAAATATTATCTGAAGGCCCATATTTAAATAAATATAATACTTACAAGTGAGTTGGATTAATTATCAATACATTAAAAGTACATATATATTTATTATAGTGAATCTTGTATTAATATATTCTAAAGTAATACATCAATCTTGGATTAGTATACTCAAAAGTAATTACTATCTTGAATGTACCAAAAATAATATATGTCCTAAGAAAATAATATATATATATATATATAAAGAAAATATGTCAAAAAAAAAAGGGTGAACTAGAAAGATGATATAAAGAATTTGTCATCCTTACAATAGAAATATTAACAATTTCTAATATTTTCCAGATTTTATAATACAGAAAAAGGTAAATTCTAGATAAAATAATAATTTAAGGGCAAAAAGTAAAACTATAATATAAAGAAGATTTCAATATATATCAGCTGTCTAATACTTTTGACAATTTGATTGAAGACAGTGATATATTAATTAAATGAGGTATATAATCGAATTAAGATCAAAATAAAATAGGGCAGAGAAAAATTCAAAATATATAGATAAAAAAGGATTTTTAAAACTATTTAAGCGTACACCAATAGTCTGATTTTGTTAAAAAAAAAAGTATACACAAAAATCGAAGGGGAAAAAAATCCAAAGAAGGTATATAAACATGCACGTCGGCATGGACCATGGTTAAAATAATACAAGCCTGGGCTGAAGAAAAAATACGTACTGTCATTATAATACGGGGCCCACAAGGTCCACGAATTAATTTACGTACTATGCAATACATCTGAATAACCTAGCAATGCAGTGCTGTACATTATATTTTTTTGTGATTGTCTGTTGCTGACTATGTGACCACCCGAATTGTCTGTCCGAATAACTTTGCAAGCATTTTCAAACAGTCAATGGCGTCGGTGATACGTAACTTCCATTTCCGGGTCCAAAGTTAATCGACGAGGATGAAATTTCTATGGAAAGCGCGAGGCATTTTGGTCCACGGCGCCTAACAGAGTTACAGAGGCACTTCTTAGCAAACCATTTTTTTTTCCTTTTCTTTTTCAAGGTTCTGTTTGATATATTAAAAATAAAATAAATAAATAATTAAAAAGAAATATATAAATTTTTTTTCTCTCATCTGCTTGTTGGAAAAAATTTATTTAAATTATAATTCTTATGAAATATTTTTGGTGTTTAATTTTATAAAAAAAAATTCTAAGAAAAGTTGATTATTATTATTATTATTATTATTTAAATACTCATATATATTTAATAAAAATTAAAATATTACATTAATACATGAAAATTTTCATAAAGCTTCTAAAAAAATTATCAAAACTCCATAAACTTGCCAAAAACAAACTCTAAAATATTACATAAATAATGTACAATAACTTCTTAAAAAAATCTGAAAATATACAAAACATTCGACATCCCTTTCCATTTCAAACATGATATAACAACACATAGAAGGAAAAAAAATAATTTCATGGCTTGTTACTAATCCACCCGTTAGCTCCGTAAAATATCAATAACCTTCAAAATACCATACTAATAAGAGATAGATTAAATAAAAATAAAATAAAACAAACCACTTGCTTTATTCCATGCCTTTAGACACTAATGCAAAAATTCAATCACCAAATGTGGTTGCATGACATAGGTTATGGAAAATAAAAAAGACTGAAACCTTGAATGCAGGTCAAGGAAACACACTTAGAAATCACAACAATTCACATCCTCTTGAAACGAGAAAAAAGTAGTTATGAACAAGTTCATGAGCAATGAGATGAAATAAAGGACAGACAATGCCTTAGCAAAAGCATTAAAAGAAGAAGAAAAAATAGCAGATATCATTATAATGATCAAGTATCCTCCCTCATAATAATCAATATACCGAAAATGTACAAAAAAATTCAAATTACACGAAAACAGACTTCGGACATGCTATAGCTGCAAGTGTCTTGAAGATAATTTAGCAATGACTGGTAAGGAAACCTTTTACATAGAGAGATAAACCATTTGCCTCATCCATCTAGTATATACAATGACATAGGTTTGAATAGAAGCAATGTCAATATTAAGGATAACAACACCAACAAGGATCTCTATTTTCCACTAAGTTCTTATGAAAAATGATGCTTTCAAACACTTCCGAATGCAACACATCAAGCCCTTCAAGGAAAATGCCACCTTTAGGAGGTTCTAATTTTTTTGTTATGCCAGTAATAATGTAGAAAAGATCGATCCAAAATCATTAAATATGCAACAAAGTAAAGAGAAATTATTGCACATTGCAGGTAGGATGCAAAGATCAAAGATGGACAAAAGAAGGAAAAGGCATGACTTGTTAACTTTAATCCATGTTCTGCTACTTGCGGCATTTCCTACTACTCAAACATTTGCCTCTTTCTCTATCTTCTTAAGGTATCTTTGAAATACCCCAAAACCCTAATTTAGGAAATCATGGCCGAATAGGGAATTATTAGGAAAACTAATTAAATAAACTACTTTTACTAAAACAAAAAGGGGATTAATTAGGGTAAATTAAGAAGGAATTTATAAGTGTTTTAAATAGGAGGACTTTTGGTATTTTAAGATAATTAAGGATTTTATTTTAGAAATTTATTAAATAAATTAATTTATTTAAAATAAGAAGGATAAAATAGTTTCAAATTAATATAAAATTTATAAATAATCTAATTGGAGAAAATTAAAGTGTTTTATTAATTAAAATGGAATTTAAGAAAATTCTTTTAAAAATCCCTAAATTAACCTAAAAAGATAATTTAATTATTATTGTAATATTTATATTTTATTAAACATCCCAATTAACCAAATCATGCTCATTAATCCAACCACTAATTTTCCTTCTTTTTCCTTTTCTCCCTCCTTTTTCCTTTTTCTTTCTCTCCCCTTCTCTTCCTTATCCCCCCCCCCCGACTGGGCCGGCCTGCTAGGCCCAGTACCCCTCGCAGCCCAGCCCCCTCTCCCGCGTTCCCTCCTTCCTCTTTCTCCCGGCTGGTTCGGTCTCTTTCTTTCCTTTCTTTTCTTTTCCACTGGACCGCCGGTCCAGCCGTCTTCTCCTTCCCCGCATCGTCTTCTTCCCTTCACCGCCTGCAACACGAAAACCATGGCTGGGAAGGAAAGCCTGCAATAGCAGCCATTGCTCCCGTCTTTTCGCCCCTCTCCTCCTCGTTGTCTCCCTTGTGGATTTGACCAATCGGTTCAGTGTTTGTCCCACACGAAATCTCTCTCTCTCTCTCCCCAACGAATTTCGGTCTACAACAGCAGACCTGCGCTGGCCAGCCTCGCCGGACACGCAAGAACCTAACCCCCTAACCTCCCTCGCACCCTTGTCGTTTTCCCGTCCCAATTTCCCTATAAATAGCCCTAACCATTGCCTTATTCGGGTTCGAAATTTGGAACCTAGAAAACCAAAGCCGCACACCGCCCCACCTTTAGCCGCCCTTTCCTCCGCCTTCGGCCACCGTTGCCGCCTGCCCGCGCCATCAACATCTTCCCTGCACCCCCCTCTACACAACCAACCCCCTTAGCTTCCCTGCCTCGCGCCGCACGTGCCGCCCTGGCCATGCGAAAACCCCTCCCCAAATCAACCCCTTCCAGCCCTGCGCCGCCGCCGCCGCCTATGCCGCCACTTGCAGCACCTTCACCACCCCCCAAAACCACCAGGACTTCCTGCTCTACCACCCTACACTTCCACTTTCCCCTAGTTTCTCCTCCTTTAGCCTCCATAGCCACCTTTCCCAAAATTCTTCTTCCTCCTCCGCCGCTGCCGCCGCCGGTGCCACTCCCCCCAGCCAGGTGGTCCAACTCCCTAAAACCCTAGACCTGGAATAATAGAAGTGGTTAATAAATTTTAATATTATTATTAACTATTATTGTTAATGTTATTATATTTATCATTAACCTAATTATTATTAATACTATCACTATAATTACTATTAATACTACCATTATTATTATTATTGTTATTATTAACAGGCCCTAACTTTTCCCCTAAGAACTTCTAATTAATGGTATTAAGCAATACAAGACCCTATTAAGTTATTATTATTGTTAATATTGCTAGTATTACTATTATTATCCTTATTATTATTAGCACTACTATTATCGTTACTATTATGTTTACTATTATTATTATTATTATCGTTATTATTATTACTCTTATTATTCTTATTGTTATTATAATTATTATTGTCATTTATTGCTATTATTATTGTTATTATTATTATTATCATCATCATCATCATCATCATTATTATTATTATTATTATTATTATTATTACTATTACTATTACTATTACTATTACTATTCTTATTATTATTCTTATTATTATTATTATTACTACTATTAGTGTTATTATTATTAATATTATTTTTATTAGTATTACTATTATTATTACTATTATTGTTATTATTATTATTATTCCCATGTTTATTACTCTATCTATGACTGATGTTGTTATTATCTTTGTTATTATTATTATTGTTATTATTATTATTATTATTATTACCTTGTTATTATTTTGTTGTTGTTGTTTTTGTTGTATTTAATGCAGTTATTATTTTATCGATCATTACCATCGTTATTATCCTTAACATTATAATTTAATACTACTACCTTAGTATTTTTGTTATGCTTAGTATTGCCACAACTATTATATTATTATTATTGTTATTTTTATTATCGTTATTACTGTTACTATCATTATCACTATCATTACTATTATTATTACTATGGTTAATACTAGTGTCATTATGTTTATCTTTCTAACTATTGTTATCATTTCTATTATTTCTATTATTATTATAATTAGTATTCTTACTATTAATTGTATTGTCATTATTATTATTATTATTGTTATTATTATTATTTTCATTGCTATTACTACTTCTACTACTATTATTATTACTATCGTTATTATTGATATTATCATCAGAATGATTATGGTTGTGTTAGTATTTTATTATTATCGGTAATATTGCTATCACTAATGCTATTACGATTTCAATTATTATTATCATCATTATTATCATTATAGCCATTATTATTCTTATTATTATTAGTAATTATTATTAATAATATTGAAACCCTCACCTTAATACTCTGGATTTGCTAAAACCTACTTTAATTAGTGATAATCCGTTTAAACTATCGCAAGAATAGTAATAACCCTACCCTTTATTTATAAACCCCTACTATTAATATTAGCCTTAGTATTAGGCCATGATAGGGGTAAGATAGGAATTTTGATAGAGGGAGATTAACCCTAAGTATTTCCCTCTTATAGGTGAACCGGGTCAAACCCCAGGAGGTGTAGGAACGTGCTCCAAGCCCGGCGCCAATTTAGGTAAGGACGTAACTAAGGCCACCTGTGTGTATTGTACGTTTTACCTGTCCTGTATGCTTTGTGCGGTTGTATGCTATAACCTGAATGTTATCTGTGTATTTATGTAGCGCAACATGGAACCGAGGTACGTTCTCGTGCTCTCGTCTGTGTGTACTAATATGGTATGGTACAAATATGATGTGATGTGATGTGACCCCTACGACATGCATGCTAGGTCATGTGAGGAAGTGTTGTGAAGTGGGGACTTGAAAAAGAAAAATAAGCAATTAAGATAACCAAAGGGAAGTACGTCAGTTAACATAGGTATGGACGACCTAAGGAATTCATAATTTTTGAGATGATGAAGGAAAGGGGGGAATCAAATAAATAGAAGAGTGGGAATAAAAATAAGGTTGCATGGGGGAAACTAGGGTTTGCATGGACATGATAGAGTTGGCATGGTGGAAATGATAGGGTTTGCATGGGAAGGTTAAGGTCCGCATGGGGGCGAACCTTACGTATGAAAAGTTACCGTGGGACGTGAGGAAGATAGTGGGAGGTCTGTTTGGGAGTCTGGAGACTCGAGGTGAAATATAGTACGTAGGGTCATATAAGGGACCCGATTAGGGTTTTGGGAAGAATTAGTAATCTGAAAAAAAAAGTGAAAGAAAAATGATTAAGGGTGAGTGAGGTGAGGGTTGAGAGTGAGAGTTTATGTTATAAGGGATGATTATGGGAGTTTTGAGGGAGAAGAAACATTGGGTGAAAAGGAGAGGTTACTTGTGGGAAAAGAAAGGTACTAGAATTGAAGTGACCAACTAGAGTTTTAGGGTCACAGGTAGAATCGATGGGTAAAGCGATATGATTTGGGGATTGGACCTGAATGAGATGAGGTGTTGAGGATAGATGAATTAATGGTAGTGAAGTAAGAGGAGGTTGGACCACATAGGTCCAATTAGGGTTTCAAGGGAAACCCTAGAGGCTAATGGCGGGTGGAGTCCGATGTCACGAGGTGTTGTGCCTTAATTCATACTCTAGGAGTTGGTTTTATTATGTGTAAGTATAGAGGGGAAATGGATATCGAGGTGTGATAAGGGGTGCACGAGTTCCAAGATATGGGACGGGCCCTCCTGGGAGGATAAGTGTGGATATAGTCAGCCATGTATGTCAAGGGTAAAACACTTTCAAATAAGATACGTTAAGATACTAATCACTTAAAGAGGAAGATGCTGAGCCGGGCCCAGACCGATCAATCGGCGAAAATAGTGGCCAGGAGCCGGGGTGCCCTGGAGACCGTGCCACCGGCGAACAATAGTGGTCAGGAGCGTTTTGCCCTATATGATTTTCGGTCCACCGGCTATAATAGTTGGGGTTTCCGTGCTCAACAAACCAAACGTAAAACTTATAAGACATGGGAAAGATACTAAGTATTTACAATGGAACACCATGTGAGTCGGGGCCAGACCGGTCCACCGGCAAATAATAGTGGCCAGGAGCGTTCTGCCCTGAGTTTATATATTTCGGTCCACCGGCTATAATAGTGGGGTTCCCGTACTCACGTGGATTAATAAAGACTATGGTGTGCAATGACTACTTTTAATGAAGACTCAAAGGAAATAAGTCTAATTGGA
The DNA here is from genome assembly GCA_030549775.1 of Tamarix chinensis. Lineage (NCBI taxonomy): Eukaryota > Viridiplantae > Streptophyta > Magnoliopsida > Caryophyllales > Tamaricaceae > Tamarix > Tamarix chinensis. The sequence goes on along the minus strand of CM060176.1, from coordinate 107,774,682 downwards.
CTATGGTCAGCTTTTATTATCTGTATTACTACATGCTGCTTACGTGAGTATGTCATGCATTGAGTTTCCAATAATATAGATTATTCCTACTTGAGGCGCATGAGCCACTTTATATTTCGGATATAACACGCTTATATGTTTAAATGTGACGTTACATATGTCTCATATGTTACTATAGGTGTATGGCTAGATTCATGCTGTGGGTTGTGAGTACGTATGATATTATATCAATGTATTGTATCATAATATGAACTCGATTCTATAGTTACGTCTCTCCCATAAGATAGGGTAGTGGGACTTACTCAGTATTGGACCCGTACTAATACTACGCTGGTTGAATGGGTCCTGTGATGATCCACCGACGATGGGGAGCAGACCTTTGATGCAGGTTTTGATCGCTTACTAAATTGGGGTGGAAGGCTTGACTTGAGTGAGTAAGTGGTCCGGATATTTACCCTTCGGAATTTGTTTTGTTTAATCGTATTCGTCTTTGGAAGTTACAAGTGTTGTATTTAAATTTCCAAGGGTTTTATCGTACCTTATCCTTCCGTCATTTTAATTCCTCTGACATTTGGAATTTTAAATTGTACTTCCGAATGTAACTCTTGACTTTCGTACTCTGATTTCCTTATCACTTATGTCTTACTAATGGTTTGTTTTGGTTCTATTATTTTAGCCTTAGCACTTAGTATCGGGTCGATAGTTGTGAATCGATCGGGTACTAAGTGTGGCGGTAATACCCCCCGAATTTATAGTTTTATTTGTTTGCTTCCGCTAAACTTCTATAAAATTTAACGAAATTTTTCAGTAGTAAATTTGGGGGTGTTACAATCTTAAACATTGTTATTAAATTGACATAAAGATACAGATAGCAAGCTCAACAATTAATTATAGGCCACTGCTCAATTGCTTAATTATTCTGTTACTTGGCTTTAAACAGAAGATGAGCATTTAAATAGTATAGTACGTCCTATCACAACAAAAATAAAATTTCAGAAGCCAGTATGTTCTCTAGAATAGTAATTTCAATTTCCAAGCTATCTTTTCATAACCTTGTGTTCCAAAAATGGGGTGTAAGAGACCCATATTTTCATAATCTTCAACAACGAACATCTTATATGACAAAAGTTAAGCAAAGTACAAACACAATTAACTCCAAAAAAATAATAAATTCTAAGAATTTACCACTCAAACCCACAATAAAAAGGGAATAAAAGGAGATAAAACCCACAAAGATAATCAAATATATCAAATCGTAAACTAAATCCTAAATATCATAAAAGTCTAAGAACCCATTATCATATCCCAACAATCTTACATGCCTGGAACCTCCATTCCTTAATTAACACAAAACATGGGGATAAACGAATCCAACAAATCGCATGGAGATTGAAAAATAATTACTCATCTTTCACGAATCCTCTTCCATTAGCTCCAACAAGGAATAATATAAACATAACACGCTACTTTCTTCTCCTGAATCTTGTCACCTTTCTTAAAATTTAACCAATTCTTCTACTAACCTTCTTTTTTGGGCATCTTCCCCTTACCCTTTCATTTATCTTTAACAGTAGTAGACTCAACCACATTTGTAGTGACTAACCCATAAGCATAAGAGATGTGGTTGTCCTTAAGACAGTTTTCCTTATTTGTCCTCATATGACTGATGAGCTTCAATAGTGTCAGATTCCTCTTCTTGTGCTTCAAATGGTTCCTGAATTCATTCCAGGATGGCAAAAATCTCTCTATTATCATGTTAGCTTGAAACATATCACATATTTTCATTGCTTCATCCAAGACATCAACAACCAATAGCTCATAATCATGGAATTGATCCATCATTAGCTTTTCATCAACCATTTGAAACTTCACCAGATTTCCATCAGCATACTTCTTTCTTTCAACTTCATCTGAACCATACTTATTTTTCAGAGTATCCTACATATCCTTTGGGAACTCAAAGCTGAAGAACATATCAAATATCTTATTGTTCATATGAGATAACAAGTGACGTTGGACTACCTTGTTATCGCTGAAATACTTTTCTTTAGCATATGTTTCAGATCTTTTGGTAGCAGTAAGAACTAGAGTAGTTGATGGAGTGGTGAGAGCTACATCATCACCCTTTCTCTACCAGTGGATCTTGGTGTAATATGTAAACTACCTCCAATGATTTAAATAATATCATCATCCTTTTTAACCACCTATGGCTACGGTAACTGGCACAGTCTAGTGGCTAAGCTTGGACATATCTAGAATCACCATTGGAATGGTAGCAACCATATTGACTTAGTAGCGATAAAATGCTTGAATATAACACTTGAAAAGAAACCAATAACAATCAACTGGATCACTATAGGAAAGTATTACATAATTGAATTAATGAAACAATGAAGAAATATAGCACAAATAAAATTCAACCAAGCCATAGTGTTAAATATAAGATTTAATCCATATTCAAAGCATAAAATACCTAGCACAATGTCCCAAACATTGCAATAAGAGAAACCGGAAATAACTGAAATTTCAATGCAGGTAAATAATTGAATAGTTGTGTGCGATAGTTGTAAAGCACATATCAAAATAATATATTGTTGGACAAACCCCCAAAAATGATGTAAAATATTAAGAAGTCTCAGTACTACAAATCAGCTAAATATAACTTTGAACAACAATTTTAATTACTACAGCCAGTACACAAAGTAAAATAAAATTCAACAAAGATCAATGAACACATTAGCATGAACTGAATCATCTCAAATAGATATACGTACACAACAATGATAAATTTTTGCTTTAAATTGTTGAGTAATAATGCAGTATACACATGAGTATTGTACAGTAATTATCAAATAACGAAGAGGAAAGGAACTTATCATATTTTTCTGTTGTGTCGGGAAAGGATATTGCTGCCTTGAAGTGAAATTTTGGCATGACAGAGGTGCAATCGTAATGTCGGTTCACTTCTAAAGTTGACACAACATCTCCCGTTCTCATGCAATTAAGAATGAAAGAGTTGGAATTGCAAATTGATGTCCGAAATTTTGCGATGAGAAAATTGGATAAGAAATCTAGGATTTTTTTCCTACGTTTCTCAAAATTGAAGGAAATCAGTTTCTTAAACAAACTAAAACACCAAGAATGATAACCAAATTTCCCTATAAATTCGACCTCATTCCTTCGCACGAAATAAGAATGTTTGCAAAAACATTCGACAATCCTAGTGACTCTGAATAAACATTTACCAAGCAAAAATTTAAAAGATTTTAAACATTTTAGCAAAAATGTGTAGGCCCTTCTGGATTAATCACCCGTGTCTGGCCTGGACCGGACAAATGAAGGAGGGCATACACGCATGTGTGGTTGTAGGTCCAACACACAAAACTAACCCAAACTTGTATCCCAGACAAGTTATTGGTTAAGAGGATATAAAAACTCATCAAAAACAAAGTTACCCACCGATATGGGACATTGGATAATAGAAAAAATTAATAATATTGCCTTTGCTCCAACACCATACACACAAGAGTAGGCAGAAAGTACTATGGCAGTACTCCATGCCATGAAGAGGGTTGTTGGATGAGGTTGGGATTTTGGATCCAATTGCGCGACTTTGATCAACAAGCTTAGAGGCAAAAAGAGGTGTGAGAAGAACCCAAATTACATTTGCAGTGCATGATATTCTAGAGATGGAAGCCTCACCTTCAATGATATTAGGGCATTATATTCTTAGATCAGTGATTTATAGTGTAGTTGATCACTCAATTATGTACTATACTCGTTACTTGCTTGAAATGTGAAGGATGCTTGGACTATGTTCCTTCTACACGCTATTGTATCACTCCTCGCCATTAGCGACTTAAATTAATAAATATCATGATGCTTTCTATTTGAGTATAAAATAAAAATAGTTGAAATAATTAAAATAGAAAATGTATAGCCGATGTAGGTTTGGTTTTCGAAATCATTTCGAGTTTTAAGAGAGACTTTTCACAGTTTATACTAATTTAATTTAGTAAATTTACTTTACAAATAAATAAATTAAAGTCATCAATCTTAATAGCCAAAGCGAATAATAATAATTTTTCCTATTTATGTCATAGTGGTTGGAATTAGCTAAATAACTCCCGTGTATCTTTGGTTCCCCTCCCCCACCCTTTCCTTTCATGTTTAGAGTATATAGTTATAGCGTTATATGAATACAGATAAATAAAATAAATGTACAAAAAAGAAAAGAAAATTCTAACCGAAGAATCCATATCAATAGGTGATGCACAAAATCCTTGCAGAACAATTATAAATTCAACCAAGGCAGAACACGTGATTAATAAATTAAGGAGGGTTGGGGCAAGACGGAATAAAGAAAGGAGGCGCCAAATAATAACTACACTTATATAGCAATTGGACGGATATACATATATATAATAGAATCACTGCGATTAATCTTGACCGTATATTTTGAAGCGATGCGAAAATCATGATTGCGTTCAATACGACGCGTTCGCGTCGTTTAATTATTGTCGGTATCTTTACGATACTGTTTTGCCACATTTGTTTATATCTATAGCACAGACGATGGCAGCGTGGAGCATGAGACCCACACGTTTAAGCAAAACTAGAGCTTGAAGTCAGAATTACAGTAGCCACTAGCCAGGTAGAGTGAGAGGGCGGTCCAAGAAATATTAGGTAAACCCCCTACCAAATGAATTATGATACATAATATAATCTGTTGCAGAATAGTTATTAATTAGAATACTATACTTTTATAGGTAGAAGTTGCCTCAGTAATTTTTATTTTTATAAAAATAAGTCACTGTAAACTTTCAATGAAAATTTAAATAATCTTCTTATTTTACCTTTTACTCTTAATTATTTTATATGCTTACACGAAATAAAGATAAATATATCCTTTTCTTAATCATTAAAATCATTTTTTTTTAATTCTTATGTTCTAAACTAGAACAATCCATATTTATGAACAAATGAAGTACTCAATATCTAGTCAAGCGATGAGATCACATCTTGATAAATTATTCTAGCTACAAATACAATTAATATTATATAAATCTGTGTGTGCGCGTGTCAATATTTTATTTGATATATTCACCGCATCATCTTGATAACGTTAATATGTTGGTTGGGTCCGACTTTTATAAAAAAAATCCTCGAGGAATACTTACTTATCATAAGGTATAAAGGTTTCATATACTTACAGGTACTTGGCATCGAGAGTTTTAAGAATTAAAAAGGTAATTACCCAGATGAATAAAAGTAATTACTGTTCTTGCCAGACAGGTATGTCGCATTTACTAGTGATCAGAACGCTAGTTAGAAAAATACATTTAAATAATAACTTGTCCTTCCTGATATCCCGTAGTTAAAAATAAAAATTGGGACGAAAGCTCAATTGTGGCTATATACAGATAACTAACGATGACCATGTCGTTTCCTCGAACGCTTTCAATGATAATATAGATTCAAATTTTAGTTCACCATTTTAAAATATTTAACTTTTTAGTCACAACATTTTGTTTCTAAAAAGAATATTAATGATGACACAAATCAAAATAGTTGCAAGGAAAGTTCAATTCTTGGTGGAAAATCCAAAAAAAAAATAGGCACATAATGTCATTGCTAATTTTTCCTTTTAGAGAGGACATTTGATAACTACTTCCTTAACTAAAAATAATTAGTACTAGCTAATTTTTTCCTTAATATATAAAATATCATATAAAATATTTATAAAGATTGAGCAGTCACAATAATAAAATAGAAATATTTATAAAGATAATAATAAATATGAAAACTACACAGAATACAAACTAGTTAAAACTAAAACTAAAATTATGACTATAGTCTTCTTTTTTGGTGTTGTTCATATCCAATCTAAAAACCTTAAACCATCATCTTCTGTGTCATATAATGGAATCTCACCATGGTTAAGGCTATCATTGGTCTCAATCACATCCATATCTTCAATCATAATGTTCAATGCTATAATAGCATAGCATTGAGTGTTGGATCAACATAGTATAATGGATTACATTTATCAATATAATTAGCTTATAAAAAAAATGTAAAGGTATGTAGCATATTATTACTTGATCCATATTCTATTTATACTACTATCATATATTACAACATATAATTTTTATTATATTTGGAATACCTATCTATACCACATAGTAAAATATGTTTATATTTAGTTTAGTTATTTAAAAATTTTCGTTGCTTACTTTATTTCCAACAAATTTAATAGTGAAGAACACATTGATATATATATATATATATATATAATATTTCAAATTTTTTGTAGAATTTGTTGATTTTTTTTTTATTTTCCTATTTTCTTCTCTTTTTTGAAATTTAAATTTGTTTTTTGAGATTTTGATTTATGATTTATAATTTTATTTTTATTTTTCATTTTTAAATATTTGAATTTGAAATTTGAAATTTTATATGTTTATATTTTAAAATATTTATATTTTTTTATTTAAAAATTTTTCTGTTTTTATATTTTCAAATTTAGGTTGTAAATTTTAAATTTTTTTAGTTTTTGTATTTATTATATCTTCACAATTTTCAAATTTAATAACTAAATTTTAAATTTTGGAGTTTAAATTTTTTAATTTATTGAATTTTTAGTTTTCATTTTTATTATCAATTTTTTATATTTTTGATATATTTTTTTCTTCATAGTCTTTGAATTTTTTTCATTCCTTAATATCTAACTTTATTTTTTTATTTTTTATTTTGAATTTGAATTTTTTGGTATTTTTATAAATATAATTATTAATCAAAATATTAAATAACCAATAAAATAATAGTTTATAAATGTAATGTGTTTTTAATGAGTATAGTAAGTATGTACTCATAGATATAATAGTATGTATATGTTTATAATATGTACAACACTATATTCATACAAAAATAATATTATTTTAGTATAGAGCTTCCTTAATTAGCACTAATTTCAAATGTCTAGTGTAAACTTTAAACTATTGTTTCCTTAATTGAAACCAACATTAAACATTTCTTACTTACTTGATTGTTATCACTATTGGGAATTGATGATTGTTATCACTATTTTTAGAGAGGACATTTGATAACTACTTCCTTAACTAAAAATAATTAGTACTAGCTAATTTGTTCCATAAAATATAAAATATAATATAAAATGGCATAATAAAAATATTTATAAAGATTGAGCAGTCAAAATAATAACATAGAAATATTGATAAAGATAATAATAAATACAAAAACTACACTAAATACACACTAGTTAAAAACAATAACTAGAATAATGACCATAGTCTCTTTTTTTTTGGTGTTGCTTATATTCAATTCTAAAAACCTTAAACTCTCATCTTCCATGTTACATTCAGGGATCTTGCCATGGTCAATGCCATCATTAGTCTCAATCACATCCGTATCTTCAATCATAATGTTCAATGCTATAATAGCATAGCAATAAGTGTTGGATCAACATAGTATAATGGATTACATTTATCAATATAATTAACATATAAAAAAAATGTATAGGTATGTAGCATATTATGACTCAATCCATATTCTATTTATACTACTATCATATATTACAACATATAATTTTTTTAATTTTAAATACCTATCTATACCACATAGTAAAATATGTATATATTTAGTTTAATTATTTAAAAAATTCGTTTGCTTACTTTATTTCCAACAAATTAAATAGTGAAGGACACATTGTGTGCCATGAAAATAGATATTATATATATATAATATTTCAAAGCTTTTGTATAACTTTTAGATTTTAAAGTTTTTAAGATTTTATATTCATAGATTTTTAACAAATTTATAAATTTTGAATTTTCATTTAAAAAATTTTTAAATAATCAAAATTTAAAAATTTTAAGACTTTAATTTTTTTTATTTTCCTATTTTCTTCTCTTTCTTGAAATTTAAATTTGTTTTTTGAGATTTTTATTTATAGTTTTTTTTAGCTATTTTATTTGTCATTTTTAAATATTTGAATTTGAAATTTTTATTTTTATATGTTTACATTTTAAAATATTTATATTTTTATATTTAAAAATTTTAATGTTTTTATATTTTTAAATTTATATTGTAATTTTTAAATTTTTTTAGTTTTTGTATTTATTATATCTACACAATTTTCAATTTTAATAACGGAATTTTTAATTTTGGGTTTAAATTTTTTAATTTATTTAATTTTTAGTTTTCATTTTTATTATTGATTTTTTACATTTTTTATATATTTTTATTCTTAGGTTTTGTATTTTTTTCATTCCTTGATTTCTAACTTTTTTTCTTTTATTTTGAATTTGAATTTTTTGGTATTTTTATAAATATAATTATTAATAAAAATATTAAATAACTAATAAAATAATAGTTTATAAATGTAATGTGTTTTTAATGAGTATAGTAAGTATGTACTCATAGATATAATAGTATGTATATGTTTATAATATGTACAATAGTGTATTCATACAAAAATAATATTATTTTAGTATAGAGCTTCCTTAATTAGAACTAATGTCAAATGTTTATAATTCTAGTGTAAATTTTAAAATATTTTTTCCTTAATTGAAACCAACATTAAAAATTTCTTACTTACTTGATTGTTATCACTATTGGGATCTAATGGTTGGAAATTAATTTATTTAGTTATTTTCATTTCCCTTATTCAGTATGTCTTGGGAATAGAATGCAATACTCTATCTATATTGAAAAAATTATCGTTGCGCATTTAAAAGATAAATTTTGACTATTAATATCTTTTAATATATATTATAAAAATAATTTTTAATATGAATATAATTATTATATTTTTATAGCATGATATATTATACTTTGAGAAAAAAATTAACAACCAAACTTTATCTTTGAAATATATGACGACAATTTTTTTAGTATGAGGATAGTAAAAATTACTAAACATATGGGGTTCACATCAAAAATACAATAACAATATATTTAAATTGAGGATGAGGAAATTCTTAAGGTCTATTACCTACTATCTCAAGTCATGGTAATAAATTGTTGGGAATAGAGTCTACTAATTTCCATTCTCATGTTCTATTCTATTGCCACTTCCATCAAACTAACATGAGAATATGTCAAGCTTTTCCAATTTTCATTCCCAATTCTCTAGTACCTAAAAACAAAAACAAATTGTGTTAGGTTGGGGCATAATAAATAATGATGTGTAAATGATTAAATTATTATAATTCAAAATACTTTTTGATAAAGATAATCAATATAAAAAAAATAAATTAATTTTTATTTCATGTAGAATTACTGAGTAAATATAATTTGAAGATAAAATAGATAAAACATTCAAAATTTACATTGAAAATATATCATGGCCTATAATTGCAAACATAACAAAATTAGCGGAACGACTTGAATAAATTACTATAATTACTAATGCAAGTCATATACGTATTGAAATTTTGGCGGATAAGTGCACCCAATCATCATAATGACATGGTAAGTTGAGTTTGTTCTAAATAGTTTATTGTGTCTTTAATTTGTGAATTTATTTTTATAATAAATAAAAATGACCAAATACAACAATCAATAGCTTTCGCAAACCAAACTTTAAGTGTCATGTTAGAAACTTTAATAGACGACCATGACACAAAATCATTTATCCATAGATTCTCATGTTTGCTCGGATACATAAGAAGGGGATTGATAAAGATGGAATGTGGTAACGATAAAATTTCTGCAAAAAGAAAAGTGAAGAACAAAATATACTTTTATTGATTATTAATTATCGGATCGAATGCGGGTACAATCTCTGTATAAATCCGGTACAAGATTTAATATCATCTGATTCAATCTCCTAGACAATTGATGGCATTGTGATTCACGATGTTGAATTTTGGGCTCAACTTATTCGGGAATCGTCTTGAGTTTAATGAGCTTGATCCAAACATGTTGATGAAAATTTAATTTACCTGATAAAGAGGGCACGATTTGATGGTGATTGATCCCTTCGAACAGGTTCAATGATGTTGAAGTTGTAACGCTTCAACGTTTTCGACTTTGATGATCTGGAAAGCTTTGTTCTTCGATCTTCTTTCTTCGTTCTTTGATCCTCGGATCTTACTTCTTCAATCTTCGTGTAATCCCCCCAAAATTTTAAAAGTCTATAATTTAATAATCACTTTTATTTAGGATAACTTAGGTTTTAAACCTACTTAATTTAATTATTTTGAGGATTTTACCTTTTCAATTTATTTAATTTAACTATTTTGCAGATTTTTGTGTATATAAAATTAGATGTGAATATTTAATAAATAAAAAAAAAATAAATTATTATTTTATCATACCCATTCTATTTAAATAACGTCTCAAACCAATATTTTCTAAAATTTACCTTTTAAACCAATATATTAAAATATATTAAGTTAAATTATTAAAATTTGTTTATCTACCTCAAAAATCCTAATTTAAGAATTATGGCAGAATAATGATTTATTAGGAAAATTAAGAAAATAAATTATTTTATTAAATAAAGAGGAAAGTAATTGAGGAAAATAAAGATAAATTAATAAATAAATTATTTAGAAAATTTTGGACATTTTACTAATTTAAAAGGAAGTTAAGGAAAATTTATCCAAAATGGCCTAATTAAATTAAAAATGAATTTAATTATTATACTTAAAATAATTATTATTAAAATTAAATATCTAAATTAAATATATAAATAAATAAAGACCAAATACCCAACCCAACCATTTTATCATTTTTCCTTTTTCCCTTTTTTCTTCTTTCTTCTCCTTTTTTCTTTCTTCCTCCTTTACTTATTTTCCCTTCTTTCCCCATTTTTCCGCCGGTTTGGGCCAGCCCGTCGGCCCAGATCACTTTCCTGGCCCGTCTCGCACGTTACCTGCTTCCTTTGCCTGAACCATCGACCGGTCTTCTTCTTCTTTTTTTCTTTTCCTCCCCTGGACCGCCCGGTCCTCCCCCTTTCCCTTTCCTTCTTCTTCCCCGTGCAGCTGCAGCCCGACTTGCAGCTCTGCACACGCCGGCCACCCCTGCACCACCGGTTGTCCTTCCCTGCCCCTCTCCCTGTTGTTTTCTTTCCCTCTTTCGACCCCAACAAACCTCACAGCTCTCTCACGAGTGCCCCTTCCTTTCCATTTTCTCTCCCCCGACCTAACCTACAATTCTCAGGACTGCACCGCCTGCCACCGCCAACCGGTGGTCCTGCCACACCTGCCCTACTTGTCTTCTTCTTCCCTTCTTCGTTTCCCCCTCAATTATCCTATAAATACCCCACATTAGCAGCCTGGGTCGAGCTCCCTTTTCGCAGCCCAGAAAACTCTAGCCGCTCGCCGCCGCCCAATCAGCCTCTTATTCCGCAGCCGCCGGCGACCTCCTCAATGAACGCTGCCCACCAAAACCATCCCCGCACTTCCCTCTACAAAACTAGATCACCACCACCCCTTGCCTCGCCCTGCACGTGCCGCCCCAGTCGTGCAAAGTTGCCACCTCGATCAGCCCTCACCAACCCTTCGCCGCCCCTTGTGCCACCTCTTGCCGCCACCCTTGCCGCAACCAATGCCTCCTCCACCCTCCAAAACGTCCAGCAGACCTCCCTCTACCTTCCCATACCTTCATCTTCCCCTACCTCCCTCTCCTTCTACCTCCCCCATTTTCCACCACCCTCCACCACCTTCGGTCGCCGCGCCGCCACTCCCAGCCACGCCACCACCCTCATTCCACCCCTCTTCACCTGCTGCATCTTCCTCCACCTCAAACACCCCTCTACCCCCTCTCCTCTAGCCTGCACCTTGATCTTTCCACCTCTCTTCCTCCTCCACCGTCGCCGTTGTCTCCGCCACGCGCCGCCGCCGGTCCACCACTGACCTTAGGTGGTTTTCCAACTCCCCCAACCCCTAAAACTATTTTCTATAAGTGTTAGTAATTTTATCTAATATTAATGATATTATCCTTAATAATAATATTATTATTACTATTATTATTATTACACTCTTAATATTGCTATGTATCATCCTTATTTTCCTAACCAAATTTCAGAGATAGTTAACTAGGGTATATTATTAAAAGGAAACAACTTTAACATTAAGATAGTTATCCTTATTATTATTATTATTATTATTATTATTATTATTATTATTATTATTATTATTATTCCTATTATTGTTATTACTCTTATTACTATCTCTATCACTACTACTAATACTAGATATGGCTTATTATCATTATCTTACTACTATATGTGATAGACATTTGAAATCTTATATTACTATTATCATTGTTATTATTATTACTATTAGTATTATTATTTCTATTATTAATGACACTATTATTGTTACTATTACTTAAACCAAAAGTATTTTAGTAATAGTGTTATTATCACTATTAGTACTACCATTATTATTATCCTTATTTCCTTACTAATATTGTTAATGGTGATCTTGTCCATCATTACTTTTATTAATATAAACTTTTAAACCCTTAAGTTATTATTATCCAAAATATGACCTTTATCGTTATTATCTTTAGGAATAATAGTACTTTGTTGATATTGCAATTATTATATTATTATTCGAATCCTAACACTATAGTTAACCTTAGTCTTAAAAAAATGTTAGGGTTCTAGCACTATAAGCATTAGCGTACTATTATTAGTTTTATTATTATTATCACTACTTTACTAATAGTTAACATGAATACTACTATTATAAGAGTAAAGCTAACTGGTTTAATAATATAAGTGTAACAATAAATATCAAAATAAACATATTTTTGACTAGTAATATTTAGTAAACTATTTTTAAGATAAAAACCCTAGTTTTCGTATAATACTCTCTTTAATAATAATAATCCTAATCTTAGGCTAAAATAAGGGATGATGGTACTTTTGAGGGAAACTAATACTTAGTATTTTCCCTTTTATAGGTGAACCTAACCAAAACCCTAAGGAGTTGTAGGAACGTGCTCCAAGCCCAGCGTCGCTTTAGGTAAGGATGTAGCTAAGGCCCTTGTGTGTTATGTGACTTGTATGCCTTGGATGCTTTATATTTCATGCTATATTATGTATCGTATGATTTTCCTTAACTTATCTTATGTGTAGCGCAACTTGGAGTTGATGTATGTTCTGTATGTGTTCTTATGACATGAATATGACATGTATATGTGATGATTGTGGTGTGATATGATATGACCCTCTAAGACATGTATGTTAGGACAAATGATATTATGTTATGGGAAATGAAAGGACAAAAATAAACAAATGGGAAGTGAGATGCTAAGGGGAATATGAGGTTGACCAAAATGAACGAGAGATGAGAACCATGCATGGAAATTCTAGGGTTTGCATGGGGACTTGAGAGTTTGCATGGAGTGAATAAATCTTGCATGGGGATGATCTTTACGTGAGGAAAGTTGATTTAGGGTGTAAATAAGCTAAGGGGAGAGTTGTGGAGTGATTGGAGACTTGGGATGAAAAATATTACGTAGGTCGGTGTGAGGGTGTGTAAGGGACCCAATTAGGGTTTTGGGAGGAAGTAATAATCTGAAAATTGTGGAAGTAAAAATGATTAAGGGAGAGTGGAATATGGATTAAGAATGGGGATTTATTATGTAAGGAGTGAGTATGGGTGCCATGGGAGAGAAGGAATATTGAGTGAGAAAAGGGAGAGGTTACTTGTGGAAGAAGAAAGGTACTGGGGTTTGAGGTGGCTAACTAGGGTTTTCCAGTCATATGCAAAGTCGAGAGGTAAAGTGGTATGTTTGGGGATTAGATCTAATTAAGGTGAGATGTGAGGAGATGGATGGAGCAATGGTTGTGTAAGTAAGAGGCAGTTAGGCCACATAGGTCTAATTAGGGTTTTCAAGGGAAAACCCCAGGGGGGCGATAGGAGGTGGAGTTGATGTCATAAGGTGTTGGGCCTAACCCACACCCGTAGGGGTTGACTTTTTCATTTAAAGGTAAGTGTAAAGGGAAATGGATGTCGGGGTGTGATAAGGGGCGCGGGAGTCTCAAGATATGGGACAGGCCCCCTTGGGAGGATAGAAGTAGAGGGTAGTTGATATGCATGTCAAGGGTGGAAAGATTTACCTAATAAGACATGAATAAGATACTAATTACTTAAAGAGTAAGACTGTTGAGCCGGGCCCAGACCGATCCACCGGCATAATAATGGCCAGGTGCCGGGGTGCCCTGGAGACCGATCCACCGGCATATAATAGTGGTTAGGTGCGTTCTGCCCCATAAGTGATCGATCCACCGGTTATAATAGTGGGGGATCCCGAGCTCAACAAACCAAACATTATGTTGTAAATGAATCATGGGAAAGCTACTACATACTTACAATGAAACACCATAAGAGTCGGGGCCAGACCGATCCACCGGCATAATAGTGGCCAGGAGCGTTCTGCCCTGGAGATCGATCCACCGGCATATAATAGTGGTTAGGTGTGTTCTGCCCTATAAGTGACCGATCCACCGGCTATAATAGTGGGGTTCTCGTACTCGCATGGATTAATAAAAATTATGGTGTGAAATGACTACATTTAACAGAGATTCAAGAGGAATTTAGTCCAATTGGACCATAGCCGGCCTTCATTATCTGGATTACTACATGCAGCCTATGTGAATGTGCCATGTATGCTATGTTGTATGTTTGTATGTTTGTCCTTAGTGCATTTGTTACCTTACTCAATACGTAGCGTACTGATCACCCGTTTCATGGGTGCTGCTCATTCCCATGAGCGGAAGACCCGTCTGAGCTTGTGCAGGTAGGGGATGATGTCTTCGATGCCTACGACACCTACAAGGCATCGGGTGGGGCTGAGCGTTGAGCCTAAACCTGACTTGGGGATCGAGAGCGACTCGGTCGGACTCTGTTCCTTTATTTGACCTTGTATTATCATATTTCGTTGTGTTATCGTACTATGCTTTATGTTTTGAAAAACTCTAGTCACGTACTCCCTGGTTTGTAACCCTAAATCGCACTCTGATTTCCGTATGACTTGTGTTTTATTTATGATTCGTGTTTAATGTTAACTTTATTTAGCCTTAGCACTTAGTACTGGAACGGTAGGAGTGAACCGATCTGGTACTAAGTGTGGCGGTAATGCCCCCGAGTTTATGGTTTTATCTTTTCGCTTCCGCTAAACCCTTTTAATTAAACGAAATTTTTCAGTAGTAAATTTGGGGGTGTTACACTTCGGATCTTAGTTCTTCGGGTCATCGATCTTTAGCTTCAAAGTGCTTGGGAGCGTTCTCTTTATAAACTCTTGATCTCGAGACTTCAGTGTGTCTTCAATGAGGAGGGGAGCCCTCTATTTATAGAGAAAAGGGTCTCCTTGAGTTTCGGGTTTGGGCCCGTCTCACGTTGTAGACTTAAAAGTCATGCTTCATTTAACTTAATTTTACTGACTCATGGCCTTTTGTGAAATAAATTAGGCCCATATTTAATTAAACTAAGCCCAATTAAAATATTTTGGCCCAATTTAATAAAATACGAGCGGGATGTAAACAATTAAAATATTTTATTTTAACATATAAATCTCAAATAATTTTAGGAATATTTAATTATTCCTAATTTAGGTTGATTGATCATATAACAATTAAATATTATTTTTCTTGTAGTTATATTTTTTTTCGGTGTCAACAGTAACCTTTTTAGTAATTATTATATAAATTTAATTAAGATACATATGATATTGTTTTGTAAGTTTAGAGTATCTTTCGGCTACAAATGTCAGTATCTTCATCTCCTGCTTCTTAATCTCCAAGTAGGGGCAAAGTTCAAGGTCCTTGAACGGTAGGGAAGCAGCTGGCACCCTCTATTTTGGATGTCCAGGTTTGAACCTGGTGTGGTGGAATATTTCTGTATAGCTGATGCAGGTGGGGGAACTCAAGAGTGATGGAATATTTTAGAAATTGGCTGTAGATGGTCATGAATTCATTTGCTTGTTGCGAAAATGGAGTTGATGTATTGCTGTTATAACTAAGGAATTTTTGGTTGCTCGATCCCTGGTTAACAGGGGTGGTGGTTCCATAGATTTGCATTTGGAAGTAAATCCTATGTTTTGGGAATTGGGAGTCCACAAACCCACTGTAAGAAAAAAAAGATGATCGAGAAGATGCATAGCCCATATACATGCTATGTTTGCTTGATCATCATTCTTGTCTTGAAATGGGTCAAAACGAAAACAGAAGAGGTTGATGGTGAGAAGGTTTGTAAATTTGAGAGGCTCTTGATTTTGACTGGTGTGCTAATCAAATTTAAGATTTGGCCAACATATGTTTAGAACTTTGTTTAATATATACTAAAAATATGGAACAAAAATGTGCTCCTCATATAAAAAAAATACGTGTTTTAAATACATAGTAAATATGTGCTTAATATATAACAAATACGTGATGAGTATGTGTTAAACATATTAAAAAGAAAAGTTCATGAATATATACCTAATAAGAATTATACAATTACAGATATGGCCCATATTCAACATCTATTTATTGTGTGTTTAACAACTATTTTATTATATATTCAATAAAAATAAATCAATATTCATTGCAAAATATATGTATATATATATAGAAAGAGAATCTAGTGAACACTATATATTAAAATAGGAATATAAAAATCATTTCAACATTATTAAATTACCTGGACGGATGATCAATATTAACTTTCAATAAAAAATTGGCTCAATTAAAAATAATAAAAGGATATCGTGACAATTTCATAATAAGATAAAAGTGTTACAAATGATGCAAGCATGTCGCGTATTCAAATTATTTTATTATTTGGTGGATAATCTTATGTTATATTATGCACACAAAATATTAGTCTACTGATAATCAAGAAAGCTTTGTGCTTTAGGTGGCCGGGACGACACAAGTTCAAGTCTACCCTAAGCCACTTTTCTTTTATTATCTTTTCGTTTCCTCATTATTCTATTTAAATGTTTAATTATTATATTTATGATTTTAAATATTTTATTTTATATTTTTCAAAACTATTTAAGAGTTAGGGTTTAGGGCCTTTTTTAAGATTTGTTTGGTGTTTAGAATTTAGGGATTGGGGTTTATTCCATTTATTTTAGAATTTTAGATTTATTTCAATTATTTTAGGTTCATAGATTTTTTTTAGTTTGGGTTTTTATATTTTTTTTTATTCCATAGAGGATTAAGTGTTTAAGTTTATGTTTTATGGTTTGTGTTTAGGGTGTAAGGCTTAAGGTTTTGGGTTAGGGTTTAGGGTTTGGATTAAACACCGATAAATTCTTTCCCATTAAATCTATATTTGTAATGCCCCAAATTGAGCGGAGTACTATAAGGATTGATATGACTACTTATATTAACATAGTATACCATTCTTTTGGTGATTCCATCATAAAAACTTCACGGTTAAGCGTGCTGGTCGTAGAACAATTTTTAGGATGGGTGACCCTCTTGGAAAGTTTTAGAAGTTTTCTGAAAATTTCTTGATAAGTGCGTGAGTGGGGATAAAGCACACTGAAAGGACTTGTGTTGATCAGTGGGGTCAGCCGATCAATCCAAAAGGGCTCCAAGGTAGCCCCCATGTGGTCGTATTGACTCGGGGTGTTACAAATGATATCAGAGTGAAACCGTGACCGTAAGCTGAACTTGGATAAGCCAATTAGTCACCTAGCGGGACAATTCTTGAGATAAACTGTATTGAGATAGTTAATGGTTGAGGCGCAACGAGGACGCTAAGTTCTTTGAGTGGGGGTGAATGTAATACCCCCAATTGAGCGGAGTGTTAGAAGGATTGATATGGCTACTTATATCAACATGGTATACTATTTTTTTGGTAATTCCATCCTAAAAACTTTACAGTTAAGCGTGTGGTGCTAGCCAATCAATCCAAAAGCGCTCTAAGATAGACCCCGTGTGGACATATCGACTCGGGGTGTTACAATATTCATCTAATGGTTAAGAATGAATTTTAAGTTTTTATTTTAAGAAAAAAGATTATTTTGAAAAATGTCTTTACCTCCCCTTATATATTTATACATACATGCAAGAACTATATGTGTTCAACATATACTAAATATTTTGAACATGTAGTAAATAGGTGTTGAATATATAAAAAATGGTTGCTAAACAAGCAATAAGTGTGTATTGAATATATACTTAAAGGATTGTTGAACATGTACTTAAAATATTGGAAAAGTATGTGTTAAACATATCCGGCCAAACATATAACAAATATGTGATCGACAAATATCAAATAGGTGATAAATGCAATGCTTACAACCGTGTGTTGAATATATATTACAAAGTTGACCATCATATACATAATAATAATGGTCTAATTATATAAAATTGACTCTATTTTTGTAAATAAAATTATAAAATTATATATATATATAAGATCTGGTATCTATGAATAAGAATTATAAATTACAAAAATAATATTGTGTCTATGTATGAAAATTATAAATTTTAAACAACAATTCATCGTGTATAAATAAGAATTTTAAATTATAAAAAATGACCATATGTATATAAATAAAATTTATAAAATTATAAAAAAATAACTTGGATGTACCTTATAAAGTATGCAGATTAAGAGTTATAAACAAGGCAAGACGAATTCCTTAAGGCTAGCTTATTTAATGAGTATAAAGTAAAATTTACACTCGACTTATTAAATTAAATAAATAATTTAAATTAAGTTTTTAACAAATCAAATGAAACTTAACAAATAATTATAAACTATAAATGAGTAAAAAAAAAATTTTCGGACTTGAGATTAATTTGTTTAATAAATAAGCTAAAAAATAAAATTTAAATTTATTTATTTAATTAAACCTATCGGACAAACTAAATTTGAAAGGAACTAAATCGAGTACTCTGAAGGCGTATCCAGAGATTTCCATCGTATAAAAATTGTTACCTAACTGTTCCAATTCGATACTCTTTTTTTTTTTTTTTTTCTTTTTTCCAGTTCCGTTTTAAAATTTATATACTCCGGATAGTAACAAAAATGGACGATAAATGCTCACGACGTTAAATGACTTTTCGACGCCGTCAGGCAAAACTCTGTCAGAACTCACCAGGGACGAGACTCACGCGCCACAGCACACAGTCTCTACCCGCTCCTGGTTAACCACTGACAATCAATAAACAACAACAATTTTTATTTTTATTTTTATTTTTGAGGGGAATAACGTCAACATAATACCAGTAAAAAAAGAGAATGACCCAAGAGGGACGGAATTTAATAATACGAGCCCCTCCTACGGGGTTAGGTGGCGCCAATGCGAGAATACTATTACGCATTAGTGTACTAGTATTAAAAAGCACGCATTACTTACCACGTTCCTACTTTTTTATTATAAGAAGGGTCGCCAGCCATTTGTGTATCAAGTTCAAGTATATCACAATCAGATAACACCGAACGGCTTATACGACCTCGTGTGCTTCTCCACTCCTTCCTCTCTCAGTTCTTCCCAATTTTTTGAGCTGTCTGCATGGCCACTAATTCGAGTACTAGCCGGAGGCTTGCTGCCTTGGGGAAGCGATACTGTAACCAGATCTGGACTTCTGATCTTACTCATTCCACTCGCTCCGTCGCCTCATCTCTAACCTTGAGGTAGTATAATGCGTGATCGACATATCTTTGATTTGTTTTAAGTGTTTATTGAATGACTAATACTTCCGAATTAAGTAATCGTCAAATTTATTTATGAGTTTATTATTTTGGATCGGTGCTTTTGGTTTATCTAATTTTGATGCGAGATTGAAAACAATTTAAGGTATTTGACTGTGATTTGAGGAAAATTGATTAGGTCTTTGATTTGTCAGGTCTATGCTGCCGATCTCCTTGCTTTAATTAGAAACGAGGAGCTTGATTTTTTCATAAAAAGAGGAGAAAGTATAGTTGTAGTAAAGCTGTCGACCTCATCCATTTCCTAGATTTTTGTGCTCTGCCGGAGCTGTAGCCTTGTGAGGCATTTCCGATTATGATCGCGACGGAAATTCTCCTCCTTCCTGAAATGGAAATTTCCACTGCAGATTTTTCGGTATTATTTTGTCATCATCTTTGACGGATGACTGATTTTAGGAAAAATGAAAGAGAAAATGGAAAGAGTTCCGGGGAAGGGGGGAGGGTGTGACGCTTGTGTGTGAGTGATATCACGCATCTTGTGTGGAGAATAAAGCGGTAAAAGGAATTTATTAGAAGCTGTTCTGTACAAGATTCGGATAGCGAGCTTTTCGTTTGTAATCGATTCCTTTCTTTTCTCCTAGAGATTTCCTTTGTGACCTGCTTGGCTGCGTATCCTGTAGCCATCTCGTTATTTAGATGCCGTTGATTTTAGAGGTTGGCAGTACGTCTTTTGTGTGTGAATTAATTACTAGTTCGGAAAATTTGGTGAAGAGTTTCGTCAATGTTAGGTAAACCGGCAAAATTGATTGCCCACCTCGCCAGCCATATAGCTGATGATGCTAGAACGTGATCATCAATTCATCATCAGTTAATTAGAGAATTACGCAAAAATAGCTATATGCATATACGCCGAGGAACCTTTTCTTGTGTGGAGAGATGATGTTGCGGAAATTCTACCGTAGTTTCCGTCTTCATTTGGCAGAACTTGATTTTTATTGTCATTTTGAGAAATATTCCAGTTACAAGAATTAATTACAGTTATTTATTGTTTATATCATCACACGAAAGGTGGATGGATCTACAGAGGCGGTGTTCAATGCTATATATATCTTTGGCGCAGGAAGAGTCATGGCTTACCTTTCTATGTAGAAGGATACAGTTTTTGTGCCTAGTTAATCCAATGATACCTTACTTACCATTCTTACATTTGAATATCCAAGTTAGTTCTGGCCTGAATTATCTCCCTATAATCATACGTGGGTGGAGTAACCAATCCCATTTAGGTAATATGAATGAGGATATTGTCACATCGACAGTTTCATTTCATGGCTTTTGATTTAGTCTTACCTTATTAATCTTTTTCCCTCTTGATCATATTATATATATCATCAAACTAGTTGGTCGGTAGGGTGTCTTTGTCTTGGAGTCCAGTGGTATATTCCTGTCCAATGCGCATCCCGTGAGGTTTACTTGGGCTATTAGTCCCTTTGATGCTACTTCATCAGAACTAATTAATTATTATTATTATCATTATTATTTTCATGTGGTCTTCTTACCCCATGCCTCCAACCTTAGAAATTTGTTGATCTAATGGGTATATATTATATAGTCTTATTCATCCATTCCTCATCCTTATTAATTAATCGATTATTATGCAGGAGATCTGTTCATGTATCAGTGTACGACAAGAACGTGGACGACCAACTGCGCCCAACTACCGTCCCAGATGATATGATCGAGCCACTGTCCGATAAGTACTGGGCTCCAAACCCACGCACTGGGGTCTTTGGACCAGCCTCTGGTGACCACACCCAAGCTGGGGAGCGGGGTTTCCTCACATCTCCTGGGATGAATGGTGACGCTGATTCTGTTCTTGAGCAGAAAGCATTCTTCCGCCCTCAGGAGGACTTGGATAAACCCCAGCATCCTTGGGAATAAAGGTTGCCAGGGAATCTACGGACAGAAGATGTGCTTAATCTAAGTAGTACTGTTGGTTATCATTTAAGAGTAGAGTACCTATGGTTTATGGATCGTCTTTATTAATTCATGACTAGTTTGATGCAAGTGAGGGTACGTAGTGTGTGTTTGTGTACGTAGCTACTTTTGTGTGGTTTGCGTCTGTAAAGTGTTGTGTAATAAGTAGTTAGGGCTTGGGGGAGTGTTTGTGTTTATTATTTTAAGGTCTGTACCTGTTATCAAGTTCTCTAAGGTTCGTATGAAATGCTATGTTTCATGGTTGAATATCATCTCCTTGTCCAGTTCGAGATTTGGATCAGTTTCCAGGTCAGGTCAAGGCCAGATTATTATATGAAAATAGTAATCATTTAGATATATTAATATCTAATCTGAAATTATGTACACTGATATTTTTAAGTACATACTTTTAATAAGAATCAATTTGTTTAAAATTATTTTATAATAAGTGGTGATATAAAATATGGAGAGCTTTAAAAAACCGACAGAGATGAGGTTTTATGTCATTTGATATTAATAAATAATAAAATTATTTAAACAAATATTTATCGTTTATTTGAATTTATTTATTAAAAATAATTATTTATGATAATTATTTATTTTATAAATTTTTTAGTTTAATTTTTTAAATAAATAATTATAATGAATAATTAATTTTAATAAATAATTTTAAATATGGACTTAGTAGTCGGATGATTAAGTATTCGTCGTTGTCATTGTCGCCAGATGATCAAATATTCGCTGTAGTCACTAGTTATCCTAGTAGGATGCATGTCAAAAGTTGAACCATAAGTGGTCGGCTCTAAATTCTTATGCGACTGTAGGGGTGGGGGGGAGGGGCGAGGGGACCTAAAAATATGATATTTGTTGATGTTTTTATCTGGGGACCAAAGGTTTGGAGGTATCTACTATTTAACTTCATCTTTCTATCCTGATGGCAAGAGTGCCATGCCGTCCAACAGGATAAGGGTATGGAACCTTGTATTTGTGAACGTAACATTCCGTTTTCCTATAATATAAGAGATTAAAAAAAATATTTTTTATGTTTTAATATATAAAGGCTTTTATAAAAATTAAGAAAAAATAAATAATATATTTTTAATTATAAATTTTAACTCTAACTCGGTATCATAACATTTGCTTTAATCCATCGTACGTATCATGTATTTTAAACAATATTATTTAGACACTATTTTTTTCAATTTTTATAATTTAATACCATTTCATTAATCTAATATGAAATAATTTAGACACTAAAATGATAAATTTCTAATATGAAATAATTTTTTTAAGTTGAATTTGAAAAAAATATATATATATATTTAAAAGTATTTAAATATTATTTTTTTTTGGAATTTTGTAGATTTTTATATAAAAAAAATCAACGACGACATTGATATCTTAAAAAAAATAAACAATCTAGAAAACTGTAGAAATATTTAAAAAAAAAAACTATATTAGATATCCACATTTTTAATTTATATTTAAATATATTTAATATATAGTTTTATTATTATTATTTTAGTTGTATAAAAATAGAAACATTAATACGATAGGCTTAAATTAAAATAAAAATAAAAATATGTGGTGTCTTAGTGAGACCTTTAAAAATATATGATATTTAAATAAAATTAAATAAAATATTTTAAAATTTGAAAAGAACTTTTCTATTTTTACATTTGCCCCTCTTCCGTTCACACAATGTAAGGCATTTTACTAAAAAATATATATATTAATTAAAATGCATAATGACATAATAAAATTAGAAAATAACCTTTGAAAGATTTTACCAATTCCGAATATGTTTTTTCTGGAGGGGGGATCCCTTAATAAATTATATTTTTATTTTAGATAGATAGAAATCTGTAAAAATAATTATAAATTATTATATAAGTAAAAATATTGTAAAGGTATTACGAAATCAAAAGATGATAAAAAAATTTTAAATATAAAACTTCTGATATTTAAAAATTAATTTTTACCATCAGATCAAATATCATCCAGTAATAAATCCTATAATATAAAAGCAAATTAAGTAATAATATCTATTTCATCGTTGACGTTACTCTTGTTTATGTCATCGTTGACAGACTCTAAAGTCTAAAAGGCATCGTTGAAAGTTAAACGTATTGTGCGTTCCTTTACAAAGACACGCTACAAATAATACTCCTACTAGTTCAGATTTGATCTTAAAATCCCCAGTCTTAATCATTAGAATTGAACTTTACTTGTGTATACTGTATCGCATATATACGAACAAAGCGGAGAAGCAAAAAGAGATAAAGATAAAGATAAATATCTTCTAACCGACAAGTACATATAGATTTTTAATTTCCGACACAAAACGGAGGGTGGTGATATAGTAAGTGGTGACACCAACAGAAGGCATCATCCATGCTTTTAGGATAGGGCATGGGGCAAGTATGTAATCCCTTCACTACATATGGGATTCTGACGTGACTAATGACGTATGAGGACAGTAGGTGTCGGTATTGTGGGATTTTGAAGTGGGTGGGGATACAAAAAAAATGTGGAAACAGTAATTTTCTAAAATTTAGAAAATAAGAATAAAAAGAATTTATATATATATATATATATTATATTTAAAAATAATAGATTAAATTTATTCAAATTAAAACTATTATTTATATTAATTGGTGTGAATTATTAATATTTTTTTAAAAAAAATTAACTAAATATTCTTAATAATGATTTTAATATTAAAAAAATTTTGAAACAAAAAATATTTTCAGATTGTTTTAAAAACGAAAAATCACGATAAATTACTGTTTCCGTTTACTGATCAACAACAGTGCCCCAACCAAAATAAATATACGATGTTGTTGGTTACCACATGCACACCGGTAATTCTATAAATAAATTAGAGTTTTTAATAATAATAATGATAATGATAATAATAATAATAATAATAATAATTGTTGTATGCTGAGATATCAACCATGATATTTTTGTAAATAAAGATAAATTTTTATATTTGGTTATAACTTATATATTATATTATCTTTAATTTTTGTTATTATAAAAAATTGTGAAAAAAATACACCATATATTTGGTTATAATAATTTTTTATTTTTTTAAATAATTCAGCTAAAAATTATTTTTTTATTAAAAAATCAATAATACTAACATTATCACTACGTTGGTATTTCCACACG
Source organism: Tamarix chinensis (assembly GCA_030549775.1). Lineage (NCBI taxonomy): Eukaryota > Viridiplantae > Streptophyta > Magnoliopsida > Caryophyllales > Tamaricaceae > Tamarix > Tamarix chinensis. The sequence continues at coordinate 107,749,891 of CM060176.1, read as the reverse complement.
GTATTTAGATGGTAGAAATTGTCGTCCAACCGCCTTCGGATTTAGGATACACGATATGAATCCAAGTCATGTGATGTTTTTGTCGTTTGGTCCAAGAACAGTAGCTAGTTGAAGATTCAAACTTTTTTTTTTTTTGGTTCCCCCCCCCCCCATCTTTATAAGTTCCCATACTTGTGAATAAAGATAATATTTTGTCCTCATGCTTCTGATGAAACAATTTCATGGTGTCCTACATTATCGGCTTACTCCGCCTTATATTCAAGACCTGAATACCTTTCACTTGGGCGTTGCTTAAATCAATAAAGTTCCTCAACAATAGTTTGTAAATTTTTGTGAAGCTTGACTAGGAGGTAAATTCCAGGAATTGGCTTCATTAAAGAAAATGGGGGCACCTCTTACTCTGATGTTTGAAGTTTGAACGAACAAAAACTAAGACTCCTACCGTGACAGAAAGGTTGGACCTTTTTACATACATTTTGAAAGTTAGACCATAAACAATTCATTGTTCACAGGCAATCCCATTCACAATTCTAATCTGTAGGATGGCCGGTCGACACTCGGTAACAGTCAGAGAAATCCACCGCAGAAATTGCAAGGGAAAAAAGAAGAAGAAATATTTGGCCCGAGGGAGAGGGCTGCCCGCCGTGGCTTACTGCAATCAAACTGCAAGTTCAGGTCACATAGTTGGTGGGCTTCACAAGTAGTGAGGCCCACGCCATAGGTTAGCAAGCTGATGGACCTCTGCAAAGACACAACCGCCTATAGGCTTTTGATGATCAACCCAGCATTTAAGCTCCAACTACAGCAGCAAAAAAGTTGACGATTCTCTTTCCAGCGGATAAACAGCCAAACAACACTATAGTATAGAGGAGTTAGTGCATAACGATCATGTTTTCTTAGATTAGGTGTCATCACTCCTTGGCCTTTTTGGACCCTCGAAGGAGTCTTTGGCACCTCTCAATCCTTGTTATGAATTATCAAAAAAAAAAACAGCCAAACAACACTCATTAGTGGATTCAGGGACTAATGAATGAATTGAATGTACATTTGTTCACAAAACAACGTTATGTTCTGTACTTTCATGCACATAGCACACCCCCCCCCGGTGAATCATCCTCTGCTATCAAGTCAATTACAATAGCGACTATCATATGCCCATTAACGTAGACACTAGTAAAATAACCCAAATCGTTCCATCTCTACTGAAACCAAAAATAAACAATAAACCCAGCTCACCACCAACTCCATTATAATGAAATAGAAGAATAGAATCCTGTAAAAATCTTCTGCGTCATCACAGATCTGGTGTCGCAAATAGGTTGCATGCCCTCATATCATCATATGCCTGTTTGCTTAAGCTTAAACATGGCAAAATATGTACGTAATAATGGGCAATGGAGATCTAGCTTGCACAGTTATTTTGTCTAAGGCAATCCTTTCATAGCCCTGCGACTTGGTACCCATATCTTTTAAATCTGGATCATCTTATGATACAGGATCTTGGGCTTGATAACACCCTCTGGGATTCCAAGTAAATTGCACCTCGTACAAGGGAGATCCACTTCCTGAAATAAAAGCACAGAAAGCATCCCGCAGTCACCAAGTGAAATGCGAACAACATAGCTCTGTCCCGACAAATACACAAAACAGAATATCTCATGCTGTGTAATCGAATGACCCACTCACCGTAAGCACAATAAGAGGCATAGTTATAAGGACTCAACTTCCAGCACTGTATCCCTCGTATTGGAAAGAACTCCATGAAGGTTTGAGAAGCTTCACGATCATAAGTGCATGGAGTTTCTATTTGCATGCATTTACCTGATAGTTGAAATTTCAAGGTCTCTGTTTAAGTGCCATCAGGGCAACCTGCAGCATCTCTCTCGCTTTTCTGTCAGGTGTGCAACCAGCAGACTCCATTTCCTTGTATAGTTCTGGCACCTGGCAAGGAATTAACAAATAAGCTTCCAAACAGCAGGCTAAGTACACAGGAAAAGAATATTGAAATTTCCATCCCATAATATGATCAGGTTATTTTTCGAAAAATTCAAATAACTAGCACCAAGACCACCCCTCCAGGTTCCTATCAAAGACCTAGATGACCAGACTACTATGCTTTTGGTGACATCAATGGTTACTGGAAACTGACCTCAGATTCAAAAGACACAACAGTTTAAAAGTCAAGATTTCATACATAAGCAACAATTAGTATTAACTGGGAGCATTAAAGGATACAACATACATGACTAAACTTCTTTGCCCTGATAAATGCTTTCATAAGAGTGGTATACGTAACGACATCAGGAGTGATACCCTGCAGAGCAAGGAATAGGTTGGCATCAGAATATGAACTAAGCTTGGGGAAAAAATAGAGATAACAAACCCATCTTCTAACTGCACTCGTAACGCAGATGAGGAACCCTACATTTTCGATGATATGGTAATAGATTGACAATGCCTCCAGATGCCTTCCAGCAGTACCAAATGCATTGATCAGCACATTGAGCATGATAAGGTTTGGTTCTATACCTTCTGCTTCCATGATACGAAGAACCTTAACTGTCTCTTCACACAGACCCTGGAGACAAGTAACAGTCAGAGGATGTGGTGAAAATGCATATATTCTTCCATAAGAAAAGGGGAAGGCGATCACATCTCACAGGATATAATATATTTTTCATCAGAACAAAAATACAACAGACTCATGATCATTCAGCAATGTGCAACTTTAAAACTCAGAGAAGATAAATTATCACTTCCATATCAATGGACACTTACCTGACTCTCATAAACATCTCTGCTCTCAAAAATACGCGCGAGGGGCACAAAACTAACAGCCAAAATAATCTGAGGTTACAGCTACCAGCAGTGCCTTCACTGCCACACAGAAAGTTCATTTTGATACTAATAGTCCGTTTGGATTGGAATAAGTCGGGGTGAGGGTAAATATTAAAAATTAACCTAAGTGAAGGGAATAAAGTTGAATCGAGGTTAATGTTTTAAAATGCAGTTTAGATGATATTAATCTAACCTAGGTGAATCAGGGCTTATGTTTTAAATATCTTGTTTGGATTGAAGTAATTGTATAAAATTTACTTATGTTTTCACCACCACCTCCATTACCCTCAATCGATTCCCTTTATTTACCTCCATTTACCTCAAACCAAATGGACCATAAGGATCAAAATGAGCACGTAGCCTGAGCCCAAGTTAATCAAATAACACTAGACACAGAAAAACGAAGTGCAGGGATAGAATAGAAGAGGGAAAACCTGTTGGGCATATGCATTTGCCAAAACACAACATATGTTAGGTGATAGCTGAATCCCTTCAGATTTTAAAGCAGATAAGCAATCTTCAGCACCTTGAAATCTCCCGTACTGCCCATAGATGTCAACCAAGATTGCATATATAGCCCCACTTGCTTTATGGCCCTTATCTTTCATTTTGTCAAAAGTCTGTTTCAGCAAATCCCACTTACCTTGTTCTCCCAGCCTATTAATCATAGTAACAAATATTTTTGGATCAGGATATAATCCTTGTCCCTGCATCTCAGCAAACAAGTCAAGCGCCTTCACAAGATCACCGCTCTTGCAGTGCCATCTAATCAATGAATTCCATGTTGCGATGTCTGGTCTTATTCTTTCCTTCTGCATTTTGTCAAACACTTCCAATGCATTGTCCAACTCACCATATTTCCCAAATGTATCAATAAGGCTATTGTAAATACGTCTATCTATTGGCAATCCCATCTCCATGATCTCTCCAACAATTTCCATTCCCTTCTTCCACATCCCATTATCCCTATAAAGACAAATGACCTTACTATAAACAAATGAATTCAACCGATAACCCTTTCTCTTCATATCACCAATAATCAACCAAGTATCACTCAACCGCCCAGCATTCACATAATAATCTAAGAAAATCTCATACGTTTCTTGATTTCGATGAATACCCATTTCATGCATCAACAACAAAAGCCTATTAGCCAGCACTAGTAAACCTTTTCTCAAAAACCCTCTAAGCAACACGTTAAAGACACTAACTTTTGGTCTCAGACCAATATAAATCATTTCTTGGAAAACGATATCAGCTTCTAATGTTCTACCAACACTTCCTAAAGCTTCAATCAACCCAGTATAACACATAAGATTTGGTTTAAACCCTAATGCCTCCATTTGTGATAGCATTGACATGGCCTTTTCTAAGTAGCCGTTCTTACAGTAATCATTAATCAAATCACTGTAGAGCACGGGCGATAGCTCCTTACCAACTGGGTAATCTATAAACGAATCACTAATAGGAGAATTTGAAGTATTTGAATAACTGTCATCTTGCTTCGTGTTGAATTGTTGCACTTTCGTAGGGTAGAAGCAATGACACAAGCAATGAAGAATTCTGCGCTTGATAGGGTAATCGAGAAACCTGGGGAAGGGAGAGAACCGAAAGGAGGTAGGGTAGATGACCGAAATTGAAGGAACTTCTATGGTGGATATAAATTGGCGCTCCATTTGTCTGTACGAGATCAATCGCCGGCACAAGCTTAACAAGAGAAGAAAAGGAGGAGGTTCTTGAGGCAACTAGATTCATGAAAAGAGTAAGGAGCTCATTTCGCTCATACCTGATAGGAAGATGACTGGGTGAAGGTTGAATCGCTGTTTCTTTTAGCTAGGATTGGTTCCTGAACACGAAAGAGAAAAAGAGGTGGAGCGGCGCGGGAGATATTTTCCGGGGCCATTTTTCTTTCCTTCTTTTTTTTTTTAAAAAAAAAAAAGAAAGAAAGAAAGAAAGAAAGCAACCAATAAATTCAAAAGACTTCCTTGATGCGTGGATAACGTTCCACTAGGAACGAGGATTTCTTAATTTGTAGAACCCCATTAAACCTCCGACCCTCACACACCCGAAGCAAACTTCCTTCCCATGGCCACAGCGTATGGTGGATTCCTCTCACTCCCAGCGGCATCATCATGTCGAATGAAACGAAAATCAAAGGTACGCAAGCGCCCTACTTCTTGCTCCTTAGATTGTGCTCCATCAACATCCTCTCCAATTGATTACAATGGAAGTACGAGTGAACAATCGGATAATACTAGGAAATTTAGCTATAGCAGAGCCTCCCCTTCGGTGAGGTGGCCCAACATGAAAACTGAAACTCACCAGGTCCCCCAAATCCATTCCAAATTCCCACCCCTTTCACCATCCCGTGACTCTGCCGATGCCGGTACCTCAGAGAATATCCAGGAATTTCTAGTTAAAGATGAAGCGGGGGGTATTGAGGATGGCGATGATGGGGTAGGGAAATTTGAGGTGAATGATGAGAGTTTAGAGTCGTTGGGTAGACCCAGTAAGACTAAAGCCAAGAAAATGACCAAATTGGCACTGAAAAGGGCTAAAGATTGGAGGAGACGGGTTCAAATTCTGACTGACAGGATATTAGGGTTACGACCGGAGGAGTTTGTGGCTGATGTGTTGGATGAACGATTGGTGCAGATGACACCCACTGACTTTTGCTTTGTGGTGAAATGGGTGGGGCAATCTAGCTGGCAGAGGGCTTTAGAGGTGTATGAGTGGTTAAATCTTAGGCATTGGTACTCACCAAACGCAAGAATGCTCGGTACCATGTTATCGGTGCTTGGTAAGGCAAATGAAGAAGCACTGGCTGTTGAGATTTTCATGCGGGCTGAGCCTGCCGTTGGTAATAACGTCCAAGTCTATAATGCTATGATGGGTGTGTATGCTAGAAATGGTAGGTTTTCTAAAGTTCAAGAGTTACTGAATTTGATGAGAAAGCAGGGTTGCGAGCCAGATCTCGTTAGTTTCAATACCTTGATCAATGCTCGATTGAGGTCAGGACCTTTGGTGCCAAATATAACGATTGAGCTTTTGAATGAAGTGAGGAGATCAGGCCTTAGACCAGATATAATTACTTATAACACTCTTATCAGTGCTTGCTCCAGGGACTCCAATTTGCAGGAGGCAATCAAGGTTTATGGTGACCTGGAGGCTCATAAATGCCAACCTGATCTATGGACTTATAATGCCATGATCTCAGTCTTTGGGAGGTGTGGGTTGGCTGGCAAAGCTGAGAGGCTTCTTGGGGAATTGGAGTCGAAGGGTTTTCTCCCAGATGCTGTGACATATAACTCACTGCTATATGCATTTGCTAGAGAGGGTAATATAGAGAAGGTGGAAAATATTTGCGAGGAAATGGTGAAACAGGGATTTGCAAAGGATGAAATGACATACAACACCATCATCCACATGTATGGGAGGGAGGGTCTGCATGATTTGGCAATGCAGCTTTACAGAGATATGAAAATGTCAGGGAGAATTCCTGATGCAGTTACATACACAGTTCTAATTGATTCTTTGGGGAAAGCTAATAAGATGACAGAGGCTGCAATTGTGATGTCGGAAATGTTGGATAGTGGAGTTAAACCCACTATACGCACATTCAGTGCTTTGATATGTGGTTATGGGAAAGCTGGGATGCGGACAGAGGCTGAAGAATCATATGATTGCATGCTGAGGTCTGGAATTAAACCTGACAGTTTGGCGTACTCTGTCATGATGGATATTTTTCTAAGATCCAATGACTCCAGAAAAGCAGAAGCTTTGTACCAAAAGATGGTTAATGATGGTTTTCTTCCTGATGATGATCTTTATATGAGGCTGGTTCGAGTGCTTAAGATGGACAACAAAGAGGACCGTCTTCGTACAGTAATTGTAGATATGGAGGAGTTGTGTGGCATGAATCCACTAGACATTTCTTCTGTCCTTGTCAGAGGGGAATGTTATGATGCTGCTGCTGACATGCTAAGGTTAGCTGTCAAAAAGGGTTATGATCTTGATCATAAAAACCTCCTTGTTATTCTTAGTTCATATAGTTCCTCTGGGCGGCACCATGAAGCCCAAGATCTGCTGAAGTATTTAGAGGAGGCTGTTCCTGCATCTTCTCAGCTTGTTGATGAAGCTCTAGTTGTTGTGCTTTGCAGTGCAAATCAACCTGATGAGGCCCTAAAGAAGTACCATGAATTTAGAAATTTTGAATTTCTCGGTGGAAGTGATGTCATGTACAAATCTCTCATCAAGTGTTGTAATGAATCTGAACTTCTTGCTGATGCATCTCAGATATTTTCTGATATGAGGTTTTGTGGGTTTCAACCTTCTCAGGAACTGTACCAATGTATGGTGCACATATACTGTAACATGAATTTTCCTGAGACGGCTCAGATGTTGATTGACGAGGCAGAGTGTAGAGGTATTAAGTTTACTGATCCTGGTGTATATGTCAGTCTTATTGATGCATACGGAGGACTAAAGAAATTGCCAGAGGCCGAGAGCGTGGTCGGTCAGCTGAGGCAGAAATGTAAGGTTGTTGAGCGGAAGGTCTGGAATGGATTGATACAGGCTTATGCAGCACATGGTTGTTATGAGCAAGCAAGGGCTGCTTTTCATACAATGATGAGAGATGGGCCTTCTCCAACTGTAGATACAATAAATGCACTCATGCAGTCTTTGATTGTAGACGGGAGATTAAATGAGCTTTACGTTTTGGTTCAGGAGCTGCAAGACATGGGTTTTGTGATTAGTAAGAGTACCATTGTTTTGATGCTTGAGGCATTTGTACGGGTAGGAAACATATTTGAGGTGAAAAAGTTATATAATGGAATGAAGGCTGCTGGTTATCTACCTTCCATGCATATGTACCGGATAATGATTGGGTTGTTATCCAAGGGGAAACAGGTAAGGGACACTGAAGCCATGGTTTCTGAGATGGAAGAATCTCAGTTCAAGCCTGATCTTCCAATATTGAATTCCCTGCTTAAAATGTACACTGACATTGAGAAATACAGGGAGGCTGCAGCTGTATATCAGACTATTCAAAAGGCTGGGTTTGAACCAGATGAGAACACTTATAGTAGTTTGATATTAATGTATTGCCGAGATTGTAGGCCTGAAGAAGGCTTGATGCTGATGAATGAAATGCAAAAAAGGGGATTAGATCCTAAGTTGGAGACTTACAAGAGCCTGATTGCCGCCTGTGCGAAGCAGCAGCTTATAGAAAAAGCTGAGGGACTATTCCATGAGCTGCATTCAACAGGATATAAATTGGATCGTTCTTTTTATCATATATTGATAAAAATGTATAGAGACTCCGGATGCCATAAAAAAGCTGAAGGCCTGTTGGTTCTCATGAAAGACTCAGGAGTTGAGCCCTCCATTGGTACAATGCATCTAATGATGATGCTATATGGAAGAGCTGGTCAACCCATGGAAGCTGAAAAGGTTCTTCAAAATCTGAAGTCAACAGGCTTGAGCCTAAGTACGCTACCATACAGTTCCGTTATTGATGCTTATCTTAAGAATGGAGAATATAATGCTGGAACTCAAAAGCTTGTGGAAATGAAGAATGATGGATTTGATCCGGATCACAGAATTTGGACTTGCTTTATTCGTGCAGCAAGTTTATGCCATAGCTCAAAGGAAGCTCTGAATTTATTAAAAGCACTACAGGATTCTGGTTTTGATCTTCCAATGAGGTAGTCGTCACTAATTTTTGTTCTTTTTCTGTCAGAATTAAACAGGAGTATTCTTCTGTGGAATGTCGATTCCTATTTTATTATCTGCTAACACTCATGTTCCTTCTCTTACAGGCTTTTGACTGAAAGTTCTGAGGCACTAGTTTTAGATGTTGACAACTGTCTTGAGAACTTGGCACCACTGGAAGATAATGCAGCTTTTAACTTTGTCAATGCATTGGAGGACCTACTGTGGGCATTTGAGTTCCGGGCAACTGCTTCATGGGTGTTCCAAATAGCTGTCAAGAGAAAAGTCTACCGACATGATGTGTTCAGGTAGCTGATACTAAATTCTGATCTTCCATCTCCAACTTTTAAGTGCACTAGTGATTATGTTCTCTGTATCTGTGTGTGTGAGATTGGGCGAGTAAGCCATCATGTCTTCCTTGTTGACACTTTTTGTAACTATCCTATGCTTGTTGGCTTGTGTAGAGTGGCTGAAAAAGACTGGGGAGCTGATTTTAGGAAACTGTCTGCTGGTGCAGCTCTTGTTGGTCTTACTTTATGGCTTGATTGCATGCAGGCAAGCTCCTCTGACATTCCAAATTAAAGACAATCGTTGCAAGAGCAACTGCATTTGGCCAACTTATATTTGGATAAAACAGATCTGTTTTACCACCAATTCCTCGAAAACTTACCGTGTCCTTGTATTGTTTCAGGATGCATCCCTGGAGGGTTCTCCTGAGTCCCCCAAATCAGTTGTTTTGATTACAGGGGGAGCAGAATACAACATGGTCTCTTTGAACAGCACACTGAAAGCATTCCTTTGGGAGATGGGATCCCCATTTTTGCCGTGTAAAACACGAACTGGGGTTCTTGTTGCCAAGGCACATTCTTTGCGCATGTGGTTGAAGGACTCACCTTTCTGCTTTGACCTAGAATTGAGAAATGCTCCATCATTCCCTGATTCAAATTCAATGCAGCTTATTGAAGGATGCTTCATAAGGCGTGGCCTTGTCCCTGCCTTCAAGGACATTACTGAAAGGCTTGGAGTAGTTCGGCCAAAGAAATTTTCTCGTTTAGCTTTGCTCCCAGATTCCAAAAGAAGCAAAGTTATTGAGGCTGACATTTTAGGAAGAAAAGAAAAGTTAGAGAAAATGAAGAAGAGAGCTGGGCTTGTGATGAAGAAAAAGAGCATGACGTATCATAGAAGAAAATTTGTTCGAAGAGCTAGGCTGCCAAATCCAAAATAGGTCGACTGAAGGAATCTTTATGGATATACATCTGCTTGATGAGTATGATTAGCTGCATGTGCAGACGGGTTGCCCATGATGAAATTTGGGTAATGACGGTATTGTTCTATTCTTTCTTCTATGCATGCATGCATGAAATCGGACTTGTGCTGCTTTGCTGACAGGTGCCTCATTGTTGATGAGCTTCATTCATGGTAACTAGTGGTAATGCTGCTAAAGTTGATTTAACAGAGTTTCAGACATGGATGGGCAGGGTGGTTGAAGAAAGAGAAGCAGAATAGAAGGCATTTGTTGATGCCACTGCAGCAGCCAGCTGCATCACTTTCAGGTAAAGAAAATGATAGCGCAAAGTACAGTTTGCTTTCAGCGTTAGTTTTAAATTGATTCGTTCATATCATTTTTGAAGATCCAAAAAATGGAAACTCCGTACTGGTGTCTTGTTCTGTTTTTTTTTTTTTTTTTAAGCTTTATCGGCTAGAATTGGTGGTTTCTGTTTGTGTGTACGTCTTAGGATCATTCGATTCATCTGGAGATTAATCTATCTCTTTAGGGTACACCAACTTATATTATCTCAGCAATCCGCTACAGTACTGGAGAACAAGATTCATTTGATTGGTTTAGATGGACTTCTTAACTTGCAAATATGCTGCTGATGACTAAAATTTTGAGTTTATAGCACGCCTGCATAATTTCTCATTTGCAGGTGGTCAAGCCTTGGGAAGGTCCGGGCAAGTTTGGTGCGCACGTAAGCATACGTAACTCAAGGTCTGCAGATATATACCCGGTGGTGAATGCATTGAGAATGGTGATAATGAAGAGCAAAAATCTCATTGTTATGAATTTGATATCGTTTCCCGACACCCAATTTGACGAGTGAATTGATTCCGAGGAAGTTGACTGTCAATTGTAAATCATAACAGTACATCATTGTCCTCTTCATTCCTTTGTTCCAATATTCAGTACCGGAGAGTTAAATGTTGTTACAACTTGTTTGGAAGGAGGGGGGGGGGGAATCCTCCTCTCCAAAAGAGATAAACCTTAACGTGTTAACAGAACTAAGGATGGCAATAGGTCGGGTTTGGGCCGGATCTAGTCATACCCGGACCCGTTTATACTACCTAGATTTAGATCTATCGGGTCTAGTGGGTAAATGGGTCCTAAACGGATCTTAAATAGGTCCGATTATTTTTTTTTAAATAATTAATAATCTATGCTAATATAAATACATTTATGTTTTATATAACTTAATATGTATTTTTTTGTTAAAAAAAATCATCTGAGTGAAAATGTAAATATATTAAAATAATTATATTAACTTTTCAAATAGTGTTTTAATGCTTTTAGTAGGGATGTAAATGGGGCAGGTATACCCATATCTGTATCTGTATCCGATAAGAAAATTCGTACTCGAATCCATATCCAATAACATATTCATATCTATATCCGTTGGATATCCGTTACTCGACGGATTATCTGTTTATCCATTAATGGATATTATCTGATGGATAAATCTATCATCCGATAGATAAATCCATTTAGAGTTAAGCTAAATGATAATTTTAACTTTAATTTATACTATATCTATTTTAAAATTAAGGATAAAAAGGTAATTATATATCGAGTAAACGGGTACGGATATGGATATGGGTATGGTTACGGGTACGGGTATGGATATCCCATACCCATATTCATACTCGAATCTGACGAGTATTTTTTTTCCATCATCCATATCCATATCCATATTTGTTTATCCACATCCGTTGGACAAAATCTGTAGGGTTTCAGGTAAAATATACCCCGTTTATATCCCTAACTTTTAGAATACAATGTTATACATATTATTTATAAAGTTAGTATACAAAAATAAAATTTAAAAAAAATGAATAAGAAACTTATATAAGATTAAGACAATAATGACAAACATAATATTAGTATGTATTTATATATGCGCACACACACACACATGTATATTAAACGGGTCTGGCGGGTCAGGTCTGGGTCTAGAATTAGACCCAGACCTAGACCCTTTAAGGTATATGTAGATCCAGACCCGTCGGGTCCAAAAATCATGGATCCAGACCCGCTAAAAATGAGGTGGGTCTAGCGGGTCTGGGTCGGGTCTGAGACCCATTGACATCCCTAAACAGAACTAAGAATTCTTGCCATGTCCTCGTTGGAATTAATTTTGGTGATATTAATGATTTTGATAATCAATTCTGACTTTAATTGAGAGTTCAAGTATGATTTTTATTGTAGAAATTATGGCTTGCAATATTCGCAGATGTTATTTTTGTCTGCAAGTTGTACTTTTTATCAATAGAACATGGAGAAAGGGTTAGCTCTTTCTTATTGATTTTCTCTCAAGGTATTTCAAACAAATATGTCTCATTATTATTATTATTTTCTCTCCTGTGTTCTTTTGTCCAAGACAGGGTTGTGTTTCTCCAGCTTGAGAAAGGATATTTTCTAAATATTAGGTTTGATTCTTTTATAAAACTAGAGACGAATGGAAAAAAAAGGACAGATAGAAGAATTTTTTTTAAATATTTGTTTGGAAGTTTCATATGCCTACATAAATTGGTTATCACACAAATTATTTGATATTTTTATCAAGGCATTCTTCGAATTCAAATCATTTTGTTAATTGACTTTTTAAATTTTGTTATTTGTTACTCTCTGTAATTAAAACATTTTTTTCTATTTAATCTCAACATCAATTTCACACTTACTCATCTTCATTTTCCATCTCTTCGATTAAATTCCGAGTTTAAAATTAATCTTCTTTAGTACTTACTAGTATTAAGTTGGATTGTTGAGTTTGGTTGCTCATTAATGGATTCAAGTTGTTAGAGTAAAAATGAATCAAAAAGAAAAATAAAGAAGCAGCAACAATTGCAAACAAGAAAACTTGTAGTATTTATTAAAGAAGATTAAGATTATCATCATCACCATGGAAAGGAGAAGAGAAGACTAAGGTTTGTTTTGTGGTTTAAATATGGCAACATGTAAGGGGTTCAAGAATGTAATAGTTAAAGAGGAGAAGATTATTGAATGGATTATCTTAATTCAACACCTTTATTTAAAAACAGAAGATTTATTGTAGAGTATTATGGAATTTTCATATGCTCAAGAAGATTGAAGGTTCGAAGTATGCAACATGGATGTATACTGTCTAGCAATACATGCTACTAACTTTCTTTTGTACTTCCATTTAAAATGATTTTTTTTTCTTTGAATCTTCAAATCAATAAAGTTTAGCGTTAGGGAATTCAAATACACACAACAATTTACATTATTTGATTTTATTATTTTTTTTTTAAAAAAAGAAGCAAATCTTAGAGGATGAAAAACAGAAAATATATGCTTAAATCATCTCAACCCTCGACTTTAAGCATGAAAGGATCTCTAATGGGCTATGCGTAGGTCAAATCTACTACAAAGTGACTAAAATCCGGCCCATAAACGAAAACACAAAAACTAGGGTTTATAGCCTCACGAGCGCCTACTCGCTTAAACTTAGCCGAGGAGAGAAAAGGTCGAGAAGGGCTCCTCCAGCATTCCCTCCCATCTTCTGGTGCTTCATCCATCTTTCAGGTATTGTAAATATTTTCCTCACACTGATCGCTGCAGGTGTAACACTAGTAGCAGAAATGGGGAGGGATATATGTGTATTCCTGGATTATTCGTTTGAAATTATGATCTTTAAACTGTCTTTATCTTTTCCATTCGTGTGTTCTATATCTCTTAGCTATTCGATTATTGATGTGTCCGAAAGACTTCATCTTTTTCCAGAGTTTCCTTTTTGAGTATGTACTCATTTTCAGTTTGTTGATTGATTGGTACCGTCATTCCTGTCGAGTTTGTTTGTGCTGTCTAGGAAGATTATGAAATGAGATGTTCTCTGATTTCCTCCGCGGTCTACCGATTTTGATTAAATTTAACCTGGCTCAGAAGGATGTCACTTTCAAAGCGGTTTCATTGCTTTCTAGCTCGTATCTTCGAAGATGGACGTAGGTTATGGTATTAGTAAAGGAAATTAGGAACTATTCCTCCTGAGCTTGGGTGTGTGCTTCTACATTCGTATGCCTACTATTGTATTCAAGTCCAGTGAACTTGATGTTTCTACATTTGTATAATATTGAATATCTTTAGAGTATACTTCTTTTTATTTGTAATCTGCTTTTGTATTCCTCATTTTTCTTTCACTGCATATGTTAGAATTGAAATTGTCAGCCTTCTAATGTATTTTTACTGCTTGGGGCTCGCTGATAGATCGATCACAGAAAGGCCTCTTCTATTTTAGGAAATTTCTACCTGATTATGTTAAGAAGCTACACTTTGTATGCATTATCTATCTAGGAAGCCCTTGTTTAGAACTGACCTGTTTGACTATCGCCTTTCTATTTCATTTTGCAGGTAAGCCATGAAACATAATAATGTTATTCCTAATGGACACTTCAAGAAGCACTGGCAGAACTATGTGAGAACATGGTTCAATCAGCCTGCCCGCAAGACAAGAAGGCGTCTTGGTGAGCTCTTTTTTACCCTCATGGGTGTTTTCTTCTGCTGAATTTGGTTCTTTGCCCTTTACAATCCTGTATGATATCTGGTCATCTACTTAATTTCAATTGTTGATGAAACAAATTCAGCTAGGCAAAAGAAGGCTGTGAAGATCTTCCCAAGACCAACTGCTGGGCCTCTACGACCAATTGTTCATGGACAGACTTTAAAGTACAATATGAAAGTCAGAGCTGGAAGAGGATTTTCTTTGGAGGAGCTGAAGGTGGGTGCTTTACTAGCTGCATCTTGCATATGCAAAGTTTAATATATTGTGTATATTTGCTTGTCATTACATATCTTTCTTTTTTCTTTTCTTTAGAGGGGATTGGAGATGGTGGTAGGTAGGGGTCGGCTATTATTTAACGTGAATTTTCTAATGAGTTCGTACTCATGTAATTCCACCCTGGAAAGATTGAAGTAAGCCTTGGAAGTTGGAATTTTTCAAGCATACGCAAGTTATAGAACATCATGGTCTTATTTGTTCGTTGAATGATCGAATTCTCATTGCATTTAATCTGGAAATGATATTTTTTCACATGGTCTATCCCATCATTATCTTATTGACTTATCCTCCCGTGTGCTCTTTAGGCTGCCGGCATTCCAAAGAAACTTGCCCCAACAATTGGCATAGCAGTTGACCACCGCCGCAGGAACCGATCTCTGGAGTCTCTTCAGACTAATGTTCAGAGGCTGAAGACATACAAAGCCAAATTGGTTGTCTTCCCAAGAAGGGCACACAAAGTCAAGGTATTTTAGATAGCCCCAGCTTCTGCTAGTCACATTAATCCCTGTTGCTTTTGCTGCGTTAACACACTCAAATCTTCCATTGGTTTGCAGGCTGGTGATTCTGCACCTGAGGAATTGGCGACAGCCACCCAAGTCCAAGGTCCTATCCTGCCAATTGTCCGTCAGCAGCCATCTGTGGAGCTCGTGAAGGTTACAAATGACATGAAATCATTCAATGCTTATGCTAAGCTCCGCCTGGAAAGGACAAATGAGCGCCACAATGGTATGAGACTGAAGAAGGCTGCTGAAGCTGAGAAAGAAAAGAAATAGAGCCTCATTTGATGCCTGGCATATATTTAGTTCCTGTGAATCTGTTCCCTGTGCCGGGGTTCTTTTTTTGGCATTTTGGTTTCCGGGTTTATTTTTTGTTCTTTTTCATTTTTGATACCTTCTCTTAGGCCAAGCTTTTGCAGTTTAAACCCAATGAGCACGACGACGTGGCCTGGCATTTAGATATTGGGATTCAGTGAATCTTTTGCTACATGGGATTGTTCTTAATTTTCATTTTGGGTTTTGCTTTAAGCTTACGCCCACGCGATTAAATCTCTAAAGTGATTTTTGTGGCATATGCTGCTTGAGTTGCATTCTATTGATCTTGAGCTGGTGTCAAGCAAACCTAGGGTGGGGCCAATGTCTGTCCTAGTATGATCTCGTAAATGTCTCTTCAGACTTGTTTCTTGTGATATGGATGTTGTGCAGAAAAGGGAAGATATCATCATAAAGTAGCACCATGCAGTGAATTTAGCTCGTTGTCCACTCGATGAAAGATGAGTCCTCTGCTTAAGCGCAAACTAGGTTTTGGATTATATCATAATTTTAAGGTTTAAATTTATTGTCAGAAAGAATGCAATTCTGATTATATATATATAATCATGGTACCATAATTTTTACTATTCAAAGTATATACGCCACAGACAAACAGCTCGATCTTGGATAATTACGGTAATTAAGATATTAGACGGAGGCCATAGGTCTAATAACATACAACAAATGGTTGATAAACAAACACGTTAGCTCTACAATATGACTTCACATGAATGAAAGTTACATTTTTCAACGTCTACTCAATTAGCAATTCCATATATATTTTAAAAAGTAAATTTTGTTAGGAGCTAGTACATAAGCTCATTTAAAATAGTCCCACCATATTTTTCCCAATTTATGAAACTATCAAGACATTGTATTAGGAACTAGTACATATACCCTATTTAAAGAATACAAAGTATTTGTCGCATCTTAACCACCAATTGTCTTAGTATATTATATTTCAAGTATCGTTCCATTAAGCACCTAACTGACTAGGGATGTAAACGGGACAGATTTTATCCGAAACCTGACGGATTTTATCCAACGGATATGGATGATGGAAAAAAAATACCCATCTGGTTCGGGTATGGGATATCCATACCCGTACCCGTAACTATACCCGTATCCATATCCATACCCGTTTATCCGATATATAATTACCTTTTTACCCTTAATTTTAAAATAAATATATTATAAATTAAGGTTAAAATTGTCATTTGACTTAACTCTAAATGGGTTTATCCGTTGGGTAATGGATTTATTTGCTGGATAATATCCATTAATGGGTAAACGGATAATCCGTCGGGTAATGGATATCCAACGGATACGGATATGGATGTGTTAACGGATATGGATTCGGGTACGGGTACGGATTTTTTTAACAGGTATGGGTATACCCGCCCCGTTTACATCTCTATAACTGACTTATTTAAGTTTAGTTTACTATCACAATTTCACTATGATATCATATGTAACATCCTATTTATACACCGCTTGCTAGCTGTTACCAAAATTGCTTTCGGAATTGATGATTGGCTCCACAACCAACACAATCTCATGATATGTTTTCAAAAAAAAAAATGTTCGCCTTATTGATATATGTATTCATATAAATTCTTTTAAACTTCCATCATCTATCATTAATTTGGGGTATTACATCTAGTCCAGCTCCAGCTTTAGAAATAAACTAGAGCTTTACTTATCTAACCGATTGATCAAGTTGAGTGGAGTCTTTCTCAAGCCGCTTGGTTGACTTACAACCCTAAGCAACTATTATTCCAAATAAATAACTACTTCAATTTTAATGTCAGATTAATTTTGGCTGTACAAAAGTACTATTTACAAAATGAAAGAAGAATTACACTACCTAGTAACAGTTGATTTCTATATTTTTTTTGACCTTTAACAAAACTGTCATTATTTTAAAATTCTTAAATTTTAAAAATAAATTATAAAAGCACAACCAATTGAATAATGAACATAGGTACACTAAGATACACATTTACCTCCGAATTCAAGTAGAGTTAAACTATCAATCATACAACACATAGATGATATCTAATGTTTCAATGCTGTGTGTGAAGCTATGATAGACATTTTACAGTCATAATTAATGTTCAGGTGAAAGAGACGAATGGAAATAAAATATATAAGTAAACAAATCCATTTTTTACATACCTGAGCCACCCGATCAATCTCGACCAGGAAATAATAATGCCCTCCTTGTTTCTGGAACTCTTAGAAAAAGACCTTATCTACTGTGTAAGAGCCAAACAAAGGTCAACCCGTTGGATAGAATTCCTTTTCTACATGTAGAATCACAATGGCACACTACCATCCTTGCACACATAATCCCAATATTTAGGAGAATAAATTAACAGCTGCAATCTAGAATGATTATCAAAATCTCAGATGGCTGATGCATTCCTTCAACTTCAGTCAATTATTAAATATGGTCATCATTAAACCCTACTTCTACATTAGCCACCAAGAGTTGGTAACTTCTTATTTCAATGTTTGCAAATCTTTGAGACTACCCAAAAGACACCAAATCGAAACCTGGTAACCAAAGTCCAAATCTAGGCGCGAAGAAACCATTGTTTCTACCTCTAATGATGGCCTACACGCAATAGGATAATTTTTGAAATGAATCTTGAACAACAGAAATAGAATAAGAACCAAAAGAAATGAATGTCGAACAGTTGTTCTCCGCTGATTGCCAAGCATCTTTAAGGGTATTATCTTGAACAACTTTAAGGATATATATTGGCCATGCTAATGCTCCGCTACACCCCTTAATATTTATACCCGGCTATTGTCCCCGACAGTTGGACCTAAAAAGCTATTAAATCCCTCAATCCAGTCAGCCCGCACAAGAACAAAAGACAGACTTGGAAAATAACTAACTCAACTAACCTGTGCTACATATACTTAATGATATAAGAGAGTAGTCATTTAATCTAGCCTTATCCCCAACAATATTGCACAATCGTGTAAATAAGGCAAATCTTTGTCGACAACTCTAAATACACCAAAAGGATAACAAGTATCGTCATCATAAGGTAACATACAAAAAGATCCTAATTCAGGTCACTCACCAAGGATAATAGCATATAGTATAAAACCGATTACTTTACCTGCCAAAGCCAAATTTTCAGAAGTGATTGATTTCTGTTAAATAGATTGTAATATATATATATATATATATATATATATAGAGGGTGAAAGTAACGGTGGTTTCTTTTCATTTGAATTAATTTGAAAAGTCCTGATTGTTGTTTCTTTTCATTTGAATTAATTTGAAAAGTCCTAATTGTTTGAATTAATTTGAAAAGTCCTGATTGTTGTTTCTTTTCATTTGAATTAATTTAAAAAGTCATGATTGTTGGTATATGATCCAAGGAACACTTTGGTTCACGGGTTTGGTACCTGTTCGAAGGGACTTCATTAACTCTATAAATAACCCCCACCATCAACCAGAAAAATTAATTCAAAAATTCAGATTTTTCGAAAATTCTAATAGTTCTCTCTCTTCTCTCTCTCTACTTTTTTCGATTCTTATATTCCTAGTTGAGTCCAAGCATAACGTTGCGTTCGCTGGAATCCTATTAGATTAAAGTGTTGTATCTGATAGGAACAAAAATCCGTTCTATCTTGGAAGATGATTGTTCACAACCTTGAGCACCGTGTGAGGAAGCAAAATCGTCTTAAGAACACATCGTGAATTCGGTGGGCTCGGATAAATTATTTCCGGTATTCTATTATATTTTTATACTATACACCCAACAATCTTAAGACGATATTCTTTTTATTTTTTTAATTTTACATTTTCTTTATTTGTTATAATATAGAAAGTGATATTTATTTGATAAATAATTCTACTAGTTTTCTTCTACTCCTTTGTTATTTGTCGAACTTCTGTTTTTGTAACAGAAATGGCTTCGTCTGCAAACATTGTTGCAAGTTCCACAAATCCTGTGGGTATTGGTGAAAAGCCACCAAAGTTCAATGGGTCAGATTTTAAGTGTTGGCAACAAAAGATGCTTTTCTATCTGACTACATTAAATTTGGCAAAGTATCTCAATGAGAGTCCTCCAAAGGTTGATGAAAAAGAGACTGATGTAGTCAAAGTGGCTGCAATAGATGCATGGAATCATTCCGACTTTCTTTGCAAGAATTATATTCTAAATGGTTTGGATGACACATTATATAATGTGTATTCTGGTACTAAAACGGCAAAGGAACTGTGGGATTCTTTAAATACCAAGTATAAGACAGAGGACGCTAGAATAAGAAAATTTATTGTTGGTCGTTTTCTCGATTATAAAATGGTGGATAACAAGTCGGTAATATCCCAAGTGGAAGAGATTCAGGTTATTATTCATGACATTCATGCCGAGGGTATGTCCCTGAGTAAGTCCTTTCAGGTAGCAGCGGTAATTGAAAAATTACCATCATATTGGAAAGATTTTAAGAACTACCTCAAGCATAAGCGTAAGGAAATGAAACTTGAGGATATCATAGTCCGTCTAAGAATTGAGGAAGACAACCGCAAGTTTGGAGGCTCAAATCTAATGGCATCAAGAGCCAATGTGGTGGAAAACAAATCAAAGAAGAGCAAGAAAAGGAAGCACAATGGAGATAGTTATAATATAGGATCTAATGTCTCCAAGATATTCAAGGGAAAGTGCTATGAATGTGGCAAGCAAGGACACCGTACAAAGGATTGTCGCAATTCGAAAAAGTCTAAGAAAAGCAATGCTCAAGCGAATGTCACAGAGATAGACAAGTTATCTGAAGATCTTGATGTTATCAATCTATCCGCAGTAGTGTCACAATGCAACCTCATAGGCAATGCTAAGGAATGGTGGGTAGACACCGGAGCCACTTGTCACATATTGTAATACCCCAAAAATTTCGAAAACCTATATTTTAATAAATTACTTTTATTGGGAATAAAATTGCTTTAAGATTATTTATTTTAATTATTGTATGGATTTTAGAGTATGTAAATTTGGATAAGAGTATTTAATAAATTAAAAATAAATATTTTGCTATTTATCAATTTGTTTTATTTAAATAATTTTCCAAACTAATATTTTACCCACTTTATCCTTTTTAAAATTAATATTTTAGATTATAATGAATTAAATTATTAAATTAAATAATTTACCAAGAATATTATATTTTATGATTTTATAAATTAAATTAAATTATTTTTCCTATTTTTCCATTCCCCTTTTTACCCTTTTCCCTTTTTTTTCCTCTTTCTCCTTTTCTTTTTTTTCTTTTTTTCTCTCTCTTCTCTCGGGCTGCCTCGCCAGGCCAGCCCTCTCTCCCCCGCGCGTTGGGCCTTCGGCCCGCCTCCTCCCTCTCCTCCCTTGCGCACCGTCCGTCCCTCCAGCCCAACTGCCTCCTCTTTATTTTTCCTTTGGACCGGCCGAGCTGCTCTCCTTTTCTGCGCCGGTCCAGCCGCCCCAGTCACCTTCTTCCCTTTCTTCTTCGACCTCCCACGCCCGACCACCTGCACATTCGACGCCATGCCTGCTGCCACCGACTGCCACCCTGCAGCTCCCGTGCCTTCCTCCCTCTCTCTCTCTCTCTTCCCCCGTCGTTTTCTTTCTTTTTTTGAGCCAAACCGGCCCTGGACCACAGCTCACGCGTGACCCTCTCCCTTCCTTCTTCTTCCCTCTTTCCCCTGCCACCCGACCGCCACCTGCCACCTGCACCCTCTCGCCGGCCAGCCCTGCCCCCTCTCTTCTCCCTCTTCTTTTTCTCCATCTCCCCAGCCTTTCATTCCCCTCATTTTCGAACCATCACCCCTGCTCGAGCTCCCTCCTCTCTCTTTTCTCCTCCTCCCATTCGCCCCCCGTTCTTCTTTTTCCACCACCGTCCGCCGCTCCTGCCGCCTCACCAACCCCCTGCGCCGCCTTCTTCCACCGCCTACTACCACCCTGCACCCCCACACAACCCCTTCGAGCCCCGCACTTCCCCCTTTCTCCTCCTCTTCCTTTTTCTTCCTAGTTTTTCCCCTTACCACCGAGCCACCTGCAACCACCATTTCCGCCGCCGTCCGGCCATCTATTCCGCCACCTAACCCGCCGTTCGACACCCTGCAACCTCCTCTACAATCGCCACCCATTAGTTAGCCAAAAAGAGCCCCTGAACCCCTCCATTTTTCCCTCTCCTTTTCCTTCCTTCACAGCCTTTTCCCTCGACCCTTCTCGGCAGCCGACCTTCGCCGCCTCTCCGCCGCCGTCTACGCCGCCTTGAGCCGCCTTGAAACCACCCTTTGCCTCCACCTACACCCCCTCTTCACTTCTGCACCACTCCCCTGCCTTAGAACCTCCCCTAACCACCTTATTTTCTAGCCTAAATACCCTAACCCGAAAATAATGGATTTTGCCCCCCTTCACCCTCTTTGAGCTTTTTCCCCATGGTTTCTGCATAAAACTCACGCTGCCCATGCAGCGTGAGCTCTCCCATTTGTTTTGAGAATTTCTTGGATAATTTTAAAGGTATAATGTTATTTTATGTTAAGTGTTTTATTAATTAAAATTTATAAAGTTTTATGCTTGGTTCCTATTTCTAACATAAGTATGATGGATATTATTTTTAGGTGTTGAGTTGATAATTATGATTGGTAAGATTTGATATTTTGCGGGATTAAGGTAACCGTTAATCCTCCCTTAAATATATGGAAAAACGCATGCTAGCACATTTAGGGTTTAGTATGATTTTATGCATGTTTTGTATGCTTAGCATGATATGTTTATGGTTTCTTATATGGTTTGATAAAAAGAAAAAGCATGATAACTTTTGTGCCATATGTAGGTATGTTAAATAAAGAAGGAGTTGGAATATGGATAGAAATGTTAAATACTTGTTTATGATGTACCATGTTGTTAATGCATAAATGATGTTATTGTTTAAGGGTATTTTAGTAATTATGCTTATAAGGTATATAAATCAATGTGTGTAGTTGGTAATGAGTATTATGTTGAAAAATGACAAGTTGGTGGACTTAGATGATAAAAATGAAGTATTAATATCATTATTTTATGTAGTGTTAGTAAATTCATAAAAATGGTGAATAAAGGGGTTGAATGGAAATTTTATAAGTGAAAAGGGTATTTCGGTAATTTTATAAGTAAAAGGGGTATTTTGGTAATTTAAAAATAAAGGGGTTAAATGATAATTTATAAGTAAAGGATAAAATTGTAAATTGGATGTAAGGGGTAAAATGGTAATTTTGTAAAAGAAAGGATATTATGGTAAACTTGGGAGTAAGGGGTAACTTGGTAATTATGATAACGACAAAAGATAATTTAGCAATTAAATTATGATTGTAGAAGGGCAATTGGATAAGTATGATACTATAGAAGGGTAATTTAGTAAATTAACCAACTAAAGGGCATTATGGTAATTTTAATAATGGAGAAGGGTAATATAGTAATTTTGATTATGAAAAAGGGTAAATTAATATTGGTAATTATGAAGAAGAGTAATTTGGGATTTGTGATAATTAAAAAAGGTAAATGGCAATTAAAATAATTGAGAGGGGTAAAATGGTAATTATGATAAAGGAGAAGGACAATTTGGTAATTTATTCAACTAAAGGGGCAATTTGGTAATTTAGCCGATTAAAGGGTAAAGTGATAATTACTTAACCAACTAAAGGGGCAAAATAGTAATCATGATAATGAAGGAGGGTAATTTAGTAATTTATCCAACTCAAGGGCAATTCTGTAATTTTAACAAAGGAGAAGGGCGACTTGGTAATATAACCAACCAAATGGGAAATATGATAAGTGTAGTAATTATGAGGGGTGAATGGTAATCTAAAAAGTATAGGGGATAATTTGGTAATCTAGATTGGACAAGGGGTAATTTGGTAATTATGTAACCCAAAGGGTAATATGGTAATTTGGCGAGGAAGGAATGCATACTTAACAATTATATAGGTAAAGGGCAAATGAGTAATTTGTACCTAACATGTCTTTGTGATCGTGGACCTTTATAATACAATTAAATAATGCTGATTAGCCAAGTAAGAGTATTTGATAATTAGTCTGGCCTTAGTGATTTCTCTGTGTTATTCCGGATAATCATCTGAATAAGAAATGATTAATGATATCAGAACGATTGAAAGTGAATAAGTATCGGATTATTGTGCTTTTCGTGATCACCTTAATTAAGACACTATTACTTAAAGTGAAAGACCTCGAGATCGGGAATGGTGACTCCTTAGGGGTCGCTACCCTAAGGACGTGGTTTAGTCCACGATTATTCTGGTATTTGCTGGTGTGCCTTTGTGCCCCAGCCAGGCCCTATATCTTACTCTTTCTAGCTCTAGGGACCTAGTTAGGGGGTATGCATACTTATGGATTAGGTGTCCTTGTCGGTAGGGTACTGAGTTAGCTTTATGCACCAGTACGACCAGGGTACCTTTGCGTCCTTGGGTTCGTGGTTGAAGGGTACCGAGTAGTTGATATGCACCGGTACGACCGGTGTACCTTTGTGTCCCGGGTTATCGATCTCCCATTCGAGGCAAATAAATATGATTGATGTGCTGATTAAAGAAAGGAAAGATACTATAATTGAAAGTGAAATATTAATGAGCCGGGCCCAGATGATTATAATATTGATTACCGGTCCACCGGTTATAATAGTGGTCCAGGAGCGTGTTGCCCTGGTATGTGATATTGAGTACCGGTCCACCGGATATAATAGTGGTCCAGGAGCGTGTTGCCCTGGTGTGTGATTATGAGTACCGGTCCACCGGTTATAATAGTGGCCAGGAGCGTTGTGCCCTGGATGATGAGTTTATATACATTCCGGTCCACCGGCTATAATAGTGGGGGTCCCGAGCTCAATAAAATCGGTTATGTATGTGAACAAGATTATGGAAAAATACTAATCACTTATAGTGGAACACCATGTGAGTCGGGGCCAGACCGGTCCACCGGCAAATAATAGTGGTCAGGTGCGTTCTGCCCTGTGTGTTTATCTTCCGGTCCACCGGCAATAATAGTGGTCAGGTGCGTTCTGCCCTGTGTGTTTATCTTCCGGTCCACCGGCAATAATAGTGGTCAGAGGCGTTCTGCCCTGAGTGTATACTTTCCGGTCCACCGGCTATAATAGTGGGGTTCTCCTACTCACATGGATATAAAATATGAGACTGATTGAATGATGGCGGAATAATGGCTTAAGGCCCGAATATGTTGATCTTACACTATGACATGGCTTAAGGCCCAAAGTATCGATCGTGATTTATGAATTATTATGCATGTTATTATTATGTGTGCACCTCATATTATTTATGTGGGTAGTTTGCATTATGTGTCGTATGCGGGCCTATCTTTAAGTGTGGTATTAAAGGGTTACTCAGTACCGTAGTACTGAAGGGATTCCCTTTATGGGGCCCCTGCCTATTCAATGGGCAGTGCCCTTGCAGGTATTTCAGGTGCTACTCAAGTGGGCTACGGGAAAAGAGAGTAAGGAATTATCCGATACCGTTAGGGTTTTCCCTCCTTCTTCGTTTAATTTCCCGGTTTTGATGTTATGTTGTTGTCTTAACCACCATCGGTGGATTTTATTCCTGAAAACGATTTGATGCGCTACTCTGATTTAAGTATGTTGAATTTCTTGCGATTTACTCTGATATATGCATGTTGAATGTCTTTCGAATTGTATTTCATTTTCTTAGCCTTAGCACTTAGTACTGGAACGGTATGAGTGAACCGGTCTGGTACTAAGTGTGGCGGTAATACTCCCAAAGTTCACGTTTTAATTATCTGCTTCCGCTAATTTCCTTTTAGTTAACGAAATTTTTCAGTAGTGAATTTTGGGGGTGTTACACATATGTGGTAACATGTGGATGTTTTCTGAGTATCAATCTATAGAAGATGATGAAGAACAACTCTTCATGGGCAATGCTTCATCTTCTAAGGTCATCGGTCGTGGAAAGGTGATACTGAAGTTGACAAGCGGAAAAAACCTTACTTTAAATTATGTGCTCCATGTACCAAATATCCGAAAGAATTTAATTTCAGAATCCCTACTAAGTAGGAATGGTTTTAAGTTGATCTTTGTATCCGATCAATTTATACTTATTAAGAATGAGATGTTTGTAGGAAAGGGCTATCTTAGTGATGGGCTCTTTAAGATGAATATAATGACTATTGTACCAAAAGTTAATAATAATAAGAGTATTTCTTCTTCTTATATGCTTGAATCATTTAATATTTGGCACGAACGATTAGGACATGTTAATTATGATACCATTCGAAGGTTAATTAATTTAGAGTGTTTGCCTAAATGTGAGTTTAATCCTAATCATAAATGTGAAATATGTGTTGAGGCCAAGATGGCAAGGAAACCCTTTCATTCTATTGAAAGGAACACATAACCAATTACTTTCATACTGATGTGTGTGATTTAAAATTTGTGCAAACTAGAGGTGGTAAAAAGTATTTTATTACTTTCATAGATGATAACACCTGTTATTGCTATGTGTATTTGCTACGAAGCAAAGATGAAGCAATTGATATGTTTAAACACTTCAAAGAAGAAGTTGAGAATCAACTTGGTAGAAAGATTAAGGCTATACGAAGCGATAGAGGAGGTGAATACGAATACCCTTTTGAACAAGTTTGTTTAGAAAATGGTATTATTCATCAAACTACTGGTCCTTATACGCCTCAATCTAATGGAATTGCATAACGCAATAATAGAACTTTGAAGGATATGATGAATGCCATGTTGATTAGTTCTGGTTTACCGCAGAACTTGTGGGGGGAAGCCTTATTAACTGCAAATTATATTCTCAATAAGATGCCTTATAAGAAAACCCACAATATTCCATATGAGTTATGGAAAGGTCACAAGCCTAACTATAAATACTTAAAAGTGTAGGGGTGCTTGACAAAAGTAGTAGTTCCTAAACCTAAGAGGACTAAGTTAGGACCGAAAACCATTGATTGTATATTTATTGGTTATGCACATAACAGTAGTGCATATCGCTTCATTGTCCACAAATCAAAGGTTCCTGATATTGATGCCAACACTATTATAGAATCAAGGGATGCTATATTCTTTGAAAATTATTTTCCCTACAAAATGAATAATGAATCGGTTTCACTAAAGAGGCTAAGAGAGTCTATTGGTGATAGGAATAAAGAAGTTAATTAAGATGAACCTAGACGAAGTAAGAGAGCTAGGATCTCTAAATCATTTGGACCTGATTATCTAACATATTTGTTAGAAAATGAGCCTCAAACATTTAAAGAAGCTATATCCTCTCCTGAATCTGCTTATTGGAAAGAAGCAATAAATAATGAAATTGAATCCATCATGCAAAATCACGCGTGGGAAGTAGTGGACTTGCCTCCTGGGAATAAACCCCTAGGATGTAAGTGGATCTTTAAGAAGAAATTAAAGGCTGATGGTTCAATTGAAAAATACAAGGCAAGGCTTGTTGTTAAAGGATACAAGCAAAAGGAAGATGTTGATTTTTTCGACATATATTCACCAGTTACAAGAATAACGTCTATGCGTATGTTATTGGCAATAGCAGCTGTAGAGGGTCTTGAAGTACATCAAATGGATGTAAAAACAGCATTCTTGAATGGTGAATTAAAGGAAGAGATCTATATGGAACAACTCGAGGGGTTCATTGCTCATTGTCAAGAGAAAAAGGTTTGTCGACTTATTAAATCTCTCTATGAATTAAAACAGGCACCTAAGCAATGGCATGAGAAATTTGACAGTGTAATGTTGTCAAATGGATTCAGGATAAATGAGTCTGGCAATTGTGTTTATGTCAAAGATACTCATAAAGGCTACGTTATAGTTTGTCTATACGTAGATGATATACTCATAATGGGTAATAATAATGATATTATTAACTCTACCAAATGGATGCTCACCCGAAGTTTTGATATGAAAGGCATGGGTCTTGCAGATGTTATATTAGGAATTAAGATTTCTTGAACATCTGATGGATTAATATTGTCTCAATCTCATTATGTTGAAAAAATACTTGATCGATTTAAGGAGTACAATATTAACCCAGCTAAGACACCATTGGAGGTGAATATTCATTTGATGAAAAATATGGGTGCCAGTTTTTCACAATTAGAATATTCACGTATAATAGGCAGTATCATGTATCTCATGAACTGCACGCGACCGGATATTGCTAATGCAGTTAATAGGCTTAGTCGTTATACCAATAACCCTAATAGGGAACATTGGAAAGCGATTATTCGAATTCTAGGATATCTAAAGCACACCAAGAAATTTGGATTACGCTACAAGAGATATCCAGCAGTGGTAGAAGGCTACACTGATGTGAATTGGATATCGGATTCCAGGAAATCTAAGTCTACTAGTGGATATGTGTTCACTCTTGGAAGTGGTGCAATATCTTGGAAATCATCTAAACAAACATGTATCTTGAGGTCAATAATGGAGTCTGAATTTATTGCTTTAGATAAAGCTGGGGAAGAAGCTGAATGGCTTAGAGACTTCCTAGAAGATATCCCATGTTGGGAAAAACCTGTGCCACCCATACGTATCCATTGTGATAGCTAGTCTGCAATTGGTAGGGCACGGATTAAGATGTATAATGGTAAGTCTAGACATATTCGTCATAGACATAATACCATTAGAAGGCTACTTTCCAGTGAAATTATCTCAATTGATTATGTGAGGTCAAAGGATAATATTGCGGATCCGCTTACAAAGGCATTAACTAGAAAGCAAGTAGAAAGTTCATCAAGGGGAATGGGCCTAAAGCCTATGGATATATAGAGTCATCATGGTGGCAAACCAACCTAGTTGACTGGAGATCCCAAGATCTATGTTCAATGGAAAAACTGAACTATGGATGACTCGGTGTTGCACTGAGGAATCTATTTTTATCTACCCATTCCTATGATGAAACAGTGCAAAGAAAGGATAAGGTTAAGCTATGCTTTTAATGATCCTTATAACTTAATATGTTTAAGTAAAATATCTAAATGATACAATAATTAGGAGATCACCTATGTGAGTGGGAAGGGGCCGCTTCTGTGAGAATTTCGAAGGCTGAATTCTCTAACACACTCACAGGACCAGGAGGTGTTCATGGTCAAAATGAACACAAACTTGAGAACCAACTATGCTTGAAGGAAGCTGTGTGTTTTTTTATTGTCTCGGTTTACACTAGACGGCTGTCTGTTCAAGGTAGACCTATCCACTGATTGGCCAGTAAACCCGATAGAAATTCACTATGAAAAGTTTAAAGTCTCAAACTACTTATCCAGATGCAGTTTTCTTCACTTGTGCTCAGTTAGTTTAATTATGAAATGAAAGCCAATTTTATCTTTCATACAGGGAATTGACGCATTCCACGAAAAATATATTATTACTTTGTGGTAGGGTAATGTGAGAGATACTAATTTAAGCATAACTTGTTCATGCTTGTGATATATTACAATCTAGTGGGGGATTGTTAAATAGATTGTAATATATATATATATATAAGAGGGTGAAAGTAACGGTTGTTTCTTTTCATTTGAATTAATTTGAAAAGTCCTAATTGTTGTTTCTTTTCATTTGAATTAATTTGAAAAGTCCTGATTGTTGGTATATGATCCAAGGAACACTTTGGTTCACGAGCTTGGTACCTGTTCGAAGGGACTTTATTAACTCTATAAATAACCCCCACCATCAACCAAAAAAATTAATTCGAAAATTTAGATTTTTCGGAAATTCCAATAGTTATCTCTCTTCTCTCTCTCTCTACTTTTTTCGATTCTTATATTCCTAGTTGAGTACAAGCATAACGTTGCGTTCGTTGGAATCCTATTAGATTAAAGTGCTGCATCTGATAAGAACGAAAATCCATTATATCCTGGAAGAGGATTGTTCACAACCCTGAGCACCGTGTGAGGGAGCAAAATCGTCTTAAGGACACATCGTGAATTCGGTGGGCTCGGATAAATTATTTCCGGTATTCTATTATATTTTTATACTATACACCCAACAATTTCAACCCAAACACCTATAGTCAACAAAAGGGAATGGGAAGTTGCGGGCTGAAACTACAGTAATCAGTCAAGAAAGACACAACCAAAGTCCAGAACTTCAGATGAATGGGTATAACCTGTAATAGTTAAATAAAATAAATGAGACATGAACAACAATAAAAAGGAACAACACTCTTATATATATATCCAGTTATGTATGAAGAGGTATATCACATCCCAACATAAAGCTTTGTCAACGGAAAAACTAAATTTGCTCTGTAATTTCATTAATACAACTATGCCTGCATAGCACCGGCACCAAGAACTAGCTGGCAATTCTTGTATTAGAAAACTTCAAGACTTGTTCTAGGAATTGAAAGCACATTGACAATGCGGCAATGGTTGCTTGAAAAGATAGGAAACCAAGGATAAAAGAAAATTTTGTGACCAAAGATGCACTCCTTATTCTCATGCATGAAAAAAAGGGTCCTCTAAAAAAAGACCGATATCTCATGGATCAACAATAAGGGTTGTTTCATACCATTATCTAATACTGTATTTACCAGGAGTAATGCTTTGTTTGGATTGAAGTGGATCGGAGTAAGGATATGTATTAAAAATTAACCTAAATGAAGAGAATGAAAGTAAATCTGGGTAAATGTTTTAAAATTTTATTTGGATGATATTAACCTAAACTAGGTGAATCGGAGTGAATGTTTTAAAAATTACATTTGGATTAAGGTGAATGTATAAAATTTGCATATATTTTTTCATTCACCTCCATTGCCCCCAAAATTAAAGATAAATAAAAATAAAGTTAATTGGGATAAATGGAGTTGAAACTTTAACCTTGATTCATCTAGTCAAGGTTAACAAAATCATTTCCCAAACAGGGTGAATCAATTGATTCACCTCCATTAATTACCATTCACCCTAAACCAAGCACACCATAAAAGAAATAGCTTTGCCTGATCAACTAGTCATTAGAAGTTAATTTTATCTAATCATAACCAATGGTAGAGCCAAGAGACTAGCTCCATGTTATCCTCGTAAATAAAATAATACTCTCAAATAATATCAACAATAATAATACTCAGATTACTAATATCCATGATATATATATATATATATATATATATATATGTCAAAAGTTTATCTACAATTGACTAAGAAACAACTAATTGTGAATTGGGGTTTCATTTGGAGGTTGACAAATTGATAATTAGGGTTTTCACTACACTAAATTACCGATTAACAATTAATGTAAATAGTTAATCAAATAAATATAATATACATCCATTATCTATACTAAATTAACCCAAAAAAATTAAGCTTAAGATTACCTAATTAATTGTTACCACCAAAAAAATAAGATTAAGATTACCTAATTAACTATTACCTGAGGTTGCTTATTAAGTTTGAATTCGTTAAGCAGCGAGCACCAAGCAAAGTAGGAGCACTTGACAACAGCGGAGTAATAAGCAGCGGTAGAGAAATGAGTAGTGATGTAGAAGCAACTTTAAAGCTAACAACCAAGTGTCCCATGGAGTAGAAGAATTCCAAAGTTGTGCATCAGGAAGGAGAATGAGGGGAAGAAAATTGTGCGTTGAAGAGGAGAATAAAGGGAAAAGACTTAAATTATTAATAAATGAATGAAAAATACGTAGTTTGACACCACATCTTTTAATTGAGCAGCCAAGAAAAAAACACAAATAAGGCTTGAATTGTGGTCATTTGAGTTCAAAATTGAAGGGACGTCACGCACTATTACACTGCTCTATCTTCAATTTTGTGAATGGTGTCCTATGATAATATTTATACACCATATATGATACATATAAATATATATACATTGCGTTACCAAGACTCCATTGTCCCGGGACACCATTGCAAAGCCTTGGCTCCACCCAGCTGACTATGGAAACAGAGAGGTTCCAACTATTCAGGAGTTGGCTACAGAAGAGATATATTCTCTTTCTATTATCGTGTATTGTCTATATAAGCTATTGTTGTCAATAGAAAATTTGATCCTTTCTTTACTCTCCTTATTGTTGTTTTTGTTTTTCTACTATCAGAATAGTAGGTTAGCCCCCATTGGATCTGATGACACTCACAAAAGAACTCTAGTAATATATTGTCTGCGGCATAATCCAATGTTACCCTTAACAACATCCAACTTCCAAACATATGGAGAGGTAATGTTCTCTGTGCACTTGAGGTATCTAATCTTAAATCTCTTGTGCTAACCAATATTGTACCACCCCAAACCATAGAACCCGCTGGCGAAAACACTTAACTCCTACCAAAACCAGCCTATACAACTTGGAAGAATAAAGGTAAGTTAGTCCTCTTGTGGCTCAAAACTACTATCTCTGATCGGTTTTTAAGATAAGTGGCATGGTCATCCATATCTTACGATTCATGGTGCACAGTTGAGAGAATGTCCCAAGCCCAAACTCCTAAATAGCTAGAATCTCTCTATTTTTGTAGTTAGATATTGATTAGCTAACCATATTTTTATTTTTAGCCTTAAAAAATATATTGAATGTTACATAAATAAAAAGTAAAATAATTTTATATTGGGTAAATAGACACTAATACAGGCACCTGTATGAAGGCATGTGCAGATTTGAATATTCCTTATCTGTATATATAACCAAACCCAAGAAATATTTTCTCCTTTCCTCCATATCCCTATCCATAAGTAATATCCTAAAATATTATTTAATATTAATCCCAATTAATTTATATTTTAAATAAATCTTAAATATTAGCTTAATTATTTTGTTAACACTTGACTTGTAAATCCAAATAAATTCTTAAATTAATGTATCCTTTTCCTTTTTTATTTAAATCCATCCTAAAATCTATAAATTTCACCCTAATTTATTTTTCTTAACCGAGTATCCTAAATCCGGACAAATTAATTTTATCTTACTTCTAGATGTAATCTAATTCTAATTTTAAACCTAAATTTATTTTCTTTTCTCTTTTTTTTTTCCTTCTGTTTTTCTCCTTTTTCCTTTTTCTATCATTCCCCCTTTTCCCTTTTTATTTTTTCCCTTTCTTCCATCTTCTTCTCACCTGGCCTGCACCAACCCAGCCCACCTCTTCTCTTTTTCTCTCCTTCTTGCCCGTCCACTCTAGCCCAACTCTGTCCCTTCTTCTTCTTCTTTTCCTTTTCTTTCTCCCCTATTGATGTCCCCTACCTTCTTCCTTCCTTTCTCAATCTGCATGCCCTGAATCACCCCACTTGCACCCTCCTTTCCTTTCCTATAAAAACAAACCTTGTCCTCTCCCTCACATATGCCCCTTTTCTCTTCCCTTCTTGGCTCTTGCACCTCTACAACCCTGCACAAACTCCTCAGCCATTGCCTTCCCCTATAACCCAACCCTACCGTCCCATCCATTACCCCAAACTCTCTTAACCCTCACCTTTACCTATACATATCTACACGCCCATTCCCCGATTGTTTTCCCAACAAAACCAACCCCAAACCCTTCTTCTTCTCATTTCCTTCCTTTATTTGCACCACACCATCCCTGCTCAATACCACCATCCTCCACGTCACTCTTCCTTGCATCAAGCTAGTAATCACACCATCACCCAGCCACCTCTGCCTTTGCAACATGCCTCCCTTGTTAGACAATAATTATGGCATGAATCATATAATTAACATATTATTAATACAAATTCATGCACAATTATACTAAAATCATGCAAAACCCTAAATTCATGATATAATGAAACTTTATGCGGAATTAAGATCATAAAATACTATATATATAAATTATATATATAGCATACCTCGTGCCTCTAGCCATTGATAGAATTAGATACCATTACCGGAATTTGCATGAACAATGTATAGAATATAATTTGCCGGTTCTACTCCATCTTTCTCGAACCCAATGGTTCATGCTTTCTTTACAAAAAATGGGAATAGCGACCTTTCTTTATTATATCTTCTTCTCTTTAATTTGCAACAAAATTGCAATTGAATTCTTGAAGAAGAAGAAGCCACCCTAATTTTCTCCTTATCATGAGCATATGTATT
Organism: Tamarix chinensis; assembly: GCA_030549775.1. Taxonomy (NCBI): domain Eukaryota; kingdom Viridiplantae; phylum Streptophyta; class Magnoliopsida; order Caryophyllales; family Tamaricaceae; genus Tamarix; species Tamarix chinensis. Next base: position 107,716,388 of record CM060176.1, on the reverse strand, counting down.
CAAGAGGAAAATAATTTCTGCAGAAAGAGAGAGAGAGAGAGAGAGAGAGAGAATCTACAACACCCACCTTTAATCCCACACATGTCATGTAAGAAAATGGGGTGGAGTTGATTGTGACAACCAACAACTATTTTTCCTCCCTTTAATTCAAATTTAAATTTAAAAAATCATTTAAATTAGAAAATTAAGATAATTAAATTATCTCACTTAATTTTCCCATCACAAAATACACATGTATTTATCCATAATAAATTAATTCTAATTCTACCATCAAGAATTAGATAGAGAGATTTAGGATTAGGCTTAATTACTAACATATTACCATACAACATAAAATTTATGGTCAATAACTTTATATCTAATTTAATATGGAACACATTAAGGATTAATATATACATTAAATATGAAACACTTTATTTATAAAATAATAACAATACTTTTATAAAACCAAAATATATTAACATTCTTCCACTTGGCCCATATAAATTAGATTTATGCCATGGTCTCCTTACGTTAGCATAAACATTATGATAAAACTAATGCGTGGATCATGGCAACAAGCTCTCAAAATTTTAAAAGTTATATTCCATGTATCACAATGCACTAATTCCATCCTTAATTTTAACTTTATGAATAAACCCAACGTTTATTAAAAGTCTAACAGCTTAATGTATCATTTCTCAACAAACCATATATGAGCATATTAAATGAAAAATGATGACAACACAATCTTCATTACATCTAACCATGATGCATTAACCATACGATGTATTACACAATACATATCACATATGAGCTTAATGCCCAATAGTACTATAGAATCAGTGTCTATGTGTTCAATTACCACTTTATCCTTAGAAAACACACTCTTTTATCTTTAAGTACTCAATTTCAATGCCCCATGGCATGACTCCCACTATTTTATTATTCCTTGAGATAAACAAGACAGCTAAATATCACATATAGACCTCTAAGGCCTAAAATTAGAGTCAACCACTCTAACACCGGACTCAAAATTCCTTAATCACACACCAAGTTTTGAAACTTCAAACAAATAAATGAGTTTAGCCTCCATGGTATAAATAGTCGTGTAATCTTTAGCTCCCCTAGCTAACAAAAAATAATGAAATAAGAAGTAGATTACATAAATATACATAGCCAGCAAAGTATATAGCATCCAAATAGCCAACTACCTTTAAATGTTTAACTCGACAATGCATTCTTTTGTACCTCTTGGGTACTTTGTAACTCTTTAGTGGTTAATATTGATTAATACTTGGATTACTTTAATAACATCTCAATACCCCAATGGCATATGCAATGTTAGGTCCTGTGGATACCTCAACATACATAAGGCTTCATGTCAGAAGCATATTGGATGTCACTTATATTTACTATTTCTATGTCATTTCTTGGGCATTAACTCTGATAGGGTCGTTCACTTTTATCAATGGGAGCTTTACTTAGTGAACAATCCTTCATTATGTTCATATGTCTTTCTAACGCTATATTGACACAGAGATAGTCTTAATATCTCTCAGGATCCATCTAGATGAATCTCAATCCAATGATATAAGATGCATCAACTATGTCTTTTATACCAAAATTGTTAGAAAATAACTGTTTCACCCCATAAAGCATCCCTTTACCATATCACACAAGTAAACCTTTATCCATATACAGCTCTAGGTAACACAATTTACTCCCACTAACTTTAGTGTGTTCAATGATCCATAATATTCTCTTCAAAATAAAATAAAGAGATAACACCATGGAAACATCAATATCATTGTTGGGATCCTTGTTTCAATTTATATATGGATCTCTTAAATTTACATACCAAAATATCATCCTTACCAAAATAGAAACCTTTAGGTTGTTTCATGTATACCTCCACCTCTAGCTCATCATTTAACAAGGTCATTTATTGTGGTTCAAAATCAAAATGAGTTATAAATGCCATTAACTTGTGCAAGGAGTCTTTTATAGACATAGAAGGAAAATCTCCTTATAGTCTTCTCCCTTTATTTGAGCAAACCCTTAGTAACTAGTCTAGCCTTATACACATGAATGTTACCTTAGGATTCTCCCTTTGGTCTTACAAACCCACTTATAGCCAATACGCTTAGCTCCATCAGGTAACTATACAAGGTCCTAGATATAATTGACCTTCAAAGAGTTCATTTCACCTTTTATAACAATATACCATAAGTCATATTTTGAATTTCTCATAGTCTACTTAAATGTTTTGGGATCATTATCAATACAAATGCCATAGTCAGGTTCTTATAGATACATGTAATGCCCTCATTATTATTATTGTTATTATCATTATGGTTGTTATTATTATTGTTATTATTAGTATTATTTCCATTTTCATTGTTATTATTATTAGAATTAAATCTTCAACCTTATATTATCAATTTTTATAATATTACTATTATTTCTTATATCTTTAGCAAAGTTAGTAATTAGTTAATGCTATTTTTATCATTATGTTATTATTTTATCAAAAACCTAATTTTAGAATAATTTAGGAATAATAGTATTTTTGGTAGGAGGGAATCTAATTTTAGTTTTTCCCTCATATAGGTGAGACCAATCAAAGCCCTAAGGACGCGTAGGAGCGTGCTGCAAGACCGGTGTCGTCTTAGGTAAGGGTGTTACTAAGGCCTTATATGTATTGATGTGTATTATATGCTTTGTATGTTATGCATCCTATGTTTATCATTATATTGATTTCATGTGTTGTATAGCGTGGAGTTAAAGTATGTTCATGTGTTGTTAAATGTCATATGTAGTATGTGTATGTGATGAAATACTGTGGTATGTGATGTTATGTGTTGTGACCTTATAAGACATGCATGTGAAGATGTTAATGTGGTTTGTGTGGGGGAAAGTATGAAAAGGGAGAATGGGGGAAATAAGTTGACCAAGGGGAGTAAGTTGACAAAAGGGGAATAAGTTGACCAAGGGATGTGAGTTGATCTAAGTATTTTAATGATCCATGAGTGAAAGAATAAAATGGGAAATTTTAGGGTTTCATACGGGAGAATCTAATCTATGGTTTTGTATGGAAGAATCTAATCGATGGTTTTGTATGGAAGGATCTGATCTATGGTTTTGTGTGAGAGAATCTAATCTATGGTGTTACATAGGAGAATCTAATCTAGGGTTTTGTATGGATTGAATCTAGAGTTGGTATGGGTAAATCTTAAATTTTGTATGGAAGAATTCAGGGTTTTATATGACAGAATCTTGGATTTTGTATGGAGGAATCCAGGGTTTTGGTATGGATGGAACTTAAGGTTTTGCATGGCAAATTTTATAGTGTTGCGCGGGGGAATCTAATCTAGGGTTTTGTATGGATTGAATCTAGGGTTTGTATGGTGGAATCTAGGGTTTTGCATGAATGGATATAGGGTTTGCATGGTTGAATCTAGGGTTTCACGTGGAAGTTTAGGCTTGCATGAAAAAGTTTGAAGGTTTGCACGGGGAGGTTAGCGTCTGCATGAGAGTAAAGTTTACGTATGAAAAGTTTACTTGGGACATAAGGAAGGTAATAGAAGATTTATTTGGGTATTTAGAAGTTTTGGGTGAAAAATAGTATGTAGGACACTATAAGGGTATGGAGGAGGCTGAGTTAGGGTTTGGAGTGATTAACCATGGGTTGTTGTGATTAACTAATGTTTAGAGTGGCTGATTATGGTTTGTTGTGATTAACTAGGGTTTGGAGTGGCTAATTATGGTTTGTTGTGGCTAAATAGGGTTTGGAGTGGTTAACGATTGTTGCTTGTGGATAACTAGGGTTTGGAGTGGTTTACTAGGGTCTGGTGTGGTTAACTAGGATTTGATATGGCTAACTAAGGTTCAGTGGTAACATGTGTGTACTTGGTGAATAAAGTATGATGATGAATATGGGATTGATGGGTTATGAAGAATAGGGTGTTAAAATGATTTGGGTTGTGTGAAGTGGAGTAGGATGGGTCACTTAGGGCTAAATTAGGGTTATGGAGAAAACCCTAGAGTAAGGTAGTGAGTGGACTTGGAGGTGTACAGTAGTGGGCCTTGATCCATATATTTCGGTGTTGGAGTTCTAGTGTGAGTTTGAGTATAGAGGAAAGGTTGTTGGACAAGTTAGGAGGTGTAGGGTTCTCATGATATGATACGGGTCAGTTGGAGGATAAGTGTAAAGGGAATGATTCATGCATGTCTAGGGTGAAAGCTTCTGAATAAGATACTTAAGACATTAATCATTTAAAGTAAAAGATTATTGAGTCGGGTCTAGCCGATCCACCAGTTAGGAATAGTGGTTAGGATTTTTACCATATGCGTGACCGATCCACCAATTATAATAGTGGTTAAGGCATCATGCCCTATATGTGACCGAGCCACTGGTTAAAATAGTGGGAGGTTCCTGTACTCGTATGGATTTGATAAAAAGTATGGTGTGAAATGAGTTCTAATTAGAGATTAATTAAATAATTAAATCGGATAATAAATGGGCCTTTATGTATCTACTCGGATGATTGTACGATATTACGTTACCATGTTGGACTATATGCTTCTTTATTTCTTCTGCATTATTATGTGATTTTATGTGTTGGCCTTAGTGCATTGTTACCTTACTCAGTATGTAGCGTACTGATCATCATTTTCATGGGTGCTGCTCATTCCCACGAGTAGTAGACCCTTCTAACTTTATATAGGTGGGCGAGACATCAGGCGGGGCTGAGTATTGAGCTTGTGGTTGGCTCAAAGTTCGAGAGTGTTGTGGTCATTTTCACTCTTCTCGTTATTTTATTTTCCTTCTGTTATTTCTTTTTGTATTTGATTTATCCTTTTTGACTTATTACTTTGTATTGAATACTTGAGATAAACTTTTTAACCGTTGTACAATTATTTCTCTTTTTGGACATGAATTATAATTCTTTTATGCGTACTCTAATTTTTAAATGTTATGCACTCTTGATTTAAGTATTAATTAAAGTTTAACAAAAAAAATTCTTTTAGCCTTAGCACTTGGTACTGGAACGGTCCGAGTGAACCGGTCTAGTACTAAGTGTGGCGGTAACATCCCTAGAATTCAAGGGTTTTAATTTAAGTACTTCCGTTTAAAAAAAATAGTGAATTTTGGGGTGTTACAGGTACACAATAACTTTACTATCATTTGTCAACCAATACAATGTACATAGGCCAACCAAATACCATAATTCCAATCCACCCCCTCCGCACCAACCTTCTCCATATCAAATAAGCCAACCAATCCATGAATCAACTCTACATGAGTATCATTTGTATCGCTCCTATATAATGGATCACCATAAAACCTCAGTCCTAATATATGTTATACATCTAAAATGGTGATTATCATCTTATCCCACAAAATATAAAAAATACTAGTATCCGACTGCCATCTTTCTATAAAGGAGGATATAGGATGTCAATCTACGTATGAAAATATGTAAGTCACAAGATGTTCCAATCTAGTATCAATAATGAGATTGGTAATAATCAATGCAACTAATCCATTTATTCATCTATCTTGGTCTAGTGTGAACCTTTAAAACTTCACATTCCCAAACAAAAAAAGAGTCATCATAATGAATATATGATAGTTAACAAATGATATAATAAATGAAGGTATAAATTCTAAACTTACCTTTCTGAACCATATATCTAGTGCAATATAACCACCAAAGCTTGAGATTAAATTGGGGTCCCTGGAACCTTCAAGACATGGTCTAACCAAGTATCAATGATCCTTTAGACATACGCCTCTTGTCATTACCACCATAATCACCTTCATCCTCATCTACATATGGTGGAAAATGTACATGGGTTGAGGAGGATGGCTAACCCATGCGGGTTAAGGATGATGGACCACTAAAGAATGACCGATCTACTGTAATAGTTTGTATATGATGTGATCTAGAACTATCCTCAATGGTTGTGTTAGCTAGAGATGATGACTAACCCCTATGAGTCAATGATGACAGAATAATTACATTGACCATGAATGATGAATGACGTGTGTAGTCAATAAATGTTGGTATTGTAGGTGGCTCATAATCAAGATTAGCTTGTTGTGGAGTTTCTTCTTGATCTTATTTTGGAGTTCGTCCATGTGTTCATCATGTACATTTTTTTTGTGTCATAACACACTACTAAAAAACTGTAATATTTGTTAAACTCCTAGGATCCAATTATAATGCTTGTTCATTTTCATTTCTATGTCATTTTGAAGTGATAAATCCATAAGTCTCAATCCTATCCGATATCTTCCCCTATGTACGACTCATCTAAATTTCAATAAGAAAAATACTTAAATTATAACTTTAAGATAAAATAATATTTAATACCTTATTTTGACAAAATGATTCATAAAAATGGAAATAAAAAAGAAAAAAAATCATTATTCTATAAAAATAATGTCTAACCATGTAGAGAAATCTGTAAAGCAACAATCATGCATTAACTAAGCTTGTACAACTAACAAGAAATGAGCATAATGAATTAGAATAAAAGGATAAAACCTAAATGATGGATTCAATTAAAGTGAGGACACAATAGAGCATAAGTATGAATTATGCATGCCCACCAAAAACACATAATTTCCATTCAGAAAGGTGTAATTTTAGACCAAATGTACGTCAATTTCACATATACATACATGTTTAATTCATAGACTAGAAATATAATTTGCAACCTATTATATACTCTCAAATATACATACATTCTCATATACTTGAGAAGTTTATATCTATTTCACACCAATATACTCTAGTCTTAAAAATTTTAAACCAAGTTGCATTAGTAGCTAATGCTTCCTTGTTCAACATGCATGAGGAGTTCATGCTTCCTTTCCTTAGCTGCATTAGGAGCTAAGGGTTCCCTTTAGTAGCATTAGTAGCTCACACTCCCCTTTATTAAATGTGTTATGAACTTGCTCCACATTCCCTCACATGCGTAAGGAACTCACACTTCTAGCTACAACTTGCGACAAAACTTGGCGCTGCCTTGTAGGTTGCGGCATGTGCACTTATCGTCCCCTGCTAGGTCAAGTAGTCATGAGCGTTGGTGTGAAGATAACAAATCTACACATAATTCACATATCTATATCAGCAATGTATATATTTGAAAATTAAAGCAAGATATTTACATTGGAGGACGTTGGAAGATGCAAATATTCACAGATCTAGGTTGGAGAATTTAAGATGAGAAGAGAAGTGAGAGTTGTGTGTTGCATGAGTTGTGAATGAAGATGAGCATAGTGGTTAGGGTTCATGAATTTAATAAGCAGGGAATTATAGAGTGAGTAGGGATAGGTTGGTAAGGAACTAAATGAAGGGTAGGTTGAATATTTCAGATTAATTTATTTTCTTTAATATAGTAGCTACTTTATTTTATATCTAGCTCTTCATTAGTCTACTCTAATGGTTGTAATTCATGCCATTTTAAAATAGTAATATAGACTTACCAAATTTTTATTAGAAAATGTGATGATCTTTGATTATTGATCTATTGTTAAATATGTTGTTAGGTGATATGTAGAAAAAAAAGGAAGTAATAGTAGAGGATGAATGACAATGGAACAGTTATGATTAATATCAATTTTTTTCTTTTGTGTATAAAAAAAATCACAGATGCCTTTTTAAACTTTATTAAATATTCGAAGGCATTAGCTCATTTGTTAGCGGCAGCCGACAAGAATTGAGAAAGATAACGTATGGGAAGAAATGAAAAAAAAAGAAAAAAGATTTATACTTTATTAAGGAACTTGTCTTTTTGGTTTTCTGCATCCGCCCAAAATACCATATTCTTCTGTTAATTTTCTCTCTCTTCTCGTACACTATTCAAACCTCTTCCGAAACCAAAATCACCAAACCCTTTCGTTCAATTTCCTCTCGCCCCTTTCATTTCTTCCATCTTCTCTGAATTTAACTCCATAATCGGAGTCCCTTCCGTCATTTCTTATATTACCGCCGATTATTAAATCCCTGAACTTGAGAATTGCAGTCTGAAATTTGGTGGCGGGGAAAGGAGATTGGCTCATTCAGGAGCTTTAGAGGTGTGATCCGAAGACGATTCGAATAATCGGAGGTGGATTCTTGATATCTGAATGCTTTGAACTTGCGAGTTTCTAATTTCGATTATTGGTCTGCTTTTAACGACGGCATTTCGTTGGTTCACGTAGTTTTGTGAAACGTTTGGCTATGGCATTCAATTATTGACTGTGTTAGTATTCAATTCATCTGGTATGATGATTTGATCTTTTTCTATTTTTTAGTTGTATTTTTTGTTTGTGGAGCTGAGAGGAAGCATGGTGTTCATATCATCATATGGGTTGGGGTTTTAGGTTATGTGCTGTTGTTTTTGAATTGTATGCATTATGAAATGCTTTTATTTTTTTGATGTTTTTGACTCGGTTAAGATTCATATGTTGTTTATTTTTACTTCAGGAGATGGTTTTTCCTCGAGTTTGATTTTGTTAATGGAGTGAGCTGAAATTTGGGATACTCCAGCCAATTATCGTTACATTTGATCAGTAAATGATGGATCGTGGTCTGTAAATGTGAATCGTTTGGATTTAGAATTATAAAAGTGTCTGTTTTCCGCTGGAAGATGTATTGTTTCCCCCCCTCTCTCAGTACTGACATTCCTCTGGATACAAATTGTTGTTTCCTGCTAGAATAGACCGTTCTTGTAAGTTGACAATTTTAACATGGGATTGCCGACACTTGAGGTGGACTATAGTTGAGAAGCGCTGTAAGCCTCCCTTGTTGTTGTGTATCATTTTGCTTAGCTAAGTACTATTGAAAAGAAATGAGGAAAGTTCATCCTAGAGAAAGATTATGAGCTAAGATTTCTTTTGTCTTTGTGTCAGTATTAATTGTATTATTGAACTCTTTTTGTGCATACAGCAATGATGACAGTTTGTCTTTTGATTTTGGGCTTGGAATTGGTCTGCCACATTTGCATAGAGGGTTTTCCAAGAGTTTGCATGTTGAAGATAGTTTTATTTGGTAGTTTTATACGATAGAGTTGATTTAAAAAGTTATCTAGGGGACAAACACTAGGTCTTCCAATGTTATAAAATATTTTGATGTTTTTGTAGTTGCATACTGCCAAACCTTTTTGCATATTTCGCAGTTCTTTGTTTACAAGGCTGTACTTGTGGCTCTATGCATGAATGAATCTGGTAATACTTGTTTTGTATCTGTGGGATGCTCATGCTGGTGTATGCCAAGTTATGGCTGGACTAGCACTTGAATGCCACTGTTTTTTACACCAATTTTTAGCGTAGGCAAGGTTGTTTAAGGCTCAATTGTGGAAGCAACCTGCATTTGCTGTAATAGCATGTCGGGAAGATATCTTATTTTGACCCGGTTCTTATTTCTCCTGCAGAGTGTTCATACAATATAGTTCAGAAGAATTTTATAGTATACTTTGATAGTTTTGACATCTGATGATCAGATATTTCTGAGATAATTGTGATCAATCACAATCACAAACTTCTATGTAGCAAGGTGCCTGCATATTCTGTTTTTAATAGCTATGCAGAAGAGTGGAAGTGTTTCCAATAATACATCTTCCCAGCTGACAACTCAACAGTCTTTTTGCCGATTGGGATTGTGTTCTCAAACAACTACAGGGCAGCACTGCTCTCCAGTTGTTTTTCCCGAAAAATGTAGCAAAGTTAAGGTGTCAAGACGGACTGGATCTAACCCTCATGTTGATGACACACTGAAAGTAAAGAGAGAAGAACATAGAATTGACATTGGAGATGAAAAGTCTGATCTGTTGGGATATGAAGTTTTTTTGGGAAAGCTGGTATTGGATAAGAGAAAGACAAATAAAAGTACCGATGCACAGACTTCTTCTGAAACAGCAAATCAGGAAGTTTTTGATGCCAAACTTACAAGCAGGGCACTTGTTTGGGGCTCTAATACATTATATTCGGAGGATGTGATTTCTGTGAGTTCTTTTGAAGTTGTTTATTGTCCTTTATAAGTTATGTTTGTTGCTTTGGGTTCTTCTCATCCCATCATTCTAATTTGAATTCTATTTTGCCAGGTATCATACAGTGCTGGTCTCAGACATTTTACTGTACATGCTTATCCAATAACAAAACATATCTCTTGCTTCATGAAACCAAGAAGGTGTAGAAAGGACTTTCGCTTCTTGGCATCAAATCGAGAGGAAGCCCATCAATGGGTTAGTGGCTTTGCAGATCAGCAATGTTTCATAAATTGTTTGCCTCATCCACTAGTATCATCAAAGAAGCAGTCTTCAGATCTTATTTCTAGCGAACTTCTTTTTGAAGCACCTATAAAATGCAAAACCCCACCAAAAATGTTGGTGATATTAAATCCTCGGTCAGGACGTGGTCGTTCAAGCAAAGTGTTCCATGGGATGGTGGAACCTATATTTAAGGTATGTTACGTGTATGGTTTGTGATATTATCCATTTATCATTAGCAATGCAATAATTAATTTGTGCTCTTGCAAATTTCTCTAGCTAGATATTTTCCTAGTAGCTTAAGGAAGAATGATCCAAGCGTATCTATGGAGGCAATTGTTGTTTTTAATCAATTTGTCAAAATGAAACCTTTGCCCACTAAATTCCATTAGCGACTTGTGCTTTTCATCACATCACTCCTCTGGTGTATTTTAGGGCATTTATTGGACAAATCTTTGAAAAATCTAGATGTGCTGTAGTGATTTAAATGTGCTATTAAGGTCTTGAATCTCGTCACTGAGTTGTGGGGCAAAGAACTAGAACGAATGAGAGAAATGAAAAAATGAGAAGTTGAGAGTTGAGAAAGACCTTGAAATAGAGCTAGAAAATTAACTTGATTTATACGAAGTTCTAGGATTGTAATTAATGAATTATTCTTCAGGATAGCTTATAATCTAAAATAGTATATCTAGCTAAAAGATACTTGACTATATCGAGCTATTTTGTTTGCGCGCTAAGCACTTATGACTAATATCTAGAAAGCTATTATATAATATATATTTTTTATTTATAAGATTTTGAATAAAATGTAGAAAGATATTATTCCATCCAGTTTAGCCTGCCAATGGACCCAATTTCCATTGGACCACAGTTGTCGGCTTGCCATATTCTATAATGTGTGTGCAGTCCATAACATTGCCTCCATCTCAAAAAATGTTTGTCCTCAAGCTCAAAATAGAGATTGATATGGACACAGTTATACTAGGCTCAATTATCTTTTATTTGATATTATTTAGCTTGATTAACTAGTATCTTTTATGTTAGGATTTAGTTGGAAGATGCTAAATATCTATTAGGTTTTCACATAATATATAATTAGTTATCTTTTAGTAAATGGTAAATATCTTTAGGGTGTGACATATTTACCTAGGTAATTAAGATTTACAATCTAATACCTAGTATTCCTTACCTTATTTGCAAATCAGATAGCAAACTTTTGATAATAATAAAAATAATATGAAATTAATGTTAATAATTATAAAAGTAACAATAATGATATCTATAATAGTACTGTTAATGAAAAAATATATATAAATTATGAATGCAAAATAACAATAATAACGCATTTAATATTTGCAAATTAGATCAAAAGAAAAGTTGGACAAAGCAAACAAAGCCTAAGCCCACTTCTTGAGTTGTATTACAAATAAGGCATTATGCCATGTGCATGAAGCAAGTTGGGAGAATTAAAAAGTTGTTAATTCCCTAGCCTTTTGCTCTTTGACTCTCTCTCAAACCCTAATCCTAATTCCCACTCATTTAGACTCAACTAATTCCCTTTAATTAACTTATCCTTCCCTTGGATTTATCTCATCCCATGGAAGCCATACCTAATTTGGCTATGGTTCAAGCAGAGGTAGGTAACCAGGAATCTTAGATGCAGGAACATACCATAGATATTGCAACTATTGATTAGTATGAATTTTGCCTCTAGCAATGTTTGTATTGGTCTAGATGTAGGCATCCTTCCATCAACTATCTTGGTGCTAGTGAAAGATTGATTCTGCAAAAATCATTTTAAGAAACAATTGACATAATCAAAATATGTGATAGACATCTTAAAAAAACCGTGAAATACTTAAGAGTGTAAGAGGAGGTAGAGCAGAAGTAGAAGTAATATGAATCAAGATACTAATATTTATAAAATGATTAATAATAAAATAATCTAACCTATATATCCATAATTTGAGAATAGTGGAAAAAGTTCTTAGAATTTAGTTTTTCTTTGAACCATTTATATTTTCTCCTTTTTTAACTTTTCTTTTATTTCACCCACATTCTTCAATGTGTTTTTGGGGTCCACCCTTAACATCTTAATTGATGTTTTGTTTTTTCCTCTCAATTTGTGTATCAAATATATATTTTACACTCATATTTCCATATTTTCTGTATATGATAAAATATCATGCAAGTAAGTAAGACATATTTTACAATTATAATCATTATCGAAATGGGATAATTCATTTATGATAATAAATCTATTGATTGTATTATTATTTTAAAATATCAATACACTGATGGGCTAATAAACTGGTAATAAAAAGTAGCAAAAAAGGCATTTAATAGAAAATTTGACTATCTTAGATTCTTAATGACTACTAACTACACAAATGACCGAAGTAACACACATACAACACAAGCTTGTAACAAAGTAGATAGTATGATGAAATAAGGAGCACTTATTAATTTAACATCATTAATAAGCCTAATAAATCTAGTATGACAGATGCATCATGTCTAAACTCCTAGACTAGTCTGGGAAAACTATCTATTTGAAAGTGTTCTATATGAAGACTCTTGCACTACAACTGTAACACCTCAATTTTTAGAATTAAAAATTTTCATTCGAAGAGTTAGACGTGGAAGCTAAAGTAATAAAAACGAAAGGTGTTGCCGCCACACTTGGTGCAAGTCTGGTTTTTTCTACTATTTTCATACCAAGTGCTAAGGCTAAAATCATTACTCCGCTTAAGTTAATAACATGATTACAAGAATAAGATTAGAGAAACAAATAGATCTATATCGTTCTAAATAAAAACAATACCAGACATTACGAAACTTATAGAGATATAAATAGGAAGGCACAAGAATCTAAATACAATAGAAAACAAAATAACAAAAGGGATACCGGATGGCGGATAGTCCTAAGCGCTCAACCTATTTTATTAGCCTTCAGCTGATCTCGCAAACTAACCCATTGAATAGGTAAGGGCATACAATTAAGTATTAGTTCTGATATGCAATATCGGCTGATACGCGATATTTTAGAATTTCACGTATTTATCAGTGATATATCGGTTATCAGCCGATATTTTCCAATATTTTACAGATATTTATCTATATATGCCAATATTTATAGATATTTGCTAATATTTATTGTGAAAAAAAAAAAAATCACACCGCAACAATCGCGACATATAATATATCATTAGCGACATTTCGATACCGCGACCACAATTGTGATCGTAATTTTATTGTTTGGGCATGGGACCGCGAAAGAAACCCTTCAGTATAACAGTACTGAGCAACCCATTATGCTAAATTAATATAAAAAAAATAGTATGGAATACATACAAGGCATACAACAGAACATGGTTTAAACATTGAAGAATACATGCATTGATTGGAATACGATAATCATTCATATAATCAAATACCACCAAGGACCTATGCTATTCAAACTCGCACTAGAACAACTGAAATTTACCAATTGAACATTCAAGGGATGCTCTTTGAAGTATAATTAAAACCAGCATCACCTCAAATCATAACAATAACATCGGTCACAAAGTTCATTATTAATACCATTAGATCTCATTTATCATAGGCAGACTCACAAGCACAAGACCAATAAAGTCCACACCAATGTTGGTAGGCACAAAGGTTGTGACCAATCTAATAATCCAATAATTTATCAATTATTTTTGTTTTTATTTACTCAAGGGGAGATCAGTCGACCCAGAGACACTAAGATACTCTAGTCATACCGACGCCCAAGGCAACACAATATTCTACTACTATCAATCTAAGGACACAAAGGTACACGAACATAACACAATACCTTGTTGACAAAGACACCTAATCCACAAGTATGCACATTCTCTATTAGTCCACAAAGCTAAATAGAGATATATAGGGCCTAACTAGGACACTAAGGCACACTAGCAAAAATCCATCTCAACCATCAGCTAAACTACGTCTTTAGGGTAGTGACTTCTAAAGAGTCACCATTCTTGATCTTGAGGTCTTTCACTTTAAGTATTAGTATTTTGTTAAGGTGACCACAAAATCACAATCAATCACATATATTCGGTTTCCATATTTAACCATTTTACTCATTTCCCACTTATTTGGTGTACCCATAAACAAGATCATTGCCAAGGTCAATTATAAAAATATACTAAGGTCATTCTAGGCTCAATCATTCACATTTGGGCGCATTAGGCTGAAAATGACCAAAATACCCTTGAGATCAAAATTACTACATTAACATCCTCTTTAATTATTAAATCCATTTTATTTATAGATTTTTCATGAAAAGGCTAAAAAATAATAATTAAATTATTTATCATGCAATTAAGTTATCAAATAAGTCAAATGACCACTTTGTCCTTAATCATGATTCAACACATAAATTGTAGCATGCGTATCTAATGCATCCAAAAACACGTAATTTCATGCTCAACAATATATAATACATATTTGACATGCTTGTCAGGATAAATATCATAACACACTAAAAAATGACCAAATTGCCCTTAGAGCACACATCCATGATTATTATTCTATATTTATATCTAAGTATGCTCAACCTATCATTTTCTACTTATATGCCATACTTTCGTACCAGAATTATTTTACATGAGATAACACGCTCTTTTTACCGAAGTTCATTATAACAATAATATACACATAATTATAGGATAACAAATCATATTTAACATATTTCATACACAAAAATCCTAATGTACTATTATGCGATGTTTGACATTTTAGGAGAGTATAAAAGTTACCTGTTTTCCAGCAAAAATACGAATTAGTTGTATCCCACTAAAATTATAAGGTCCCACTAATCAAACATTCGTACGTAAAAATAATACTGCAATTACCAAATTATATTTCATAAATAAAATAATAATTATAATATTAAAATATGTATTTTTTTAAATTATCAAAATACCCTTATTAAAATAGGGTACCAAAAACCATAAAAACCAAAACTACTTCATACTGCATGCGCAGCGTGAGTAGTGCACACAAAGGGGGGCTGTGCTGGGCTCTTTGGCAGGCAAGAAGGGAGAGGTAGTGGTGGAGATGGTGGTGATGGTTGGTGCTGGTCGATGGTTGAGGGTGGCACGATTAGTGGTGGCTGGTGGTGGGCTCTGTTGGGGCAGCGCTGCTTGGAGGAGATGGTTGATTGCGAAGGAGGTGGTGCAGGAGGGACGATGAGGTTGTGGTAGGGGCGGTGAACGAGAATGATGAGGGAGGAAGGAAGAGGGTGGTGTGTGGCTGTGAGGTGGTGAGGCAGGCTGGGAGATTACAATAGAAGTTGCCAAAGTAGGAGGAGCAACGATACTTTTTGCTGTTGTCCAAGGGTGCGTAATGGTGGAATGTGCGGAGAGTAGGGGATAGGGAACGAAAGAAATCACTGCAGGGGAGGAGAAGAAGCAAGGCTTGGTAAGGGAGAAGAGAGAAAAAGAAAAAGAGGAGGAGGAGAAGGAGAAGAGGAGGGGGGTCGGCTATGGCGATGGGAGAAGGTGGTTGGTGCCAGCGACGTGTGTTGGAGGTGACGCACGGGCGTGGTGATGGTGGTTTTTGTGAAACCAAACAAGTCCGAGAAGGGGCAGGGGAGAAAGGAGAAGAAGGAAAGACGACGACGAAGAAGATGATAATTCGACGATGGTGGAGGGTGGTTGTAGTGGTGTTGGGCTCGATTGGATGGGCTGGGAGGATGGTTGCGATAGATGGTCGAGGAAGTGGAACCAAACAGAGCTGAGAGAGAGGGAGTAGGGGATGCTAGTGGTCGAGGATAAGTGTGGAGCTGGGATGAGGAAGGTTGAGGTGCAGAGGGACTGAATGGGTGTCTTTAGTGGAGGAATCGCACGGAAATGGAGAGGAGCAAGGCCTGTGAGATTGGTTTGGTTGGGTTGGAGAGGAAAGGTGCAGAGGGACTGGGTTGCGATGCACAGATGTGGCGGCTAGGCATGGCTGGAGGCTGCGTTTGGGATGAGTTTTCGAACAAAGGAAAGAGAAAGGGAAGGAGTGTTGTGTAGGTTGTGTTTGGGGTGTAGAGTGTTGGGTTGTTGCGTTAGGATGACACCGGCGATGCAGGGAGAGCACAAGCAGGGGCTGTTGAATGGGCTGGAAGAAGAGGAAGGGAGTAGGGCTAGGTGGTTGAGGAGATGCATGTGTATGTATACGTATACATGTAGATGGGAAGAAGGGGTATGGTTCGGCATAAGGGTATAGGCAGTAGTGAAGGTTGTAGCGTGAGGTTAAGGGGAGACAGGGAGAGTGTTTGGGTGAGGGAAATGGGGCATGGTAAGGGATAGATTAAGTTTATTTTATTTTGTTTATTATTTTAGTTTTAGTTTGATTAGGTTAGGGTACCGGGTAGGTAAAATATATTGGAAAAAATAATTAGGTTTAAAATAAGTTTAGCACGAAGGAAAAAGGTAAAATAATTGGGGAAAATATTTAGAAAATTATTTGGGTTACGGTCCTTACGGATCAAAGGTTAATAATAAAATAGTAAGGCTAAGGTTTAACGGTTTTTTTGAAAAAAAAAATGCCAAACACCTGAAAGTAAAGGTTATAAAATTTCAGGGTGCTATAACAACTCCCTATGCATGGCTGTCCTCCATTAGTCCTAGTATGGCCAGTCTCACTTGGTCACAACACCCCTAATCTTTTTAGGTCTACTTCTTTGCGTGTTACATCCTCTTAACATAATCTTCTCCTAACTTTTCAATGGGACAACTTAGTGGTAACATAGTTGAACTATCGAAGGCTTGCCTTAGGCAAATTACTTTTAATAGCTATCGCTCTACCTTCTCTTTTATCTTTTCATTTTTTATAGTAAGTTTGCACATCCAATGTAGACAAATAATAAAATTATAGTAGATGTCACAATTGCAGTTACGGTCGTTGTAACATTATATTAGAGCATCACGAATGATAAATAATATGTTGCTATCATCACAACATCTTTTATTATTATTATTGTTGTTGTTATTATTATTCAAAATATGATTTTATATCAAAATCTTGTTGTTTTTATTTTTTATAGTATATTAGATTCATTTAATAATTATTGATTAGTCTTAGATTCATTCAATAATTATTGATTAGTCATAAGTTACAGTTTTACTACATATTAAAAGAAAAATAAAACTAGTTATTTTCTTGTATATGTTTATTACATATCGAACTTAATTCTGAATTTTTAAATAAATTTTCTTAAGTAAGTTAATATATTTTTATGAGAAAATCAATTTAATAATATATACTAGTGAATTATTGGGTGTAATATTGATTGATATTCAATATATTGTGGGTATATCGACAATACGGGCTTGAAATAATTTCTATGTTCTGTGTCACCAATATTACATATTGACTGTCCTAAAACCCAATACAAAATGCCGATATACGGGCTAATATTTGTTTCCATGTGTAGCATCCTCATTTCTACTATCATCTTCTTACAAAGTTAGATACACTTCAATGGCCAACACTACGCCTCATATCATAGCTGATGTAATGACCACTTGGTCAAAATATGGATACATGCAACATATTTAAGCAATTGAATCATAGGCATCTTTATTAGGAGGATAATTATTCTAATGGACCAAAAATTCTACAAAATTGGAGCCAAGGTCCATAACCAACAAATCATTAGCATCACATCAAAACAACCTGGTTTTTGCCCCTGTTACGGGGACCTCCTTATCTCATGGGATGGTTCACATTGGGAAGTCAAGCTTGTAAGTGGCCATGACACTGATGTAATTTAGCATGTTATCATCGTTGACCATAACAAGCAGTGGATTGTCGGCTGCTGTTTCTCTAGATGGAATTTCGATGGTAGTCTATAGCTGAATTATTGGTCTGCCATCTATACCCATTGGTCCAACAAATGATTTATCCTTAGAGTTGTCTTTTACCTCCTTTTTGACCTCATAGGTGCAACTCAAATTGCTATTTTTGTTATTTTGCTATCGCGGATCTTCACTTCCGTGTGCTGAAGCTCTTGGTAAATTCCTTGAGGTTGTTGTTTATCTCTAGTTGCTAGACATTTGTTGATCATGAGATAGGCCCATCACCAGACCCATTAGGGTGAAGATCAGTTAGAGTCCTATTACATTAACAAGTAGCAAACATTAGTTTTAATTAATTCTTAGTGGGTTTTAAATAATTGTCTTATTCATGCATTAGGTTAATAGGTCTTGTTAATAAAATGCTTGTTAAACCCTAGCTTGCTCTCCAAGTTGTGTTCAACTATAAATAAGAAGCTATATCCCAAATTAGGGAGAGTTATCTTGTCTCTTTTAATTCCATGGGGTTACCTTCGAATCTTCCATGACCCTGTTGCGGGTAGATCCCTAACTAAGGATCCTAATAAATTAGTATCAGAGCTTGATGTTGTACTTAAGGAAGCCTTGAATGGGATCACAAGTATCATCAATGGACATGAAATGAGTTAGGAATGTAGGGAAGAGATGCAACAGATGGACTGGGGCATATTGCCAGATTTTTTTGAATGTAAAAACCTCTTGCCAAAGATCAGCAAACAACAGTCAGTGGCTACCATCATCAGCCAAGGTCATAGGCGACTGCTATCACCAATAGAGGTCATCAGCATGGCCTCCACACTACCTTAGTATGTGCATGAGCATTTGAGCAATCCTGTTAATATTCGCCAACCAGTTACTGCCTTTACCGCTCTCTTGCACCTATTACCTGCCGCCCTAGCCTCTTCTCCAACACATCTCATTACCACTATTCTACTTCGCGGCCATGGTGAGGGCTTTGGTTCCCACTGCCGACCCTCCTTGGGTCTTGTCAACCCTCCTCAATCACCTCGACCCTAAAACTACTGATGTTGCCCACAACATCACAAAACTCATTCCTAGCCCTTTGCTCACTATTGTCGAGCCTCTAGTCCCTATCATTGCCACTACTGCACCCTTGCAAGCACTTGGTGGCTAACGACACATACCCCCAAACCATACAATAAAACCGCGGTCGCGGTCGCGATTGCGGTCGCGGTCGCGGTGTCGCGGTATCGGAGTGTCGCGGTCAATAAATTATGTGTCGCGGCCGTCGCGGCGTGATTTCTAATTTTTTTTTCACAATATGGATTAAATGGTATTTATTCATCATTTAATTACTTATACAACTATGCATGAAGGTTATATGTTATATTAGAAGTCTTTAAATGACTTATTATATGTTAAATTATTCTAACAACACTACTTTTGCTAATTAATAAATAATAAGTTATTA
The DNA here is from genome assembly GCA_030549775.1 of Tamarix chinensis. Lineage (NCBI taxonomy): Eukaryota > Viridiplantae > Streptophyta > Magnoliopsida > Caryophyllales > Tamaricaceae > Tamarix > Tamarix chinensis. Next base: position 107,696,855 of record CM060176.1, on the reverse strand, counting down.
TATGTTAAATTATATGTTATAAATTTATTATATGAAAATTTATAAATAACTTATTATCCATCTATTAATTTTAACCATGTATTAATTTAATTAATATTAAAATTACTTAACTAATTAGTATTCAATAATCATACAAAATTATTAATAATAAACCGTTATTAATTTATTATAGTACATAACTGCATATATTAACAATATATTTAAATTATAATAATTATAAGTATTAATTTATCCATATACTAATTTAATTAATTATTAATATCACATCATTACTAGGCTAAGTATTAATATTTTATTTAAAAAATTCATATACGTAGCATATGAAAATTAGCAATATATTAATATATTATTTAACTAATAAATAATAGTTAATTAATAAAAACTAGATAACATAAGTTAAGTAAATTAGTTAGTTAATTAATAAAAAAGAAATAATATTATAGCATATTAGTAGCATAATTCAACATAAATTATTTAAATATTTTATATTTACTAAATAAGAAATATTTATACTAAATTACTAATTGTTGAGGTAGTTCGACCGTTTACTGTGATGTATCTTATAAGTTATAAGCTAATATCGGTGGTTACTGTACTAGAGTATCAATTCTCAAAGTCAAAGTGTCAAACTCTCAGACTCAGTTATAAGCTAATATCTTATAAGTCATAGGCTTCGACGGTCCAGACTCTTCCTCGAGTGCTACATGAAAATACGCGATTTCATTCTATGTTCCAGACTCCAGAGTGCTCGACTTCGAAGTTCGACCTCGAGTACTCGAGCTGCTCGACTCTTCCGGAGTGCTCGACTTCGACCTCGAGTGCTCGAGCAGCTCGAATCTTCCGGTCGTCCTGTTAGCAGACTTCCGCTTCGAGTTCCAGAGTTCCCACACGGCCACACCTCCAATCCAAGGTTACAGCTATTGGTCACCGTTCGCCGCTCGTCGTCTGCCGCTGGCCAGTCGCCGTCCGCCGCTGGCCAGTTGTCGTCCGCCGCTCGCCGCCCGATTCTACGGTTTCGGGTTGCGGGTTAGTGTTTTTTCCTTTCTTCCATCAATAACTGCTAGTTACTGTAGGGTCACCGATATTTCGGACAATATCGCCGATATTTTCCAACATCCGATATTGCGCCGAAATATCGGCGACATCGTCGTGAATTTCTCCCTCCGTCGCGTTTCGGTTGTTTCGCGTCGCGGCAGGCACCGATTCCGCGAAATTGCGGCCGATACGCAATATCGGACCCGCGATTTCATTCCATGCCCCAAACCCTATATTGCCCTTTGACACCCCTCCCCAAAACCCTCATTGTCAAGCCTCTGCCCCCTTCACTACCATTGTTACACCCTTACAACCACTTGTTGGTCACCAACAAAACAAGAAGCCCCCTAAACCCTCCACAACCCCTCTACACCCCTCCGCAACGACAAACCCAAACACCCTAAAATCTTAGCCTACTTATCATACACTCCTTGAATCAACAACCGCCATCCACTAGTCTGTTAGCACCCTTATTGAGTCTTGCAAGCCCTGTGTCACCTTAGGTATTCCTTTGCCACAACCATGGTGTATGTTAGGCCCCCGCTGCATCTCAACACCCTATGAAAGCCCTCTACTGCCACCCTTATACCTTCACCTATTGTCAAGAAGCCTCCTTATCCACTAGATCGCCTCAAGCTAACTACTTCAAGCACCAATAGGGTTGTGATCAAGCTCTTACCACATTTGAACACCCTTCATTGGTCCCAATTGAGCCTTAGGACTAATCATTGCGTGTTATTTCTTCGCCTGCTATCAAAGTATCATTTGTCTTGAGACCGGAATGAATTTGCGGATCTTATTGGGGGCCAACCCAATCACCCAAAATAGGAGTGAGTTTAGGTTATTTGATTAGTGACTCAAGCGACTTATGTTTTGTTTTTGGATTGCTCTTAGGTCCTATTAAGGTAGACCCATGATCCACGGGACATTTTCTGCCACTAGCAGGTCGACTAGTTTGCCCTCCTTGTCCCTTGGCAACCCTACTAAGTTGCCTAATTTATGATCATAGGTCAACACTATTCTGTCCTGCTCAAGATTCTTGTTCTACTACTGAAACATCACACATTTGTTTTGGCTGGTGATTGCCCCTAACCTGTTTGATCACTCATTGGCATGGAACTATGGTTCAAGTTGACTGAATAACTATCGAATCCAGCTATTGCAGAGTTGGTTGCTGCTTTTGGTTGCTTCATTCTTGTTATGAGCTTGAGGACAAGCTCGTTTTTAAGAAAGGGATGATGTTATAGTCCTTAGACATGGGCCTGAGTCACCGCTAAGTCTATTAGGGTCAGACCAATTTTAGTCTTAGTATGTTAGATTTGAGTCTATTAATAAGTACATGCTTTAGTTCTTATTGATTCTTGTGAGCTTTAGCTAATTAGCTTATATATGTATTAGGGCTGATGTATCTTATTAATAAAAATCTGGTTATTCCCTAAGCCTGCTGGACTGTAGCTTGCTTCCCAAGCTGTAATTAATCAGAGGCTATAGTTGGAGGGTTAACAACCTTTACTCTCTCTTCTCCTCTCTTGTTCTCACAAATCCTAACTCTAATTCCCCCACAAATTCATAATCAATCAATTTCCATCAATCCCTTCTAATTCCATGGAATTTGCTTCTAAATCTTTCCATGACCCTGCTGGCTGCTGCAGCCAGATCCTCAACTAAGGATCCTAACAATTGTGCACTATATATCAAGTCTCTCGATTGCCTCTAGTGCCAATTTGTTACACTCTCAAATAGGGCTGTAAACGAGCCAAGCCGAATACCCCTAGGCTTGAGTTCGGCTCATTTAGCTAAACGAGCCTAAAATGATGTTTGGGCTCGGCTCGTTTAACTAAACGAACGAGCCGAACCGAGCTTTTAACGAGCCGAGCTCATGAACCAAAGCCAAAAAATGAACCGAGCCGAACCCGAGCTTCACTTTTAGGCTCGTTTAACTAAACGAACGAGCCGAACCGAGCTTTTAACGAGCCGAGCCGAGCCGAATACCGAACTGGCTCAGCTCATTTACGACCCTACTCCCAAATCTTGTTGGAGGGTTGTGGTGCAAAGAACCATAACGAATGAGAGAGATGGAAACCGAAAGTTTGAGAGAGAGATCTTGAAAGAGAGCTTGAGAATTAACTATTCAATTCTCCAATTTAATTTATTCATAACCCAGAGGTCATAGGTCTACAAATTCCTAGGATTACAGTTAAAAAGTTATAAGGATTAAGCATGTGACTAAAAGTGACTAGAAATAATTGTCTTGTGTTCTGAACACTTATTTCCTAAATATTAACTAATATTTAGAATTTATAAAGATATGCATTTTGGCCAGCCAATAAGCCCAGTCCATTGGACAGCAGCTGCCACCCTCTCTGCTGCGTGATCCATAACATATTAACATGTTCCAAGCCATGTCAAGCTATTGCATCGATTTGTTGGGGTGGGCACATGGAAATTTTGTAGCCATTATAATCTCTGTGGGTAATTTCTCATTGTTCTCCAATCTCTATGTTTGATAGATTTTGTAGGCATATGGCCGTGTATAGTGTATACCATGTGCGTCTTCAATTTTTCAATTGCCCACAAGTTTGTCACTTGGTATTTAATGATTTCTGTGATAGCAATTCTTTAGTTGAAAGTTAAATATCATGAAAGGAACAAATATCTAGAGGTGTTTCAGTAAAGTAATAAATGCTTTTAATTTTCAATAAAGGAATAAATGTTGCTGTGAAAGTTTAAGTAATAAATGCTTTTAATATCTGATAAAAGAATAAACATTTTGTTTAAGGAATAAGGAGTCTTCATAATTATTCCTTATATGATGTAAACTAAAAATGTTTATTCCTTTATAGAAAACTGTAAGCCATTTCTTTCTTCAACTTTCAGGCACGATAAGTTTATTCCTTTATTGGAAATCAGAAAATGGTTGTCTATATTGTAAGAACAGCTAGACAAGTATTCCTCTAATGACATTTAACTCTTTTTGTTAGAATATATCAAAATATTGGCTGATGTCTGAACTTGGTCCTTATGCAAGCAGTGCCATTCTGCTACGTGTTGGGCTTCTCTGATGTGAATCTGCTTATCAAAATAGATTTCTTCTTTTCCTGAAGGAAACAATAATAAGATCTATGGACAGTAGTATAAACAGTAATGAAATGGTTAGCTGGTTTAGGAATTTCTCTCTACATAAGTGTGATGCTTCCTGTTTTTATTTTTATGGACAACATATGTTCCTCCTATCTTTCAAGATTTTCTTCTATCATGAACTACTTGACTCATGCATGATAAACTAATGTATCTGGCCACCAATATGTGTCAGTATTGTCCTTATCTTTGCAAGTATATTCTTACAAAAGTACGTAACCTCCTTATATCTTGCAAATGTGGCAGCTTGCAGGGTTCAAATTGGAAGTAGTCAAAACAAATTCTTCTGGTCATGCTAGAAAACTTGCATCCACGGTTGACTTAAGTACCTGTCCTGATGGTACCCAGAGATAATACGTTCCTTTGTATTTGCATTTCCGGGTTGTGTTTAACCAATTTTAATACCTTTGCTTTACATTTGTTTGATGATGTCTTCAAATTCACTCTGCAGGGATTGTATGTGTAGGTGGTGATGGTATTGTGAATGAGGTTTGTGCTCATCACTTCCTGCTTTTACCTCATGGCCACCACTTTAAAATAAGATGAAGAGTCTGTTATCATCTTCAGTACGCTTTGAATTGAATTTTGATTCTAAGTTAGCAATACTTAGTAGTCAATGCTATTTCTTCCCGCTAATTTAGAGGTTGAGATCTTGAGCTCTGTTCCCTCATGGCCATTCTTGTCGTGGCAAGAGGAGAAAGAGAGCCATGAATTATTAGCCATTAGTTTCACGAAATGGGTCAGGCAAGTGCCACTTGCATCATACTTGATAAAAGCATTCACCTATCATTGGGAGTTCGTGCATGAAGCATTGCTATCATTTGCATGCTTTGAGATGCTGCCCATTTTTTTCTTTTGGTAGTTGTTGTTGTGTGTGTGTATTGTAATTTCCCCCTTTTTGGTGTATCAACTATTTTTATTTGTGAACAGTCTGTCACTAGCCTACAATCTAGTGGAGTTGAGGCTGTTTACATCCAGATCTGGACCCCTCCAGACCTTGCCGGTTGTGGGATTAATAATAGGTTGTTGTCATTGGTGTATGAGCTATTTATTTACATTAATAGCATGATTCCAGTCCTCTACCACCAATTTTGTATATTTCTTCCTTTTATAGTGGGGATTGGACATCCACGTACTTATATTCTATATTCTTTCTCAGAAGTGATGCAAGCTGAATGGATGTTTTGACTATCCAGGTGTTGAATGGTCTGCTGAGCAGGGACAATCAGAAAGAAGCAATTTCTGTTCCAATCGGGATCATTCCTGCTGGCTCAGATAATTCACTTGTTTGGACTGTTCTGGGAGTCAGAGACCCAGTTTCTGCTGCCATAGCTATCGTGAAGGTAAGTTACAGTGCTCGCATGTTTGTCTGTGCAACACTTTCTAACATGTATTTAGAATGCTTATAATAATTTAGCTGTCAGATTGTGTATCATTCATGGTGATATGCTGATCTATATAAAAAGCATTTTTGTATTGATTTTGATTATATTGACTTGCATAATCAGCCACATAAGATACTTTGTGATTGGCAAGATAATAGAGGTGAGGTTGCATACAACTTGACCTCCCCAAACCTGTCAAAGAGGGATTTTTAATGGGCATTATCTTTATCTTTTATAATTATCTGGATTCCCCCTTCCCAATAATTATTTACGAGGGCTGTTGGGTTTGGATACAAAACTCTGTTTCATTTGCTTCTGTCAATTTTATATGGATTTCCTTCATATTTCTGGAGCATTACTTGTGAGCCTTTATGTGGGGATGGATGATAGAAGCGTGTGAATTGCTGTAATTTACCACAAATTCTAGATGAGGATTGATTAACTACTTGCATATCTTGAGGCTTTTTCTTTTGTTGGGTCAGAGTGGGGCTAAACTCCTATTTAACTGGTATGACCTAGCAATTGCATTAAACCATCTCAGAATTTCCAACTGCAACTCAGCTTTCCGCGAGGATATTTTATTCGTGTTTTAATTCTTATAAATCTCATCTGCCTCTCATTACATTCATGCCAGATTGCGTTCTGTCTATTTCCTTGAAAACAAGCACTAAGACATGTGATATTTTATTCAATGTTTCCTGTATTTGATCTCTTCTGTTAGGCTTGACCTCATTGTCTTTTCTCTCATTTGGTGTTCCTATACCGGTTATATAATCAATGTGTTACTCAACAATTTGAATTATTATGGAAAAATATTTGATAGCTGCATTGCTGATTGAAATGGCATTTTACTTGCTTCAGGGTGGCTTGACAGCAACAGATGTTTTTGCTGTCGAGTGGATTCAAACTGGTATCATTCATTTTGGAATGACAGTCTCATACTTTGGCTTTGTTAGCGATGGTAATCTATATCCTTGTTCTGAGTTCTTTGAATTCATGATTTGATGTTTCTAGCTGAAAATTAATATGCTTTGCTATGCGTATGTTGCTTCATAAACTATGGGTTATGTGGCTGCTTATTCCCCAGCAACTCAACGTAGGTTTTCCAACTTAAATATTTGCTTGATACTGATGATATATGGAATTTCAGTTTTAAATTTCGTCTATCTGGGATTGATTTATAAATGATATTGTATGTGGCAAATATCGTTATTGATAGTTGAACATGGAGGGCTCCTTTTTGACATAGTAGAGGGCATATTGTTCTTGACCTTGACTATTTTGGAGAACAAGCTTGGTGATTCTGAGGATGCAACTTCCTTCTCACTGAAGTTAATGTTGCTTTTCATCACTTCAGTTCTTTCATCACTTCCTAAATGGCATTCTGTATTGCTTGACACATGAAGCCTTATGTGTTTAGTTATGTAGGGTTTTCTCTTGCTTCCCTATTGACAGAACTTTGTATATGATCTCAGAAATTATCCTTTTTGCTCTTGGGTGAGGTAGTGATTCAGGGGTACTGCACTCCCCCCACCCCGTGTATGTTTTGTTGAACCTAAAAGTCACCTCAATGAAAAAACCCCGAAGAGTAGGCTGTTGACTTGATGCTTATTTCTGCAACATAAGTTCTCTTTGACGGACATCACCGTGCGTTTATATTTATTGTTGTTTATAAAATATGATCTTTAACAGCATTCATATCTTGTTATCCTGGGCATCCTTTAAATACGCCATTTTTTACTTGGAAAGCATTGTGTATCGCCAATTGCAGTTGGTTAAATTGGTCTTTAGTTTGCATCTTCGCTAAAGTTGGATGCAAATGCTTAACTTTTTAGGATTAAGTTGACAATTATGTTATGTGGGGGCAGATAATCTCACGTTTTGCTTGACATTTTCTTTTTACCTTTAATTTTGGCTTAATCATCTACTTATTTACCACACAATACTTTTCTGCTAAGTGAGAAGCTGCCAATTTAGGACAACGCTTTTTGTTGATGACCGTTGTACCAGAAATAACCACTCGGTGGTTTGGTGTTATAATGCTGGTCATGCTTTCAATTTGCTGTAGCACTCTTCTCTAGTAAATGAATGACTGGCAATTAGGGCCCATACTCTTCGGCTTATTTTTAGGACCAGATCAGCAAAATTTTGATAATAACTAAAAAATATAGAAAATTAATGATAATTACTATAATAAAGATGGTAATGATAACAATAGTAATAATACTAATAAAGAAAATATTAATGATGACAATAATAATAGTAACTCACTGAAAATTTTAATTCATATAAACTCAGATTAGATTAGATCAACAAAAATAAGCTAAGGAGAACAGGCGCTTAGTAGCCAATTGCAATAATTTCAAGAATTGTTCTTATATATGTGAACTATATTGATAGTCAGAAGTACTTTTCCCTAAATTACAGTTTTGGAGCTCTCAGAGAAATATCAGAAGCGATTTGGGCCTTTGCGCTACTTTGTTGCTGGTTTCCTCAAGTTCTTGTGCTTGCCGAAGTACAGCTATGAAGTTGAATACATTCCTGCATCATCGGGGGTGCATGACGAAGGAAAGGTTTCAGGTGATCAGGAAGTAGTTGATATGTCTGACCTTTATACTGACATAATGAGGAGGTCAACCAATGAGCGCATCCCAAGAGCATCTAGTCTATCGAGTATCGACTCTATGATGAGTCCTAGCTGTATTTCCGGGGTAGACATGGACACAACTGGGAGTAGCACACATGCTGGTACCGAGCCATCAGAGTATGTGCGATGTGTGGATCCCAAAGCAAAGCGTCTTTCATCTGGGAGGAGAATTGATGTTCCTGAGCCCGAAGTAATTCATCCTCAAGTGCCACTCTCCTCAAATCCCAACTGGCCGAGGACGAGGTCAAAGTCAAGGACTGACAAGGGATGGAGTGGCCTGACGACTACACATGATGCAACTAGGTGCTCCTGGGGAAATACTGGAATAAATGATAGGGAGGATATTTCTTCAACAGTGTCTGATCCAGGTCCTATTTGGGATTCGGAGCCAAAGTGGGATAGTGAACCCAACTGGATTGGAGAAAATCCTATTGAATTGCCAGGCCCCAGACCAGATGAACCTGAAGAAGATAAAATGAAAGAAGTTATGCCTAGGCGTGAAGACAAACGGGTAACTGCTAAGGGACCCTTTCTTGGCATTCTTGTTTGCAACCATTCATGCAAAACTGTTCAGAGTTTGAGCTCTCAGGTTTTGGCACCAAATGCCGAACACGATGACTATGCTTTAGATTTGTTACTTGTCCATGGGAGTGGGCGGTTACGGCTACTGAGATTTCTTCTGTGGTTGCAATTTGGTCGGCACTTATCCCTGCCTAACGTGGAGTATGTGAGGGTATGACCGGGAACACCGTTATTTGTTGAAATGTACGAATTTGCTTGTTTTCTGCATATGTAATGGGTTTTTGTCTATTGTGATGCAGGTGAAGTCGGTCAGGGTTAAACCTGGAAAGCATACTCAGGTTGGTTGCGGAATTGATGGGGAGCTTTTCCCAGTCCATGGAGAAGTCGTTACTTCTTTGCTTACTGAACAATGCAGGCTTATTGGTCGTCCCCCAAGCCGTCAAATATAAGCCTTGTACAGCCAGCATAAGCGCCTTTTGTTTGTCACACAAGGGTACACAGGTGCTCTGCTTCAGTTTATAGTAATGGAACAATACGCTGAGCATTGGCGATGTGATACGAAAATTCTTTGTGCCTCGATTTCATCGTATCCGGTCCGCAGCTTTGTCATTGTGCATCTCTGAGAGTTTCTAGTAAAATTTTGTTTGAGTAATGCTTTGACTGTCGTCTCCCCCCAATTCTTTGTATCTTTCATCCCATTACTTCCCTTATCCCGTGTTTGCTGTATGTTGTGGGCTGGTCTATAATATGGTAGGTATTTGGTATGTTGTTATTTTTTTTGTAACTATGTTTATACTGTTTTCTGACTATCTGTATTGTAAAGCGTTGTAATTTTGGTTCAACCTGGTATATTCTGGCTTTTGCACAAATACCAACGTGTTTGAACCTATTTTGGTTTGCTGTTTGCTTTCCTAGGCAAGAAATCAAACTTCTGTAAGGCTCCGTTTGGATTGGGGTGGAAGAAGGTGAATGAATTGATTTACCCTGTTTGGATATCAGGTTAATAATTTTACCTAGGTGAATCGAAATTAATATTTTACCTCGATTAACCTCGTTTTTATTAACCTCTGATTTCGGGGATAACAGAGGTGAATGTGAAAGAATAAGTAAATTTTTGACTTGAAAGGACTAAAATATCCCTCAATATGACTTATTTATTTAATATAAGAGTATAAATATTATTTGTTTTATTATTTTAATCTTTATTTATCTTAATTTAAATAAAAATTTTAAAATATTCACTTCGATTCACTAAGGTTAGGTTAATATCACTCAAACAGCGTTTTAAAATATTCATTTCAATTTACTTTCATTCCCTTAGGTTAATTTTTAATATTTATCTCTATCTCGATTTATCCCGATCCAAACGGAGTTTAACTTAATTCGGTCAGAAGGGTTGATACTGCAGCTTGAACGGCCATCTCTCCGAGAGAGCTATGTGGCCCCACCCTAGGGTAGGTCTGGCATGTCGTCCGAAAGTTGTTGAAATCCTTACAATTAACTTGTCAATCATTCGGCCCATTTTTTGTGCCTTAATTATTGCGCAAATGTCCTCTAGTATACAAGAAGATGATTGATGTATTGCATCAGGTTGAAGAAACATCTCTCTTTTCTCACCATGTGCTAAATCCTACTCAAAACTAAAAGAAACGCAAAAATGTTACAGGGAGATACACGACATGACCGTGGAATGAAGATTTCTGAACCGAACTTTGACACATACGTGAAGATTCATTACGAAGCCCAAGTTCTTCCCGCTTTTGTGAAAAACATAGAAACCGAAGAACTCGACTCAAACCAACCAAGTTTCTGCAGAAGTATCTCCAACAGATCTCCAGCAAGATATGAAATACCACTTGCCATCACTCCAAGAGTAACGTAGTACGATAGAGTCTTCAAGTAAGTCTGGCTTTGAACACGAGCCTTAGCAAGTGATAGTAGAATGATACAGAAAAGAGCAGATGATCCAACTATTGCAAGCTTGTAATCCCTGTTATCGCTGCTGCGGAACGAGAAAGCATAGACAATGGGAGGCATTAACCCGAAGACAAGGTACGATATGACAGCCACTGTTGCATGAAGAACAAAATGCCCTTTTTCCCCTAGTTGCGCCTCGTATTGTTCGGTTGATGTTTCGTGTTTCAGCAGCCTTAGCTGTTATAAGTTTAAAATCAAGAAATCAGTCGATCTTAAAGGCAGTTGATGGTTACATAGTAGGATAATCAACTGGAGCTATGGTGTTTCACTCACGTTATGAGCAAGAATAAAGAGCCCTCCAAATACATTTGCTGCTCCCAGAGCTAGTATATTCACTGCAACACATGCCAACGAAGATGACAACATTCGTGCAGCAAAAACTTGAGACACGCAAGAAATAAATCATGCGAACATGAACAAGAAATTTAAGGCAGAAAACTTACGTGTTGCTGCATCAGCACCAGCTGCAGAAGTAACAACACTTAGACTAGCGATCATTTCCATCAAACCACCATACACTATGGCCTTAATTATGTCCACTCCAGAAACTCTATCCCTCTCAACTACTTGAGCCACACGTGCAGAGTCAGTTGCGACACCTGGAGTTGGCAGTAGTAGTGATTCAGCTAGTTCTTCCGTAACACTCTCAGGCCTCATAATTGAATCAGCTCGTGGTTCCTCAGGCATTGGAATCACCACATCATCTGGTCCTGTGTGGCCAGTTCCTATACCAGAATCCGGTTTTCCAACTCCACTGACCTCTCCTTTTGCAGGTGGTAATGGGGGTGCAACTGTTCGAAATGTCAACGTATCATAAGCATAACACCGCGGCATCAAGTATAGATTTTTATTTCATAGAATTGTAAAGACAGAATCTTTTTCCATATTTACCAGTATCAATGTCATCGATTGGGGAAATCGGTTTCTCTCCTTCACCATGATCAGTAGGTATTGAGGGCTCTTTAATTGGAATTTTGATGGCAGGATGTTGAACAGAGTTCTGATCAGTATCAGCCAATTGATTAAGCACCTCAGGTTTGTCATCTATACCGACATATTGACCTGGTTTAGGAGTAGTTACTGCATCCACTGTGGGTTGAAGACAGGCCAAAAAAAGAAAAAAGAAAAAAAAAGGCATCAGCCATATACGTCTCCTTACAATTTCACTATTAATTGTTTGATTAATCAAAAATTAGAAAGGGTTATCATTTCAACAGGGGACATTTAGTTTACCTGGCCTGACAGCATCTGTTGGCATATTCGGAGGAGCCACCGATGAGGCGGGGTCAGTTACAATCGCAGGTGTATCCGGGGGTCTTTGGGTTGTTCGATTCTTTTCTTTATCTCCAAAAAACCATCCTGTAATGTTCAAACATGGCGAACAAAATTCATCAAATTTCTAATCATACTGTCACAACCACAACCTCCAAATGTTTAAAACAAGAGGGGGGGAATGGTCATGCATCTAGACACGATCTAGTCCAAAAGGTCTCTTTTCCATTTCCAGCCAGCATTATGTATATGGATATATGTATAAAAAAAAAGGGAATTTATTAAGGACATGATCCAACAATGCCGTTCGTAGCACCCTCCCAAAGCTGTCAATACATTAAATAAATAGACAGGGCAATGATTAATGATTGCTGCATATAATATTGATAGTCACAGACGACTAGGAAAGAGTTGCATAAAACATGGGCAGCAGCATGATCCTTCTCCATTACCTGTAGGAATAAAAATGCTAAAGCACGATAAACATCTGATTGCGTCAGCACCAGTAGTCTCTTCAATAGCATCTGGGTCAGCGGGAGCATCAACAACCTCGGGTTCACTAACAGCCTCTTCGATCGAGGGAGAAATATCATGGATCTTTCGTTTCCTCCTCTTAAGAATAACCCTTTTAGTAATACACGAATTACAGTTTGGACAGAACAAGTCGTAGCTTTCTTGGTCTTCTAGTACTTTCTCCACGTCATATTCTTCTACTAGTTGAGGAATAATAATAGGTCGATCTGGTTCGAGGACGGGCGCTTCTTGTTTGGTGATGTTTCCGCTAGTTAAAGGCTTGTAGAATAAGGAGCCGACGCCTTCGGTTGGAAGGATTAATGTTTCAGGTTCGTGGTGGTGGGCTGGCTTGAGCGAAGCCTTAGCGGTAAGAAACATGTTTTCCAGTCCTTGTGGATCTTGGTCTCTAAAGCTAGTCTGCTGGGTGGGAGGCAATGGAATTGCTTGCTGACCCATCTCTGAACGTCCATTTTCGGGTTCAATACCTGCTGTCATGAGCACAGGGATTGAAATTGAATCATATATACATTACATAGCGCTCTTCTTATCAACACGTTAGTCAGCACGTACATATAAGTTTGGTTTTTCTTATCGAAGTTACTGATTCATAGTCTCCTCCTACACAGTACGAACCATAAAATTAGTAGCAGCTAGCTAACGGTTCAAATTTATCCCATTGAAATTTTGTCCGGGGTTTTAGAAGTAAGAAATAGTTAATATTGATAAGCATTTCATAATGGCTGAGGCATTAGTCAATGGTATCCTCAACTAAACTCCCTACAAATACAACCATAGTCCAAATCCCAGGAAATTGACAGAAGCTACTTAGAAAGTTGCGATTAGCTGCCATCAATGAATATAAAAAAAAACTGGAGCGAAGGATTTTTTTTTTTTTTAGCACTAAGCTCTGAAGGGGGAAAAGAAAAGGAATACTTAGATCTACACTCCAGAGGGAGGGAGGCAGTCAGATAAAGGCGGATAAAGAGAGAGAGAGAGACGCGGAAGCAAAGAAGTTAAACGTTCGCCGTAATTGATGCTTGAAAATGAAGAAACAGACACAAGGAAGAGGAAATTTTGCAGTAAACGCAGCAACGAAAGCGACCAAAATTCAATGCAACAAACAACTTCACCTCTCTCGCTCAGTCTTTCTTCATCTTTTCCATATCCACAGCTAAGTGCTAACCACCTCGTCAATCGTTCTCCTCCCTAAAACTTACTACTAATCAGACTCACTTCCATGTTCTTTCGAGCAATGGGCATTCCCATTCTTCAAATCCTTGTTCAGCGTTTATTTTCATAAAACAGAATAAAAAGTAATAGAAAAAAACACACACAAAAAAAAAAAAGAAAAAAGAAAAAAGGTTAAGTGGGTCTGGTATGTCTATACTACCTACCCTGATTTGCATTGGAACGAACGCCCTTTTCATGACTGCCCACTTCAATGTCGTAGAGCTTTACGCTCTTGTCTTCTCGAGCTTCTCCGTATTCAGCTTGAGTTTCTACAGTGGCTACTACTTTCTCTCCGACCAAGAATCCGGTGGTAATTTCAGAGCTACTCTCGCTGGTTGTTGTACTACCGGTATCATCACCAGTGTACTCATGCTGATCCTCATAGGGGTGGTTTGACTGGTTTCTATGGAGGGACCTCTTTTTCCTCACTAAATCAACTCCCACCATTTTATCCTCCATCATGGCCTCCATCTTTTTCCGGATGTCTTTTTGTCCGGTGATTGGCCCAAGTTTGAGCTACCTAGCTATCAGGTATAGGCGGCAAGGTGGGGTGGGGGTTTAAGAGAATCTCATAATATTGCTGGATATATATACATATATATGGCAAAACCACAGACGGGTAGAACTGGCATTTTGTTCTCATGAATTAAGGTCTACCACTAACGATTTCGATAAGGCAAAGGCAAGGGAGATTTATACCGTTGTTTTAAAAATCAGAGGGGACCAGTTGGTTCTATTGATAAGTCAATCAGGATTTAAACATTGATTCTTAAAATTTTAAAACAAGTATAAATTAGTTAAAAATTAATCAAATCAATAAAAATTAGCCGAAAAAATAAATTAAAATATCAATCGAAAGACGGTTACATATATATGTAATTTAAATTTTTATATCTTTTTATTTATTTGACTACTAAATTAATATATCTATCATTTATTTGACTACTAAATTAATATATCTATCATAATACCAATTAAATTATTGATTGAATACTATCAATTAAATGATGCAAAATTATACGCATTACTATTCTCTCTCTCTCTCTCTGGCAATGAACAATATAAAACTAATAATTTTATTATCCAAATTCAGCAAATTATTCAATACCGTACAAAATTATGGAAACTTATCGGCGCTGAGGACACTTTTAGCAAGAAAAAAGGCAGCCAGAAAAGAACTTGAATTAAAATCCCACAATAGAAAATGCAGCTATAAGTATGTATAAATGTCCAAATAAATTAGCTTTTAATTTATTTTATCTCAAAAGCTTATGTGACCGTAAAAAAAAAATAAACAAATTGCGTGGCTCATAGGTCTTATATATTTTTAGCTGAAAAGCTCCCAACCGCTAGCGCTGTTTGATATATAGATTTTTTTTTTGGGCGATCAAAAAACTCGTTTAGTGCTGTTTGATACACAATTTTTTTTTTTTGGATGATCATAAAACTGGTTTTGAAAAGATTGTCTGAGTATTTTTGGGGCAAAACCCTGTAATTACATTTAATTTTCAGCTTTTAATTAGTCTTTTAACTTTCAATTAACCTATATTTTAGCTAGAGTTTTAGATCGCATAACCAAATTATTTCGATTTTGATACAGAATTATTTCTAATTGTTGGGTCTGAAAGTCAAAACTTTTCACCAAAATTAATGTAAAAGATCAAACTAATACACAAGGAGACAAAATAAAGTGATCTAAGAACTGTCCCACGCATTTTTAATTCATGACTTTCGGGAGCTCAGGGACAGTCATGTGATACTCCGTAGACTTCTTCTACTCTTTATTTGACGAAAATGGGACATACAATGTTTATATTTTATAAAGAAAACTTCTTTTATTTTTATACATTTTTTATTAAGTACCTCGAAAATAAATTTTGATCGCTTTTTTACATTATAATACAAAAATGCAGTCATTATATTTGCATTACAATATATTTTTATAATATTATTTTTATTAATAAATATTTATGACCAAGATTTATCATTAAAATATTTGATGATGAAATATTTAAAAATTAGGGGAGTATAAGTTATTTTACTAAAATAATAAAGGATTTATTATCATTATTTTTTTGTTCTTCCTCATTCTCTCATGGCCTCACATTCACTCATCTACATGAGGGTTCCCATCTGCAGTAAATTTAATCAATTTTTTTAGAAAAATATTTGAGTTAACTTAGGTATTTTTATTCATATTTTAAATTATTACTCTATTCTTATTAAAAAAATTATTCTAATAATTTATATATTTTTTAAGAAAGTAATAAAATAATTTTAAAATTATACTTATACCGTTTATTAAAAAATAACAAAACATAAATACATATATAATTAAAAAAACAGTAAGAATAGAGGTAAAAGTAGGTTTTTGTTTTTTTTCAAATAAAATTTTTAATTTATAATTTATAATTTTAATATTTAAGTTTTTTTTTTTGTTAACATAGAATGGAAGGAGTAATATTTTAAATAGTAAAGACAAGGGTGGAGTATGAGCGATTCACTTTTTCCAGGTCTGTCATGCATATAGCTAATAAATGTGGGCAGAGCGCAGCCGGAAAACGTGGGAAGCAATAATAGAAGGCAGTAGCATTATTTAATTTGCATCCTCTGGGACTCGCGCGTGATGAAGGAAACTTAAGTAAGTAGAATAATTTATTTAAGTTTCTTGTAAATAATTTATTTTAACTTTCGCGTATTAAAAAAATATACTATTATATTTCTAAAATTTTACTTTATAAATAGAAATTTATATTAATATATTTTTTTATAAAATTAGGATATTAGTGATGAAAGATTATTTTTAAGTAAAATAATGGTAAAAAATAATAATTTCAGTGGTGAAACATTAATACATTATTGCTAAAAAAAATTATTTTTAAGAAGAAAAATAAGAAAATATCAACTCTTTGGTGAAAAATTAATTTATTAGTGGTAAAATATCACTATATTAGTGATAAAAGATTAGTTTTAAATAAAAAAATAGAAAAATATCAATTTGTTGGTTAAAAATCTATACATTAGTAATAAAAGATCAATATACTAGTGGTGAAACATTAATATATTAGTAGTAAAATGTTAGCATATTAGTGTTGAAAGATAATTTTTAAGTAAAATAATGATAAAATATCAGCTCATTTGAGAAAAATTAATCCAGTGATGATGAAAGATTTATTTAATAATAGTAAAAGATAATTAAATGTATGATATATATATTTAAATTAAAAGTATATTAATATGAGTATCAATTTCTAGAGAAAATTTCCACAAATATTAAGGTCTATATATTTTTATTTTTCTAATAATTCTAGTGAGAATTATTTTAACTTTTTTTTATAAATAATATATTAATGTTATAATGATGTCAGCATGTTGTATTTATGTTTTATATGTAACTGGTTTGTATAGGATATAGGTATTAAGAAAACGTGGGAGGCAATAATTGAAGGAGGCAGTCGCATTATTTAAGTTGCACCCTCGTGCGACTCGTGACGTGATGAAGGAAACTCGCAAAGTCACATTGCGCTTTAGCACAGTAATCTTCCTCTGTAAAGGAATGATTGGCACTAAGTAACACTACTATCAATTGACAACGCTCCTTTGACTTGCTCCGGCGGCTCAAGCATGGACGCTGAAGAAGGAACCCGACTCAAACCAACCAAGCATCTGAAGCAAGCAACATCTACGGCCGGTACTAGGATCACCGGCGATAAAAAGAGACAAACGGGCATAAGGTTTGTGGGCGCGGTGGGGATTTATGTGATAGTAATATTGAATATGACTACAGCTACTGCTACTACTACTACAAATTTGATAGTTGACATTTTGCCCAGGAAGCAGGATGGTCGTTTATTATAATGTGGGGATGCAGCTGAATGCGAAAAACACGGCGCACCTACTCTACCGCCGACAGGTCACCCCGTTCTTTATCTCCCTGCCCCACAGCCTCACAGTACAGATCATGGCGGACATTAATTGCCGCGTCACCTAAATATTTTATAATTACTACTAATTACAGTCTGTCTAACTAGACCAGTATCCTTAAACACTTATTATTATGGATCGCTGCAAGAGACACAATGATTCAAGGAGTAAAGTGAGAGCCAAATTTCAGAGGGCTGACTAATTGTGTCAGTATTTTAAAGTTATTTGTCACGGTGGCTAAATTGCATGATCCTCTGCATGCATGTGAAGCAGCCGGATGTAAAGTCATCGTCTATTGCCGTATTACTATATGATGATACGCAACGCAATCCCAGGTACTGGTCAGTCAGGAACTGTATCACTGAAGAGTATAAATAAATACAAAACGTGTTAAGTACATTTGATGCTTACCAATATAAATTTACTACAGAAGTTTAATTTATTATATATGATTTATCATAATATATTTTGAAAAACTTATTCAAACGATTAATATAAATACATCTTTTCATTTTGGCGATAGTTTGTATACCAAATAAAACAAAACATTAACATTTCTGAAAGTATTTATGTGATTATATAATTACTGGCCGAGGGAGGTCACATCGCATTCCCCATGTGTCTGTCAGCACAGCCAAGTCTGGTTACTTATGACGGCCTGCTCTTTCACGAGCTGATCAGTTATAATTAATGCATGCCCCCTCTTGGAAGGACGGACGACGGTTTCCTTCTGCGTATGATATATTGATATATATGGCCCAGAAGAAAAGATCTACCACATCCACATGTCACAGGGATATATATGAGTGCAGTGATTCACGTGGACCACGTTGTGGAACGGAAACGGAAGGCCGTTCGATTCGTGATATTGACCGGTCTCCCCCCATCCTCCTCTTGCTGCTGCTGTTTGAAGCCAAGCTTTTGTACCGAGTATCGCTATTCATATCACAGTCAAACATATGTACGTTTGTGGACGGAGAAGATGTGAAAACCACATCCTGGATCTAGCTACACGCGCAAAAAGACGGATATTTCTCGATATTAAATAAGATCACGCTAATCATCTTAAAATATTGTAATTAAGAATACTTTCATATAAGAGATTATACGAAAGCTAGAAGGAAAATAATAGATAAAATATCACAAAATAGAGCACCAAATGAACAAATAAAATATCCAGACAAAAAAGGCAATTTATTTACAATACTGCAAATTGTTTTTAAATTTATAATATATTTTATAATTTATAATATCGACATTGAGAACATATATAGAATTTGTGTAACACCCCTATTTTTCACTATCGAAAATTTTGTTCAAAACGTATTATGGAAGCAGAAAATACTTTAAAAAACAGAGTGTTACTACTGTTGCTGACACAGATTAGACGTATTCCGCCTATCCCATATCAGATATAAGGCTAAACCAACAAAAACACTAAAATAATAGAGTGTACAAATAATAATTTAATTGAAAAGATTCTAAAATATTTACAACAAACGACCCTAACGGATTTTGTTCAAATTGTTATAGAGTACACATTAAAGTACGATATTACAAAATATGGGTTGAGAGACGAAGCCCAAAACAATACCATGATCCTCTACGGACTCCATCAAGACATTCCGGATGTTCTCACTTACAACCTCGACCCAACATAGGTAGGCCCTTTACTCACCATCCCCAAAAACCTGCACAAAATCCTCTACTCGTGGGAATAAGCAGGTGACCGAATAAAAGGATAAATCAGTACGCTATGTACTGAGTAAGCGAAGTTGCTCCCTCAATGTACACACGTATACTAGTTCATCATACACAATATAGATTGCAATAAACATCATGATAAGGCCATATCTATACATAAAGATAAAAGTACATGAAGTCATATTGTCATGCATAGTTTCAAAAAGTAGAATACTTCATGCAAAGAATCCCCACCTTTCCACATAAGCATATACCCACTCAATGGTAAGGACAACCGAACAACCTATAGGGTTGATCCCAATTCACCAAATTCTCAAGTTATACCGTTAATTCATTCATGTAAGAGATAAGTGAGTCAACCCATAAAATACCCCAAAACCCTAATTTAGGAAATTATTGTTAAATAAGGATTTATTAGGAAAATTAAGTAAATAAATTATTTTATTAAAATAAAGGGGAATTAATTAAGGCAAATTAAGGAGAAAACAATAAATAAATTATTTAGGAAAATTTTGGGAATTTTACTAATTAACATGGAAGTTAGGAAAAGTTTATCCAAAATAGCCAAATTAAGCTAAAAAAGAATTTAATTATTATTATTATTTTAAATATTATTAATTTTAACTAAATATCCTAAATACCCCAACCAACCTGTTTTCTCCTTTTCCTTTTTCTTTTCTTTTCTTTTTCTCCTTCTTTTCCCTTTTTCTTTCTTTCTCTCCTTTCTCCTTTTTCTTTTTCTCTTCTTCCCCCGAAATGGGCCAGCTGCACGGCCCAATCCTTTTCCACCTACCAGCTACTCGGTCATCTTCTTCCTTTTCTTTTCTTTCCTCCCTAGACCGCCCGGTCCATTCCTTTCCCTTTCCTTCTTCTTCACCACGCGACCTACATACTTGAAATCTGTAGCCACGCCGTCGACAGCCACCTACTCCGTCTGGCCATCCTTCCCCTCTCTCCCCTGTCGTTTTCTTTTCAATTTCGACCCAACCAAACTGTCCTCCCTCCTCACGCATTTCTGCCATTTCCTTTTCTTCTCCCCCAGCCAAACATGCCTTGCAATTTCATAGGCCTGTACCAGCCAACGACCTGTCTCACCTGCCCCTTTGATGAAACCCCAAATACTCTTAGCACCCTTACCAAACAGAACTTCAATAATCCTATAAAAATAATTAATTATCTTTGTGTTTCTATTTTGCAGCATAATTAAGCATATTAACAAATTAACCATGAAAGTGGGAATAAGATCCAGAACTGTTGCTGTGAAGAAATGGGATTCTGTTGCTGAGAAGAAATATTCGAGTTTTAAGATTATTAGCAATAATAATGGAATTATTGGACAATTAGCAAAATTTTATTATTATTATTTTGTTTTGTTTATTTATGTTATTATCTTGTAAAGGGGGTATTAAGCAGCTAAACAAATTGGGACTTGCCTAACCCGTCATTAAGCCACATTAAATTCCCCAAATCAGCCTTTAATCCTACCACAACCCAAGCCCAAATAAAGTGGATGAAATTAAGAACCCAATGCCCAAACCCCACACACACTCGTCAGGTCGAACACAGCCTTAAAGCTGCTCCTTCATTCTCGACTGAGTCTTCTTCTCCTTCCTCCGGTCATCCCCATCCATAGTTTACTACTCCCTAGAATACTGCCTTCTTCATCACTCACCATCAATGGTGAATTTTCACCATTAACCCACTCTGCCCGCTCCTCCTTCTCGACCGTTGTCCAACGTTCGACTCCCATATATTCTTGGCTAGTTGCTCCCCCATATAAAGCCTTCATCTTGATGTAAAAAGACACAACTTTCTCGACTGATATTTTCATATTATGAAATAAAGATCTTTACATGATTCTTATTACGGCTTGTGTCATTTATTGTTGGGATTCCGGCAAACTTGTTATTCTCTGTTTGGAGGATTTAGGTCGGGCAGTCCTGATCACCCCAACCTTATCTCCTGTTTGGTTGTTCTACGATTATTGTTGCGTTTTTTTAAAACCCAATTTGGGGATTCGTTTCACCCTCCTTGTCCTCTTCCTCCTTCGTCGTTTTCCCCTCGATTTGGCCTATAAATACCCCCATAGGTAGCCATAATCGGGTCTTTATTTTCACAACCTAGAAATTCACCCTTTACGCCACCGCCCGATTAGACCCCCGTTCTGTTGCCGTCAACCACACCGCCCCTGCCCACGCCGCCCACCTAAGCCTTCCCTGCATCACCCTCTACATAACTGAGCCTCTCTCCTTCCTCAATTTTCCCTGCACGAGCCACTCCAGCCGTGCAAAGCCACTCTCTCGATCAGCCGTCATCAACCCCCCGCCGCCCTTCATGCCACTATCCACCACCAATTCTGCCGCAACCAACGCCCCCTCTACCCTCCAAAACAACTAGGAGACCTTCCTCTACCTTCCCATACCTCCATCTCCCTTTCCTCCCTTTCCTCCCTCTCCTTCTCCCTTCTCCAACCTCCACTACCTTTTGCTACCAGACATGTTGTCGTGCACCGCCACCTTTGGTTGTACCACCACCTTCACTCCACCTCTCTCCACCTAAGGCACCTTCCACAACCTCAAACACCCCCTCATTCCCTCTCCTCTAGCATATACCCCCATCTCTCTGCCTCTCTTCTCCCTCCACCGCTGCCACCGCCGCCGGTTCCGCCACCAACCTTAGGTGGTGTTTTAACTTCTTACTCTTAATATTATTATTATTATTATTATTAATTTTATCATCATCATCATCATCATCATCATCATCATCATTACTACTACTACTACTATGTTATCATTCTTATTATTTAACCTAACTTCAGAAATACTTATAACTAATGTTATTATTATTAATGGTCTACAACTTTAGTATTATCATGATTATCTTTATCATCGTCATCGTCATCATCATCATCATTATTTTCTTACTAATACTATTAATACTAACGTTGGCCATTATCACTTTTATTATTAGTATAAATATTGGGACCCTCATATTACTATTACCCTTTTCGGTTATTATTATTATTATTATGCTTACTACTACTACTACCTATTGCTGCTGCTCCTCCTCCTCCTAATATTACTCCTCCTCCTCCTCCTCCTCCTCCTCCTCCTCCTCCTCCTCCTCCTCCTTCTCCTCCTCCTCCTCCTCCTACTCCTACTCCTCCTCCTCCTCCTCCTCCTCCTACTACTACTGCTGCTGCTGCTGCTGCTGCTCCTACTACTACTGGAACTATTATTATTATTATTATTATTATTACTATTACTATTACCATTATTATTACCATTACCATTATTATTACCTTGACATTATTGTTAATATTTCATAATTACTAACCTATTATCACTACTAGTACTATCAATATAAGTATCATTATGGTCACTAATTTTATATTACTAATATCACTATTATTATTATTATTACTAGGGTTTGGGTCGATATTAGTATCATCACTAAAACTAATAGTATTATTATTAGTAGTAATATTGAAACTATTACCTATAATACTATGAATATCACTATAATTGCTTTAACATAAACCATGGTAGCTACTAAAACTTATTTTGGTTAGTAGTAGTATGATTAATTATTTTGAGAATAATAACCCTACTTTTACTTATAAAACTGCTATTATCATTATTAGCCCTAATAGTAGATTATGATAAGGGTAGGATAGGAATAATGGTAATTTTGGTAAGAGGGAGATTAACCCATAGTATTTTCCTCTTATAGGTGAATCAAGTCAAAACCCTAAGGAGGTGTAGGAACGTACTCCAAGCCTGGTGTAGTTTTAGGTAAGGATGTAGCTAAGGCCTATGTGTATTATATGACTTGTATGCCTTGGATGTTGTGTACCATGCTATGTTGTGTATCTTATGGTTATCATTAAACTTGTCTTATGTGTAGCGCAACTTGGAGTTGAGGCATGTTCATGTGTTTCCTTATGGCATGAATATAATATGTATATGTGGTGATTATGATGTGATATGATGTGACCTTCTAAGACATACATACTAAGGTGATTGATAATATGATATAGGGATGAAAGGATAAAAAAGAAAAAAATGGGAAGTAAGTTCACTAAAGAGGACATGAGGTTGACCAAACTACCTTATGATCCATAAGAGGAAAATAAAGAGGAGGAGGTGATCAAAATGAATGAGAGATGGGAACCATGCATGGGAATTCTAGGGTTTGCATGGAGTGGATGGAGCTTGTATGGGGATGATCTTTACGTGAGAAAAGTTATGTTAGGGTGTAAGTAAGGTAAGGGGAGAGTCGTGAAGTGATTGGAGACTTGGGATGAAAAATAGTATGTAGGTTGGTATAAGGGTGTATAAGGGATCTGATTAGAGTTTGGGAGGAAACCCTAATATGGGGGAAAATGTGGAAGTAAAAACAATTAAGGAAGAGTGGAGTATGGGTTACGGGTGGAAATTTATTACATGAGGGATGAGTATGGGTGCCATGGGAAGGAAGAGATGTTAGGTGAAAAATAGAGAGATTACTTATAGGGGAAGAAAGGTGCTAGGGTTTGGAGTGGCCAACTAGGTTTTTTCGGTCACATATGAAATCGATGAGTAAAGTGATATGATTTGGGTTGAATCTAAATGAGATGAGGTGTTGGGCAATAGATGAAATAAAGGTAGTGTAAGTAAGAGGAAGTTGGGACACCTAGGTCTGATTAGGGTTTTTCCTTGATAGTAAGTAGAGTTAGATGTCATGAGGTGATGGGCCTTAACCCACACCCTTAGGAGTTGGGTTTTAATTATGGGTAAATGGAAGGAAGAATGGGTATCGGGGTATGATAGGAGGTGCAGGAGTCTCAAGATATAGGATGAGCCATCTTGGGGGGATAGAAGTAAAGGGTTGGTGACAAACATGTCAAGGGTGAAAGCTTTATCGAATAAGACACGAATAAGATACTAACCATTTAAAGAAAAATATTGTTGAGCTAAGCCCAGGCCGATCCACTAGCATAATAGTGTGCCGGGGTGCCCTAGAGACCGATCCACCAACATATAATAGTAGTTAGGTGTGTTCTGTCATATAAGTGATCAATCCATCGGCTATAATAGTGGGGGATCCCGAGCTCAATAAACCAAACCATAATTTGAAAATAAATCATAGGAAAGATGCTATGTAATTACAGTAAAACACCACCGGCCTAATAGTGGATAGGAGCGCCTTGCCTTGGAGACCAATCCACCGACGAAAATAGTGGTCAGGAGTGTTCAGTCCTGTATGTTTCCGATCCACTAGCTATAATAGTGGAGTTCCCGCACTCGTATGGATTGATGAAGATTATGATGTGAAACGATTATATTTACTAAAGATCTAAAGAATAAGTCTATCTCGACTATAACTGACCTTCATTATCTGTATTATTGTATGCTGCCTATATGATCATGTTATGCAGTATGTTTTGCATGTTTGACCTTAGCACATGGTTACCTTACTCAGTACGCAGCGTACTGACCACCCGTTTCATGGGTGCTGCGCATTCCCACGAGTAGAAGACCCATCTGAGTTCATATAGGTAGGAGATGATATCTTTGATGCCTACAACACTTACGAGTTATCAGGCGGGGTTGAGATTTTAGCCTAGACTTGGCCTAGGGATCGAGAGAGACCTAGCTAGACTCTATCTTTCCTTTTATTTTACCATGTATCATTTTTATTCTAGCTATGTTATGTTGTACGATATTTTATATTTTTGGAAAACTTTAGTTACTTACTCCTTGGGTTGTAACTCTTAAACTGCACTCTAATTTCTATATGCTTTTGAATGAGTTCTTTCATGAATTCTCATTTTTAGTTAATGACTTGTGTTTGGTGTTAATCCTGTTCAGCCTTAGCACTTAGTACTGGAATGGTAGGAGTGAACCGGTTTGGTACTAAGTGTGGCGATAATATTTCTAGAATTTACAGTTTTGTTATTTCGCTTCTGTTAAACCTTTTTATTAAAACAAAAATTTTCAATAATAAATTCTGGGGGTATTACAACCCATCACTATTCCAATTCATAATTAAGTAGACAGGTCCACCATTAGCCAAGTGTAATAACCAACTTTACTCATTTTCGACCAATCATACCATTACTCCCATTCTTACCAAATATTGGCCATTCTCTTAATCATCATTTATATTTGATCAATTACTTAATTACTCATTAACCACATTTTATTATCATAAAGCGATGGACTATGCACCACCTTATAGTATCACATACCATGGAAGCCTATCAGAAAAGGGACATAAGTCCAAGCCGAAGCCAACCACTTAGGTAACCAGACCCTTTAGTATTGATACATCCTAGTACATCATTAATGTCTAGAGTAGGTAGGGCACTAGAACCTCTCAGGATCCTGCCCGAATGTACCAAAAAGGCTCAAAGGCAGACTAATCCCCGGTAACCCATACTCAACTCAAATTTCTTTCACTTTAGTGATTAGTGTTTTATTCATAAGGATGGGTGATCATACAAGGCCTATACAAGCAAACAAGGTAAATCCCCGTACCAAGCCATATTGATTCTTTTTATTTCCATTTTCTCTAATCATATAGGTTTACCATTTATCCTTGGCCAATGTGTTTCATATCCATCATTAGGGTTTTAATCCAAGCCCTTACTGATTTCCATTACTCTTATTTCCATTTTATCACTATTCACAAGTGAATTACACATTTAGCCTTTAAATTACTCATAATGTATACCATAAGTTATGATTCATTTTAATCCTTTAATTAGGCCAAAAATCCATGTTAAAATATGTATTTCAACTCAATCAGACCATGCTTTCTTCAAACCGGTCGATCGGTTCCGACAAACTAGTTGATTATTCAAGATCTAATGATTAGTTTTGCTAAACCAGTTGATGGGTTTAAGCAAAGAGCAAAACCAAGGTCTACAAGGGAGCCAGTTGATGGGTTAGGTCAACCAGTCGACTGTTATAGGAACTAGTCAATTGTTTTGACCTAATTGATCGATCGGTTTACCCTAACACAACATAAATTCACAAATTTCATGCAGTTTCTTGTGTAAAAGTTGCTACTTACATTAGAACATGTATCAGCATCAACCTATATATTTCTGAACAGATTATCATGTATTTCTTACCATAACATTATCATAGCCTATTTTCTCCATTTCATGCTCTTTTCTCAATTTATTTCAGTTAAACATATAAATCCTGCATACAACTGTATTTCTTCATACCAACATGCATAATCCAATAAAAGGCATCACTTTTCATGCATGAACACATGCTAACATATTAGATGTAAGAATTACTTACTTGATGCAGGCTAAATCCCCTCAAAATAGGATTTCCAAATATGTGAAAACCTCAACTCTTAAAAACTTAAAAATTAAAATCTTAACTCGGGTATTATACCAAAACTTCACCTGATTTTGAAAAAGAAAATTGAAAGGGAGAAGGACATACCACTGAGACAAAAAATAGGAAAAAATTCAACTAGACCACTCAATCTTTTCCAATGATCTTACCCCCATCGTGCTTAATAATGAAAACAACATAGAGCTAGAGGTAGGATCAGGAGAGTGTGCTCAAAGTGTGGAAGAAAAGAAGAGAATGCAGAACTTTGGAAAATTTTGGTGGCTGAAAGAAAGTGCAAAGCATGGAGGATTGGAGCTACTTATAGACAACGAATCAAAGGAAAACACATAGGGTTAGAAAGGCCACTTGAAACCCTACCCGTGATTGTTTGAATTTGATCAAAATGGACGAATTTGCTTGGGATTTACTGACCTAGTCTCTCAAGCTCAATTTGGGACTCTAGGGAGCTTAAGTCAAACAGACTAGAATTCTCATACATGGAAGAAGAAATGGGAGGTAAGCATGGAAGGAATCTTCCAACTAATCAGAAGCACCTCTAAGGTCAAAACAATCGATCTTATCATCGGATAGATGAGAGAAGAGGAAGAAGACAATTGGTTGAGGCCTCATGTGTCTCAATCGAGCTATAGAACAAATCGAGGTAATATTTTGGGTTAAATGCATCATAAAAATGGTTAGGAATCCCTTAGATAAAATCGGTATGAGTTGATAAGATTCTATTTTAGTGTAAGAGATTTTTTAGAAAATCAAATTTCAAAAAATATGACCGACTCGATGAATTAGTCGATCGATTTGGGTGTATCAGTCGATCAGGTTCCCCAAACCACTTGATTAGTTTGGTCGAGGAACTTAATTCGGTTAAAACGACAAACCAGTCGATCAATTTGTAGAACCAGACGATGGGTTTGCTTGTAAAACTCTTTAAGCCTCATTTTCCAACATGATTTCAAATCAATCTTCATTCAAAATCAAATATAACATTGAAAAAAAATCAAAGGCCCAAAACCATCCATTACACAAAGGTGTAGGGTATTACAATTTGTTTCATGAATTTAAGAGACAATTTTGCAACTAAGAGTAATTTCTTAAAACAACATGTAACATTTCATGTTTATGGGTGAAATGGAATGTCACGGGGCCTTATTTCATTCATATAATTTAAAGAGTAAAACCAGTACACCAATTCAAATCCTTTTCAATAATGTTTGTTGCTAATAGTTACTAAAATTCAAATCAATGTGTGAGGAAGCTAAGGTGGACCTAGAATGGAGGACAACGAAGAGATTATAAGTGTTTGGAGGTGTAATCCGGTTGGTAGTGTTAGGAAATACGTCCTTATGAAGCTTTGGGAAAAAATGGGTTAAGAAAGAATTTTTTTTCATCAATACCACTTCCTAATATTGATCAATGCACCCGTGTTAATGCCTAGATTTTTTATGGCGGTTTTATTAGGTCATTTTTTTTTATCATGCCTTATCCTTTTTGGTTTTATCTTTTAGATGGTTTTATAATCCTATTAGCCTATATAAATGGCTATATTGTGCATAGGAATCGCATACCTTGTGTGAGGAACAATAATTGAGCATGAATTATTAGCATTCTAGATCTAAAGGTTTGATCTAGGAAAATATCAATTGGGGATATAAATTTTTTAATTGATTGGATTAACCAAGAAGGTTATTATTGATAATCTTGATGAGGGAAGACACACAGGTTTGGGTATTCTAGATTCTTTATAATTACTTGTAAGAATAGTACTAAAAGATTTAAGTTTGGTAAATTACTTTCATTCCTTGATTTTTTTATATTCTACAAAGTTCTATATATTCTTGGTTTTAGGTTCTTGATTTTGTATATAGATAGGCCCCACAGGAATAGATTCAACACATATTTTGTTCTATCTAGAGGGTTCCTGCAGGTCATAAAATATATCCCAAACAAAGGTTTGTCAATGATTTTCCCCCCAAAAATGTGTTATTAGATCCAAGTTGTGTCAAATATCTACATGCAAGTTCAAGTAAGGTTGAAAGAAAAGCAAGATCTTGGGAGGAGGGAAGTTCATGATAAAATTGGTTGATAGGGAGAATAATTTTGCGCTATGGTAGAATGTGATTAAGGATGTTTTTATCTAACAAGGACTGCAAACAATATTAACAGATAAAAAGCCAATGGATGTTGCTAAATGGAAATATAGGAAGATACATTCACCAAGTACTATATGGTTGGCCATTGCTCTAGAAATCAAGTATAATAGTCTTGAGCAGATGATCAATCAGAAAGAGTTGTGGGAAAAGCTAGCAAAGACATATGCATTAAAGTCCCAAAAAAATAAGTTGTTCTTGAAGAACGATATGTTTTTGCTTCTTATGGCAAAATAAGGCAATTTAAAGGATCATATAAATGTATTTAATCGCTCAATTACCCAATTGAAGAGTTTTGCTGAGTCATTTAAGGATGAGGATCAAACTCTCTTGCTTCTAGCTTCTATCGCAAAGAGGTTTGGTCCTATGGTGACAAGTCTCTTTATAGGGAAGAAGACACTTTCTTTGGAAGAAACTATGATGGTTTTGGTTGAGGCATAAAATTGGTAGGACAAGGGGAATCTACTTTAAGGGATAGATATTGTCTATATGCAAGAAGGTAATGATAGGAAAAATCCGCAAGTGCATAGATTCATTGTAGTTATCAAGGTCGATCACATAAAAACTACGGGTTGATTACCAAAATTGAAATTTTGACTAGTGAAACTAATGAGTAAGGTAAAAGATGAAAAAATTGTAAGATTAAAAAATAAAAATAAAATAAATAGCTAATCGGGAGGAATTCAATATAATGAAGGGCCTGGATTGGGTTTTCCTCACAACTTTAGTACTCAATAATGAATTTCCACTTTTCGATGTTAGTTTAAACCAAAAATGGTGAATTATTCTAAATTAATCTAAAACCTCTTTCAAGATATAAAAATCATGCCTAATTAATTTAAATTACCTAATTTTATGGAATTAAGATTAAATTGAATCCATTATGTTTCTTGATAATCTAATAGAATCCCTAACCAATCTAGCCTACTTTCGTGGTTCAAATTTCTTGCTTAATTTCTAAAGGTCCGGTACTAATTCTCACCTTTCATCCATTCAATTAATTACCTATGATTTCTAATTCAAAACAAATTTCAATTACAAGAAATTAAGTTTAAAGATTAAAACTTTCACCAAGAATGTATACTAATTCATTATCAATTAGCAAAAAGTTAGGTTATTTCCCAATCTCGAATAAATAATCTATTCATACATCATTGAGAATAAAGAACACATCAAATAAATATCCAATTCAATCATAGAAGGAAATTAATTAAAGATAAGAAATAAATAACTAATATTTTTATTAAAATCTTTAAGGTAGAAAGTTGTAATCCAATATCGCATACGAAATCCTTCATTTTTCTTTAATACTTAAGTTCTAATTCTAGGTACTATTTGGCGTCTAAGAAAAATATCCCCTCCAAATCCTCTAAACCCTAAGATAATATATATATATATATATATATATAGGCCTCAAGAATATGGAAAGAGATAAAGAAGTTTCATGAATGTCGTAACTGAACTACATGTGTGACATGTTTTCTTACTTAATTCACGCTCGTTTGGACAGTATTCGGTATTCTAGCTGTACATTTTTCTTCCAAACTAGTATAGATGTAATTTAAGTTGCATTGAAAATATATTTAAGAGAACTACAACTTTGGTCTTTTGAGCTTTTTTAGATTCACATTTTATCATGGTTGAAATTTCAGTTTTATACACATACCTCAATTTTCTTCTTGAATTATGCATTCTAAATC
This sequence comes from Tamarix chinensis, assembly GCA_030549775.1. Classification (NCBI taxonomy): domain Eukaryota; kingdom Viridiplantae; phylum Streptophyta; class Magnoliopsida; order Caryophyllales; family Tamaricaceae; genus Tamarix; species Tamarix chinensis. Next base: position 107,666,306 of record CM060176.1, on the reverse strand, counting down.
TTATTGTGGCTCCAAACTCTTATTTAACTTCCATAGATCATCTAATATTTTAATATTGAGTCAATACATATACATAAGAATACAAACCAAAGCATTATCCTCAATATAAACATAAAATATGTATCAAATACCCATAAATTATACTTAAAACATGGTCATTTAATGCATATTTTACGTCTTTATTAGGTAATCCATTAAGGGTTAAAGAAATACTAACCTAAATATCAAGGGATTTCCATGTAACAAAGTAGGTCATGTCAATAGGAAGTGTTTAGATTATAGGAAAAAGAAAAAGAAAAAGAAATATTACAAGGACTACAATAAAAGAGGAGTATTTTGGTGATGTTCTCTTGGCGCATGGGATGAATGCATGAAAAAAGGATTAGATCTTGGATTCGGGATGTTTTCAATACATATGCTGCAAAGAGGATTGATTCAAGTTCTTGAATCCATGTGTTGGGATGTATGTGTATTTGGTAAACAAGGAAGAGGTCAAAATTGAAGCAATTGTAGAGATTGAGATAAAGGCGCATGATGGGAGAATAAAGAAGTTAGCATAGGTGAGATATGTTTCAAAACTTGGTCATAATCTAATTTCGTTTGGATGGTTTGGGTTGTACTATTTACTTAGAGTTCGTTTGGCAACATTATAAGTAGGATTGTAAATGAGTTAAGGTGCTCGCAAACCAACTCAAGCTCGACTCATTAAAATCTATGCTCGACTTATTTGTTTAGTTAAATGGGTCAAGTCCGAGTCTTAGTTTTAAATTTATTTATTAAACGAGTTGGGCTTAAGAACGAAAAAATTTGAGATCAACTTATTTATAGTACTAAGCTCGCAAGACCGGCTTATTTAAGCATTAAACTCACGAGCTTGACTTGACTCGCCATGCTAAAGACTTGACTCAACTCGTTAAAAGTTCAATTCATCCCATTTGTTTGGTTAAATGAGTCGATTCCGTGCTTTAGTTTTAGGTTCATTTATTAAATAAGTCGAACCCAAGCCTAGAGTGTGCTTGGCTCATTTTCACCCCTAATTGTAGGGACTTTATCTCGGGAAAATGTAGTGTTGGGTGGAGAACGATGCCATGTTTGTGTGGTTTGATCATGAATTCTAGCAAATGTGACATAAAGGGTAAGATTGTTAGGATTCAAACCAATGTGTGGGGAAGTTAAAAAGGAACCCGATTGGAGGATAACGAAAAGAATAATAGTGTTTGGAAGTGTACTTAGGTTGTTAATATTGGGAAATACATCCTTGTAAAGTTTTAGAAAGAGTGGATGAAGAAGAAAGAAGTTCTTCGATGACACTATCCCCCAGTATTGATCAACACGATTGTGTTAATGAACACGAGCCCCCATTTTAACACCTAGATTTTCTGTGGTGGCTTTGTTAGGTTGGTTTTTCGTTATGGTTATCCTTTTTTGTTCGACTTACATCTTTTAGTCGATTCTAGGATCTTGTGAGCTTATATAAATGGCTATATTGTATAGAGTTAGATAATATGCATAGGAATCACATATTGAGTGTGACGAATAAGGATCAATGGCAAATTCTGGAATTTCTAGGTCAAGGTTTGATCTAGGAAAATTACAAATTGGAATGTAAATTCTTTAATTGAGTAGATGAATCAAAATAATTATTTTTGATAATCTTGATGGGGGAAAACACAAGTATAAATATTTTTTTATTGTTTGTAATTACTTGCGAGGGCAACAAAATATTCGAATTTGATAAATTACTCTTATTCCTTGATTTGATTACATTCCACGGAGTTCATTGTATCCTTGGTTTTGGGTTCTTAGTTCTATATACAGATAGATCCCACGAACATAGATTCAGAAGTCTATTCTATCTTAAGGGATCTTGTAAGTCGTAGGATTAGAGCCAATGCTAAAATTCATCGTGGAAAAATTCCACAGCGATAGTATTATACACTACTAATATGTTATATATATTGAACGAAAGCCATGTCAAGTATCAAAAATAAAAATAAGGGGATGCGGAAACAGTTATTCATGGCCCTCCAAGAAGATTTTCGGAAGTCATTTTGAAGTTTTATCATGTACTAATCAGTTCGGCATGTATAAAATACCAGCGGAGTGAGTTGGTTATGTTAGAAAAGGCATGCAAAGCATATGTTTTTTTGTGCATTGTTACATGGTATTTGAAGTAAACTAAACAAAACCGGTATCCCAAAAAATACTAGGAGAGCAACACAACTAATTTTGGGTGTGCTAATTAAACTATTGAATGGATCTAGGAAGAGAAAATACGAGTGGTTGTATGTTGTGAACATATGCCTTCATCCTCCATATATATTCGTAAGAAAATATATATAATCATGTAATAGAACAATTCAGCATTCACATTTTATTACATTTATGCAATTAAGAAGAAACCCCACATAGATATATAAATAAATAAATAAATAAATTTAAAAAAAAAAGAACAAAAACTAAGAATTGTGATAGAGTCGGTACTCGCTAGCTTCTAAACCAAACGCACCCAACTCCTGTAGCATATTACCATGTATTGGCAGCCTTGAACCTTCATGACAGAAAAGAGCGGGGCACTACATAAGAAAACATATAATGAGTTATCAAGGTTTTCTGTATGAGTCTCAAATACGATGAACTCATTTACCTTTTTCTGCTTTCCTCTACGAAACATCATATCATACAACAACACGTGTTGAGAAAGTACTGAGTTTGCTCATTATAAGGATTCGGGCACAATCTTATTTTCCATCCATCCAACTCAAAATCCAGATAACACTGAGAGTTCGGCATTCTCATTATCAAGATTTAGGATCAATCTTATTATCTATCCATCCAACTCAAAATCCAGATAAAACTGAAAGATCAGCAATTCCTTTAGGTAAATCAGCAATTTTCATCAGCAGAGCTAGCCTATTCTTCCTAATCCGTTCATCATCCTGCAAAGACAGCATCAACATTAATTACTACTGAAAAAGACAATCTTCTTGAGGTGGTCATTGCAGTGGTTGTCTTTTTCAACAAGTACAGAACAATAGTCTCTTGACTCAGCTGAAGATAAGGACCCAAAACGAGAGACTTACCACCATAACAAAAACATTGTCGAAGAACATCTCAAGTGGATTAATGAGAAGGGACGATGCTTCAACGAATTCATCAATTTCAACACCTATTCAAGAGTAAAGAGTATTAGCTCATGACGACATCAAGAAAGGTGTCCTTCCGATCAACATGGAGATCGAAGCATGTCAAGTCATGAGTGACAGATTTTGTGTTGTGGGGTTCATCTCGTTAAATAGTAAGAATTGTCGTGCTTACAAAGCAATGTTCCCTTAATTACAACCAATATTCTCCCTAATTACACTCTAATATCAGTCTGTGTGATTAATTTACTTTCCTAAAAATATATAAAATATTTGAATCTAAATAATAGGTCAAATCCAATATTGTCAAAGATTAATTAACTTCCTGAATTACTCTAATTTCCTATTAATGGGTCAAATTAAATACTGTCAAAAGATTAATCAACTTTCTAAATTAATTTTCCTTCCTATTAATGGATCAGACCAAATATTGACAAAGATTAATTAATGGGTCAAATCAAATATTGTCAAAGATTAATTAACTTACTAAATTAACCTTTTTTCCTATTAACAATGAGATGCAATTAATGACACCCCATTATACAATGAATTTAAACTATAGGTACATGGGCTCAATGGGAGTACCATGATGGATTCTATGCTTCACTGACAAAAATGCATTCCATAAATCCCTCTCTTCTTTCACATCAAATAAAGCTTCATCGACCTGCCACAATCATTTCAGTAAGATACCAGGACACAATAACTGAAAGTAGTTTGCATATAAAAGACGTCTACTTGAAAGAGATATCACGAAAATATTCAAAATAAACACCCGATTTGACGTATATAAATGCAAAATATAGTCGGATATCAGAGAGAACAATGATGCCTTTTTCTTCATAGCATGTGAATGGCGCATGCCTGAGCTTAGGCACAATATGGAAGACACCATAGGAAGTCAAGATGAAAACCACTATTTCTAGTTACCAAGCACAAAATCTAAGAACTGACAACCTACACATGGTGATGGAGACTACTTATAATTAGGACAATGTTGATTGTAGTTCCAAATGATGTGTAGAGCGGTCATATTCTAAAGATCCTTAAGAATCGGCAATGTTCATTCGAAATTCACAACATATTATGAAGAAGAAAACCTGCAATGAGTTAGCAACTTCTGGAAGTTTAACCAAGATAGAGATAGAACAACAATTTCAAATTTGAAAGGGCCCTGAGCAGGTTTTTTTACAATTTAACGCATGGTGATTACCAATTACTGCTCCAATCTGTAGGACTAGTCTTTATTCAGCAAGAAAATATGACTTTAAAAGAACCATATCACCTCTAGGTTTTCTAAGAAAGTTCACATCAACACCATGTCGTAATTATGAAAAGAAAAAAACAGTATGTTGTCTTAAGTTAATGATTTACCTCAGTATCTGCATCAATAATCTTCCCGCGGACGATTCTTGTTGGCCGAGAATATGCCTCAACCACCTTTGGGAGAACATCACCTCTGTACAGGGCTTCCATCTACAGCAATAAAATACCACTGTAAAGAAGCATGCATTTTGCGACAAAATGTGGAAATGGGGATGAAAAGATAGACAAGAAAAGGCAGTTGTCTAACACTTCTCACTTTCTTTTATACTCGAGAATATTTTTTTCAAGCTATAGTTGAAATCAGGTTCTTTTAGCTGGATTAACTTTGTTTCTTTTTGCTAAGAAAGCAATAAACATGATCATCAAAGCAACAGTATGTCATGACAAGCAAATTAGATAATTATGAGCTCTCACTCCCTTTCTGTACCTGTCCACATATTTTGTCTGCCAAAATAAGTTCATGGCATATTGGCCAACCTACGTGAAGATCAATGCAGCAACAAAAAAGCATTCATCTAATAGTTACCAGAGAGTGAACTTCACCTTAAATGCAGATTCTGCAGCCAATGAAGGCCAGTTCGCACGCTCTGCAAGGACAGAGCGAACAATTTCCGGATTTACTTCCTTGTCGACCTGTCACCGAAATAAATAGGAAATAATTTTTTCAATTTCCGGTGGATTCAACATATGACTACTGAACTGGCACACACAAGCACTAGGACTATTGAATATATCATCACTTCCATCCTAAGAATATCCTCATCTTTTTATGCAAGTCTTTGTTTCCTATTAAAATTTTATGATAGGTCATGAACCTATTCTAAGGGATGGTATAATACCCTAAAACCCTAATTTAGGAATTAAAAATAAAATAAGGATTAATGGGTGAGATTTAATTAAATATAACATTTTTAATTAAATAATGATATTATAATAAAAATAATTAAAGCCAAAAAGGAGGAAAATAATGTAGGAATCAAATTAGTGGAGGCTAGAATAATTTACTAAACTAAAATTTTTTTTTAACCAATTATAATAATAATTTCTAAATTAATAAAAAAAAATATTTATTTTTAATAATTTTATTATTCCCAAAAATTCAAAAAAATCCCAAACACCCCAACCACCTCATTTTTCTTTTTTTCCTTTTCCTTTTTTTCTCTCTTTTTCTTCCTTCTCTTTTTCTTTCTTCCTTTTTATTCTTTTTCTTTCTTTTTTCCCTTCCTCGCCAACCTGGGCCTCACCCAGCCTCCTTCTCCCCCCTCCTCTCCTTTCCTTCCTCGCGCGGCCCAATTTCCCCTTTTCTTTCTTTTTTCCTCGCGCGGCCCGAGCTGTTCCCCCCCCCCTCTTTCCCTTTTTTCTCCCTTTTCTTTTTCCCTTCTTCCCCTTTTGCCCTCATCTTCAACCTCCCCCTCCCCCGGATCTGTGATCGAGCATGGCTGCTTTGCAGCTATGGTTCTCTCTCTCCCCTCACCTTCCCCTCGTCCTAACCTGGAGGATGTGCAGCTGGCACTACCCTGCACTCGTCCCCGCCCCTCTGCAGCCCCAACACCCTCACCTAACCCCTGCAACACTGCCCCCTGCGAACCTGCACCTATCGCAGGCTTGCACCGGCCTGCCACTGCCAGCCGGCAGCCACCTGCTCTCCCCCTTTTGTCCCCTTTTGTCCCTTGTCTTCTTCCCCTCCCCTACGCCTATAAAAGCCCTTCCTCACCCTCTTCTTCCCTCTCTTTTCTGCACCCATTTCTCCCTTGTCTCCCATCGCCCCTTCAGACGCAGCCACTGCCGCCATCCCAACTTCCACCCATTCTCTTCCCTACACCACCCTCTACCAAACATGACCTTCCCCTACCCCTAACTCTCCCTCCTCTTCTCTCCTCACCTGTGCAAAGTGGGCAGCTCGAATTGCCCTTTTGCACCCCTCACTGCCCCTTGCGCCGCCCTGTGCCACCACAACCACCACCTCCACTACCTCCCTCTCTACCTAGAAAACCTCCATTCCCTTTTTCTCTCCCTCCTTCCTCCTCCACTCTCAGCCACCGCCGCTGCCACCACCCTAGTATGCCACACCCTCTCTGGTTGTGCCCTAACCTTTGTATTTATTTGATATAATTTATTTTAAATATTTTGCTATTATTAACCTTATTATTATTATTATTATTAATCTCTTTACTAATATCTAGTTGGAAAAAACTAAAAGAAAAAGGAAAAACATGTAGGAAGAAGGTTTAATATTTAGTGTTCCATTTTTATAGGTGAACCAAACTCTTCCCATAAGAAGGCGAAGGATTCGTGTTCCAAGCCCGGTGTTCTATTAGGTAAGGATATGGTTAAGGCTTAGTTTGTATGACTTGTATGCTCATGAGTGTTTTGATATGTATTATGTATTACATGTGAGTATGGACAGGGGCGGAGCCAGGGCTTCCGCATGGTGTCCCGGGACACCACGGAGCCCTGGCTGGAATATATAATTTTTGCCCATTTTTAGGTATAATATATATAAAATGTGTGTAGGACACCATACAAGAAAGTGTAGTTGGCTGAGCGGTAAGGTAAGATGGGTTCCCGTTTCCTGGACGACGGATGTCACAGGATCAAGTCCCGTGGTCCGTCTGTTTTTAATTTTTTTTGGGGACATCAAAACGACGTCGTTTTGATGTTTTTTCCCCCCAAACCCTTACGACCTTACCCTCTCCAGGCTCCAGCGCACCAGATTGAAACGAGCCTTCGACTTCGACAGTTCGACCCTCTCCAGTCTCCGGCAGGCCGCTCCTTCTCTTCTCTCGAGTCTCGCACACAGCGGCACGCCGACAGCAACAAAGCTTCTCCAGCTCACTGCTCACTGCTCACCATTTTTATGCTCGCTGTTGGCCGCCGAAATCTGAATCCAGGCGCGGGTCGCGGCAGCGCCAATCCGCCATAACCATTTCTTCTTCTTCTTCCAGGTTCCAGCGAGGCGTGAGCAGGAGCAGCGGCTGCTTAGCCTTCCTCTGTCGACGGTCGACCGTCGACGCCGTCGACCCGACCTCTGTCTCTGTGTGTGACTGTGAGAGTTAGGTAGATGTTTTTGTTGTGATTTTTATTTGGCAAAATCTTTTCGTCTGCATTTTGAAAAGAATAAGAGGAAATTTGCATTCGGCATTTGTTCTCTCGAGTCTCCAATTTCCATAGTATAAATTGTAAATTACAATTTGTAATTCAGTAATTGTATAAATTATAATACATATGATATGATATGAATATGATATGAAATTATGATTCAGAATGATTGAATGTTCTTGGTTGTTGGCTTGTTGTTTCTGCGGGCTGCGGTTGTGCGGCTGTGGCTTCTGTTCTGCTGCTTCTGCAGCAGACTCTGTATAAATATAATGTAGAAAATTATATTGCAGACTTGCAGTTGGAGATTGGTCATTGGAGTTTCTTCTGTAAATTAGTCTGTTCTGCTGCTTGCTTCTGCAGACAGCAGACTTGTTGTTGATTGAGTGGCCTGGTCTCCAAAATTTGGAGGTCCATTTTCCTCTGTTTCTTGCATTTGTTATCTTGAGTCTCGATGATCTAGTATAAATTGTAAATTACAATTTGTAATTGTATAAATTATAATACATATGAAATTATGAATCATGAATGTTGCGACTTGTAGTTGGAGATTGGAGTTGCTTCTGTTGAATATGTTCTGCTGCTTGCTTCTGCAGACTTGTTGTTGATTGTTAATGATGATTGTTTTTCACATTTCTTCTCTCGATCTAGTATTATACATATGTTCAGACTTCAGTTAAAATTATCAGAAACTAAACTTAAAATTGGTTGTTGGCTTGGCTTGTTGCTTTTGTTTTGCAGACTTGTAAGTTGCAATTGATTGTTTTTCTGCTACTTGCCTGCCTTGGCTTGCCTTCTTCAAAGTTAAAACCGATCCTCAATTCCTCATCTTGAATTCCTGATCCAGGCAGCCAAGAGCCGGCCACTGCCAGTTTGCCACCACAGTCGACAACAGTCAACAGACAACTAGAAGGTAAGATATTGTTTTGTTAAATTATTTATGTAATTAGGTAAATTTTAAATTAATTTTTAGTTTGTTAAATTATTTATCATAAATTTATGAAATTGGCTTGCAGTATTAAACTATTAACTGATTATATTTATTGTATTAATTGATTAAATTTTTTAGTTTATAGAAATTCTAATTAATGTTGTTAATGTAGAAAATAGATATTGGCTTACTAATTAGGTAGAAATCAAAATTAGTTTGTAGAAATCAAATTCTTTAGTTTATAGAAATTCTAATTAATGTTGTTAATGTAGAAAATAGAAATTGGCTTACTAATTAGGTAGAAATCAAAAATAGTTTGTAGATATCAAATTTTTTAGATTTATAGATTGAAGTGTTTAATTTATTAGTTAGTTTTTGAATTAGTTTGTTCTAAAATTATATTATCAATTAAGTTTTAGTAAATTCCTTAGTTAATTCATTAAATTGTTTAATGTCTTAATTTAGGATGCAACGATACTTTTCAATCCAGCCTAAGCATAGCTGCCACGAATCTAATTCTGTTAATCAAGTTGTATTACCAACTTCTGAAAATCAAGCACTCTCATCTTCAAGCCAACCACAAGAATCAAGATTCGCTAATGAAAAAGTTAATTTGGAAACTTTAGAAGCAGATCCTGGGTTAAGAAAAAAGATTTCAGATTTTCATCCCAATATTCAAGATGAGATAAGAAGAGCATATCTTTTAAAAGGCCCTTGTCAACCTCGTACTCATAGCTTTCCTACAAAGGTTATCGGTGGAAAAAATCGTCGATTTGTCTCATCTTGGTTTGATGAATATGATTGGTTGGAATATAGTATAGCTAAAGATGCTGCATTTTGTCTGCCTTGTTACTTGTTTAAAAGCGAATCTGAAGCTGGCGGTGATCATTTTGTGGGAAAGGGATTTGTACACTGGAATAAAAAACAGAGGTTTGAGGTTCATGTGGGTAGTTCTAATAGTCCTCATTTTAATGCTACTAAAAAATGTGAAGATCTTATCAAACAGAAGCAAAGCATTGAAGCCTCTTTTATAAAGCAATCGAAACAAGTCAAATCAGATTATCTTATCCGTTTAGATGCGTCTATTCAAGCTGTAAGATTTCTTCTTGAAGGGGGAATGGCATTTAGAGGACATGATGAGTCAGAAGATTCTCTAAATCGGGGTAACTTTCTTCGTTTGTTGGAGGTTTTAAGGCATAATAATGAAGCTGTAGCTAAAGTTGTGTTAGGAAATGCTCCAAAGAATAATCAGATGACTTCACCTGAGATTCAGAAGGATATTAGCTATGCATTTGCATCTGAAATAATTAATCAGATTGTTAATGAAATTGGAGATGATTTTTTTGGCATATTAGTGGATGAAGCAGGAGACATAGCAAAGAAAGAACAAATGGCCGTTGTTTTGCGTTATGTTGATGATAGAGGTTTTGTTATGGAAAGGTTCGTTGGAATTGTACATGTCAAAGATACAACTGCTTTATCACTTAAGGCTGCACTTGAATCAATGTTGAGTCAGTATGGATTATGTTTATCAAAAGTACGAGGACAAGGGTATGATGGAGCTAGTAATATGCGAGGTGAATTTGGTGGTTTGAAAGCATTGATTCAGAATGAAAATCCTTGTGCCTATTATGTTCATTGTTTTGCTCATCAACTTCAATTGACTCTTATTGTTGTGGTAAAATGTCACAATGAAGTTAGTTGTTTTCTTAGCAATGTTACACGGGTTGTGAATGTTATTGGATCCTCCAATAAGCGTCAAGATTCTCTTCGAGATAAACAAGCTGCTTACATAGCAGATGCATTAGAAGAAGGCTTGATAGAAACTGGTCGGGGATTGAACCAGGAATCTGTTCTTGCAAGGGCTGGTGATACTCGTTGGGGTTCTCATTTAAGGACATTTTTGAGTCTCAAAAATTTGTTCTCTCCTGTAATCAAGGTACTTGAAGACTTGGAAGCTGATAGGACATTTGATAAAAATGGGGATGCTACATTCTTATTATTTGGATTACAAACTTTTGACTTCATTTTCATGTTACATTTGATGATAAATGTTATGGGAGTTACAGGTGATTTATCTCAAGCATTGCAAAAGAATGATCAAGACATTTTGAATGCCTTAGCACTTGTTGAAATTGCTAAGGAACGTTTGCAAGAGATGAGAGATGATGGATGGGAAGATATTTTGAATGAAGTTGTTTTATTTTGTAACAAGAGAGACATTGATGTGCCCAACATGAATGAGCAATATGTTAAGGGGAAGAGATCAGCACGCCAAGCTCCAATCGTCACAAATCTACATCATTATAAATATGATTGTCTCTATAGTGTTATAGACTTGCAGCTAAAGGAGCTTAATTGCAGGTTTGATGTGGCGAGCACTGAATTGTTGAGTTGTGTTGCATGTTTGCATCCTTCGTCATCATTTGAAGCTTTTAACAAGAAATCTTTAATTAGGTTGACCACTTTTTATCCTGATGATTTCTCTAACGTTGATGTTGTGGTGTTAGACAATCAACTGGAGAATTATATTAGAAATGTTCGTTCAGATAGCAGGTTTCATGGCTTGAAAGGGCTTGTTGATCTTTCAAGACAATTAGTGCAAACCAAGAAGCATAAGACATATCCTTTCGTCTATAAGCTTGTGAAATTGGTCTTAATTTTACCAGTAGCAACAGCAAGCGTCGAACGAGTATTTTCTGCAATGAATTTCATCACGACTGCATCAAGGAATAAAATGTGTGATCAATGGTTTCAAGATTGTTTAGTAACATTTATAGAGAGAGATGTATTTAATTCTATTAGCAATGATATTATTGTAGATCGATTTCAAAGTATGAAAACTCGATGAATAGTATTGTAAAATTATGTAAAATTTTATATTTAAGCGTAATATATTGATAATGTTAATGTTCTTGCTTGTCTGAAATATTTAGTGTGAGATGGTTTTGATTTTGGAAGTAAATACGTTTAACATGTCCGAGTCTTGCGAAGAGCTTTATTTTGGTGATATTCACGTGAATTACCGGGATTAATGATTTTATTTCTGTTTAGTGGCTCGTTGATTATGAAATACCTTGGGGTAAACCTATAATTATTGAAAATTGCCTTTGACGAGTATCTCAGTATACTTTGGTTGCAGTTGGTGTTATACAAGGGACACCATGAAATCAAAAGTCTGGCTCCGCCACTGAGTATGGACTAAAATGTGTGTAGTACAGCTTGCTTTGCATGGAGCTAAAATAAGTTGTGTATGAGTTATGATATGTGTGATATGGGTGATATGGCTTGTTATTTATGTCATGCTCTTATGTATAGTTGTTATAACATGACATGCATGCTAGGAGACCTTAGGTGGTATGGTGAGGCTATGGGGATCTAAAAGAAATAAAGAGGGTGGAGTGAATAGGAAGAAGTAGGAAAAAGCCTAAGTACCTTATGACCTATGGGTGACAAAATAAAGGAAGAATAATAATAAAATGAAGGATTGGAGTAAGTCTTGCATGGGAAGTGTAAGCTTGCATGAGGTGGTTGGCCTTTGCATGGAGGTAAAGTTTATGTGGAAAAAGTTGGTTTAAGGTTTAAGCATGGTGAGGGAAGAGTACTTTGGGTGATTGGAGTCCTTCGGTGAAAGATAGTACGTGGGTTGATAGAAGTGTGCATGGGGCCGTAACTAGGGTTTTTGGGGAAAAACCCTAAGTAGGGGAGTGTGTGAAAGGGTTGATGGTGACTAGTCGGAGTTAGGGTTGAGAGACTAAGAGGGTGTCTTATGAAGGGGGGGAGGGTGAGTCAAGTGGTAAAGAGGGTGCAGTGTGTGTGCGAAGGGATGGTGTAAAAGAAAAGAGGAGTACTAGAGTTTCAGGGTGGCCAACTAGGGTTTCTTAGACCATGTGGAAATTGGAGAATAGGGTTGTGATGGTTAGAGTGGGTTGTGTGAAGCAATGGTGTTGGAGTCAAAGGGGAGTATGGGCTAGGTGAGGAAAAGTGAAGCTAGGGCCACATAGGTTAGTTTAGGGTTTCCAAGCAGAAACCCTAGTAAGCGATGGTGAGCTTAGGTGGAGAAATGGGAAGGTGGGCCTCGACTCACATGCATGGGGGCTTTTGGATTCATGGTGAGTAGGGTTGAAGGTGAACAAGAGGTCTTGCAGTCTTGGGGAGTGTAGAGGTCCCAGGATATGGGACCAGATCATTCAAAAAGTCTGGAGTAATAAGTCGGGAGTCCATTGGGAGCATGCATGTCTAGTTGGGGTTACTTGTGGAATAAGACATGAGTAAAATACTAATTACTTAAAATAAAAGATTATCTAGTCGGGCCCAAGTTAGAGTGTTTTTTGGTCCACCGGCTATAATAGTGGTCAGGCGCGTTCTGCCCTAAAGTAGTATTTCCGGTCCACCGGCTATAATAGTGAGGGTTCTGAGTTCGACGAACCAAACCTTGTATGGTAATAAATCATGGAAAAGACACTAACTACTTATAGTAGAACACCACGTGGGTTGAGGTCAGGTTAGGATGATTTCCAGTCCACCGGCTATAATAGTGGTAAGGTGTGTTATGCCCTGGAGTATCGTTTCCGGTCCACCAGCTATAATAGTGAGGTTCCCCTACTCACATGGATATAATTCGAGAGATGTGTGAAGACGAAGTTAATGGCCTAAATCTTAATAATGATGATTAATCTGAATGGCATACTGCGTGCAATATCTGCCTTTTCATGTTATGCATGGTCTTAGCCATATGGTTACCTTACTCAGTACATAGCGTACTGATCACCCCTTTTATGGGTGCTGCTTATTTCTACAAGCAGTGGCCCCTCCTGAGTTTGTGCAGGTAGGAGATGACGCTAGTGATGACTTTGATGCCTACGATGCCTTGGGTGGAACTGAGTAATGGCTTGTCATATTTGTTGTGGGGTCCGAGAGGGTGTTCTCCGGACTTATCCTTATTATTTTACTATCGCTTTTATTTTCCCCATAGTGGGCGTATTTGTATTTAATTTCTATTATGTACTAACTCTGATGTTTGCGTACTCTAATATCTTTTATGAAATGTTTCTGGTTTTATTTAATTATTCGTGTTAATACTTTTAGTCCCATAGCCTTGTAATTAGTATGAGATTGGCCAAGGGTCAATCTTGTACTGATCACAACGGTAGCACCCTCGTTTTTCGTGTATGGTTTTTATAACAAACGAAAATTTTCAACTGTAAATTTTGGGAGTGTTACAGATGGATTCAACATTTTTGGTAGCATCTGCTTTAAACGAACAATTTGCCAAATCTGAAAGCGAACAGAACTAGATCTGAACAGACAAAACTTTAGAAGAACTTACAAGATACTGCTCCAATCGCCGTGTTACAAAATGATGTGCCTACAAAAGAGAGACCAATTACTCCCCAAGAAAATGAAGAGCGAATCTTTTATATTAACAAGGAAAAGAGATGCACTGAGTATGAAATATAAAGACCATGTAATCAGATAGGCAAACCAATCAGAATTCAGATGAGTACTTTGCATGACCAACTCTAAGAGTATCTTATCAGGAATTCTTGTGAAATTTAATTTTAGAGCTACTTAGTCCAGGAAGACATGGATTTGCAGTAACAAATCACGAGTGAAAACTAAAATCGGTAATGAATGACTTGGATAACTATTCATTACATCATCTATTATGCTGGTGTCAACTTTTCCAGGTTGGACCTCAGCAGCAAGTTCCAGAGCATGTCTCAGGTCCAAACTTTTATTATTTTCCACCAAAATTTGCACCTGTTAAAGGAAGCAGAAGACCCAGAAACAGACTGAATGTTGATTTACATAGAGAAACAGAAAAATCAATAATCTTGATATAACGAAATCAGTCCACAAGCATATCAGTCAAAACATACAACACCATATGCAATTCTCCGCAGACCAAAAGGATCACTGCCCGAACTTGGCTGACAACCTGCTCCAAGCAAACCAACAAGGCTGTCTAGTCTGCAAATGTTGTGGAACCAAGGAAAGGCATTCTCAACTACTTTCTTCACTCTAATTGCAGTGCACATGTAACATAGCCTTCAATAGGTTAACTCTACCTCACCTGTATGCAACTGCTAGAACAATTCCTGCATCTGTTGTTGGAAGTCTATCACCAGAATGCCTAGGGAGGGTTATCTCAAATAATGCCTCCGCAACCTGTGAAATATTAGTATCGAAAGTAAGATCACCACACAGAAAGTCATAGAAATACTTTAGATAAGGAACTCAGTCTCCATGTTTTGTTATAGTTTTGATGAGAATAATGTACTTTGTAGTCAGAAGAATACTTTCTCCACCCACTTGAGAGTAGGTCATGCTCAGTCATGATTTTCAGGTTTTAAGTAACACTAGTAACAAAGGCTAAAAGTCACCATAAGAATATCCAAAAACCTTCTTTGCAGCATGCCCAAATTAGTTCAAGCACCTCATCCATGTTTGTGCAAGATCATGCATACAGAATTTTACAGATGTCAGGCATTCCAAAGGAGCTTTTGAAACATGATACCTATAATGTCATCCTAGTAAGAAGTCAAATAGAATTAATTTCTTTTCTTGTTAAATTAGGCTGCAACTAAACAGCACTAGGCAGCCGAAGGCAACCACATATCTCTTGTGAGGGCCATCCATCATCTAAGTATCACAAGGCCTATCAATTGAAACGAAATTGCCATCAAGCCCCAAAGAGGGGCAATAAAGGAAAGAATAAATACATTGGTACAAGGTTAATTAACCTGCACTGGGTATCCATCTCTAAGGGCATAATGACGGGCCACTATTCCTGCCAAGGAAGTAAATTCTGTAACAACAGAAGTAGCAAGATCTGACATTGCAAGAGATGCTGCTTCCTTGATAATCTGCTCCTGGTCGTTTCTGATCTCCAAAGAACAGGCTAATTTGGGAGCCACAGCCTCCACCCGCAACATTTTGTCCAGCATTGTCCCAAGCTTCTCCTGATAATAAAATACAAAACTGAACAAGGGCAGGAACAGTTCCATATATTTCCAGAAGAGCACAATAAAGCTTTTATGTAGACCAAGAAAATTAAATAGCTCTCAAACTACCACGGTATTTTAATAAACTAAGTTATCCAACTTTCCTTTAGGGTGAAAATTTTAGCTCAAAAGGAAAGACATGTAACACATCCTACATTTCCTTCACCCACTTTTTCCTCCAGTAGTAGAGTTATCACCGCAATCCATTAGGATTGAAGGAATTCACCTTTTGAAGTACACCATCCACTCTACAACAACTCCCTGTATAAATCCCACTGAATCCAAGTGTACACACCCTCGCATCAATTAGCTAGGACTAGTGACAGACAAGTGTGCAGCCCACTCTCATACACAAAATTTAGGTTAACTTACATGGAAAAGAATGCTTTTAAGTTGACTTCGAAATTGCGATAATTTCTTCCTTGCATCTGTCTCATAGAAGAACTTTGCATCTTCGTAACGAGCTCTGCAAGCATACTCAAAAAAATTGGCCAAAGCTTTGTAGGATTGAAGAAGACCATCAAAACAAACTTCTACAAAAGAGATAACAATCTCTAATGGACACAGAAGCTTACAGCTCTGGTGGCCACTGAATCAGCTCTGGACCAAAATGCAGCAAATTCTTGGTCAAGGCATTTAAGTACTAATGAAAGAGAAAAAGAATTTTCAGAATTGGTGAATGGTAAGGAGCGCTGGCTTCTGGTATCTTTCAAATCATACTTGACTATTCCAATTCGAATCAACTAATTCAATAGATTTTTCCACATTCATAGGAGTACATTTATATTTCTGCTTTATAAATATGATATTATCTAGACATTTCTAATAATATTGTTATTCCTATTTTGGCAACTCTACTTTCAGGAATTTTGGCTCCAATTACCAGAGAAACTTTCTAGTTATGAATTGGGTATAGAACCATTTGGTGATGCTTGATTACAATTTCAAATCCGTTATTATATGTTTGCCCTATTTTTTATTGTTGTCAATGTTGAAACAATTTTTCTTTATCCATGGGCAATTACCTATGGCGACCAGGGAGCCTTTAAGAAGATAGAGATAAATGAATACTCCACTTGATGTTTAATGCAAACATATTTGAAGTTGGGCACTTATTTTTTAATTTAGCTATGATCAGGCGGTATAACAGAGACTAAACTTTTATGATCAGATGATATTGCCTACCACACAATCTTCTGAATTCCAGGCTTCCCGCAGTTTGCCATTGTTGCTAGGGTTAACCAATTAGCATTAGTATGAGTCTACTACTAATAAGAAATTAACAGTCTGAGAGAAGTTCTATGCAGGGCAATCCAACCTACTTTTATATGGCCTCCACTAATCAGATTGTTAAATCCACCATACGAAAAGTTTTTTTGTTAAATGCAAGTTGATGAACAGTTAGGGTATGCAAATCTCCAGGGAAATTTCCCTGGTATGAATGTACTGGATCCCTGTTGGCGATTAAAATTTTCATTTGCTATGGATCAAGGAAAGTTGGCCACCCACTTTATATGCAAGAAGTATCAAGGACAAACCTGAGAACAGCTTCATTTCCCTTCGTAACAACCATTTCATCAACTGATCCATTTGCTACCTGAAATGAACTAGGGTTACCAGACATACAAAACTTCCAATGGAACTCATAAAATGTAAATTTGAAAAGCTGAACATACCGCAACAAAGAATGGCAATAATCTTCCCTCATCATCAGCAACAGCAAAGTACTTCTGGTGCTTTTGCATAACCTGCATTTTTGGAGAATGACAGATATTTAATTGATTGGTGCTAATGGGCAACTTTAAGCTTGCCAAATGAGAGAGATCCTGCAGGAGTGAATTCCACATCTAAATAAATTATACATTATCAGTATGAGTTGCCCAACTAGAGTACTCTCCGTCATGTAATTTTAGTTAAGCACAGTTAAGCTCTGCCTCTTTGAGTGTGTTTGACTGTTTTCTTCCCCTCCCACTTCCCCCTTGGGGGGGGGGGGGTAGGAATGAGGATTGGACTCAGCTATTGGACCCAACAGATAACAGAAGTAGAGCATATATAAAGGCTGACAAGGTTCAGTAAAGTCAGTCTTGGAAGATATATCATATACCATGGTAAGCAGCTCTTTCGGTAGCTTCAAGAAAGAGTCATCAAATTTGCCAATAAGTGGAACAGGTGCTTCAACAAGATTCACAATCTACGTGGATAGCAACAAGAAGCCACTCTGGTTAATATTACTGGATAAACATGAAATGTAATAATTTTAACAGCAACAGATTGCAGAGGATACCTCGTCAACTAAGCCATTTGGCATGATGAGGTTTCCCTTAACACCTTTTGCTAAAGAAGTTGAACGCTCAATGATTCTCCTTCTACGTTCCTGTAATTAGTAAAAGTCTTCTTCAACAAAATAAGTCACCAATTCAGTGAAGAAGTCCTTTACCAAAGGATAATATACCTCAATATCTATGGCAACTCCAGCACTTTCCATCAAATCTAGATAGACTTCTGCACTTGTCACCTAGAACAATTGTTGCTGTTAAAAGGCTACTTCAATCATTGTCAAGCTTAAGCCAAAATGATAAATATGAATAGAACAAAAAAGGTAAAGCAACAACCGATTATGAATCCCATTACTGACAAGGTCAGAGAGGTCACTTCTACTAGCTAATGGGCTAGTAGAGGAGTGTTTCCCAAAGACTTGCAGAATATCAATGGCTTGACAGAGGGATCCGAACATGAGACTGAAGACCTAAAACCCTAGTCTTAACTACTATACTACAGTTGTGTAAAACAATATACGACAATTGTATCAATGCTTTAACCCAAGCATCTAGGTTTGCTGATTAAATGCAAGTTGGCCTTTTCTTTATTAGGTACACATTAGCATGGCTTTTCTAGAGCTCAAGACAACGTGCATCAGCATGATCACTTGTCAAGCAACAGGCTCAAGGGCATACCTTGACAGTCGCAGCAGATGTGTTGCGAAGACCATATGATATGTTTCCACTGCATTGCAAAAACCAAAGAATGTCAAAGATACCAAAGAATACACGTGCAGAAAATAAACAAGAATCCATGTCACAAGCATGAATTTGTCAGTATGCAACGATATATGATACCTTCTGCTCAACTATGAAGGCAATTTGCCTAACCATTTGAAATCATATTAAAAAAGCATGTTGAAAAACATCCAGAATATTTGTAATCGAGAGATTTCCACCTAAGAGAAAATTGCAACATCTTAATAGCCCAAATTGGTATCCTGCTTTCCGTAATTCCCTGCATGAATTTTACCATAAGGATTGTATTTCATGATTGGAACAATGTAAACAAAACCAGCACTATTTTGCTTAGAGATTCATTGCTCTCTCTCATTTTAGGTTTCTCGTTTCTTCTCCGGTCTCCACCCCTTCAGCTCTCTCTAATACAGCATAATTTTATTATCCCAAATGCAGAAAGTGAAACATGTCAATAGTTTATTTTGAAAAACCATTATAGGATCAAAATACAAACAGATGGTAATAAATCTAGATCTAGAAGATTATATCACCTGGTACACCACACAAGAAGTTCAAATTTGCCAAAATAATTCATAAGCACAGAAGGATTAAGGAAATGGGGCAAGGAAAATCACCTGAACACTCCAGCAAACACAAATGGAACATAAACATCTCCATGAAGAGCCATAATCCAACGAATGGGTCTGCTGAACATGACCTGTAGTACAATGAAGAAGTCAACCATGAGCAGGACTGTAGAAGAATCAATATGTCAGATCTCTTTTCTAGGTTTTCCCTTTTTTTTTCTTCAATTTTTTCAAAGGAGGGAGATGGAAGGTCAGAAAGTTCCAACCTTTACTTCAAAAAATGAGAATGAAAAGAATTCAGGATAGGATCCTAATATCATCAACAGAATCCATCAGAAGCTCAAGCACACAGATATTCCTACATCCCCAGAGAAAGGGCAGCATGATGATACATATTCTTTTGAGAAGACACCAAGCCTTTTTTTTTTCTTTTGCCCGTCAGAAGAATAAGGACAACCCATCTAAAACTTGTTTTCTTTCTCTCTCTCTCATCCCTCCCTTTTTGCACAAAAGCATTTTGCACCACTGAAAGGACCAAGGACTCATTTGGCCCAGTTGCACCTTAGTCAACCATTTATATATCATGTGAAGAAAGGTGAACAGGCTGCAAACCTATAACATTGTTGCCCCTCATTTTAAATGGAATCATGGAAAGGCATCATTCATTAACATGACAGATTTCCCATTAACAAATAAATGTTGAATACCCCTGTCATGACTGCTTCTCAACATTTTTGAAAGAATGAGATGGTCCAACCATCTAGACCAGTGATCGATCCCACTCTATTCACACAAAGGTTGCAGTGATCTCCCAACAGACCTCTATTAGCAAAGGCTTTTATTTTCAAGACGGTGTTAGTTCTAAGCTATCAATTCAGACCTCTTTTTCATTAAATAAATCATGATGAAATCCACAAACCCCCTAACCCACAACACTATCAAATAGACATATGTAATCAAAATGCTAAAGAGCTTTTGCCCTACCCCACCTCATCTGCATCTGCCATCTTCCTCACCCTTCCTTCACCCATGAACAGAGGACCTTCCTCTAAAAGTTAAAACCTCAGCTACCCCAATTTTTATTTTATTTTTTTTACTTTCTTTTGCTAAACCTAGCAAGACAAAGAACTTTTCATTTATCTTAGCTTAGTGTGACAACAATTCACAAATTTCCCCCCTCAGAAGTGGTTTCTTTACAAGCTTTCCAACCATTCATGTTGAAGAATTTCATGAATTAGAGATTTCGTTTGAATTTATTTAAGATTCTTTACTAAAAAGTAACGACTAAGAACCAAATAGAGATTTGGTGGAGAGTCAGGTAATTAAGTGATTTATACTATCCATAATAGTCACTATGTTGCCAATTATTTAAGGGCTGAATATTTTTCCCATTATAAGAGGGAGAGAGGAGAGAGAGTGTATTCCCTCTGTACCACTATGTTTGCAGCTTGATTCAATTTAACTTGTTCTAATATGTTTGCAGGTTTCTCTTTATAAGACACTAAATATTTTTACTTTCCTATACCCTCCCAAAACCCCTCCACCAATGAAGAAAATCAATGAATAATAAGAATACATAAAACTAGTGATGTGATAGTATAGTAGATGTTAGTTTGACTATTATCATAAACTTCACGATTTCATACCTTTGCAAACACTAAAGGAAGATGGGACTATACATATCTATAGTGAGAGAGGTCGTGCAGGAGACCGTGCTGCTTGTAATAATAGAAGATGAAGAGAGTTAGTAAAATAGGAAGGTGGACTGGTGGAGACTCTAGAGACTAAAGTTGGCTGCGCTGAAGGAGAGCAAGAATTGTCAACAACAATAGACTGTTGAAGGCAACCACATCTATGCGATCAGATATTAACATACAGAAAAGAAAGTAAAAATGAACAACTTTCCAACTCCACCAAAGAACAAGAAATAAACTACTCTTATGCTCAACGGACTCCTACATAGCCATAAACACATCACAACTTATCAAACATCAGTTCCTGTCTCATCAAAATTATCTCATCCTCCATCTCAAACCTCTACACTAACTTATATTGTATCCCAAGACAGCCCTGAACATTTTAACAGATTGAATGTCCCGCAAGGGATAATCCAATCCAAAGTGAAATATTTCCCAATCTGTCCCACTGTGGCTGAAATATAACACGTTTGCCACCATGGGACAGGCCAGATAGAAAGAGCATATCTGGTTTGGCAAACTAATATTACAATGCAATAAACAGATTGCAGCTACCTGAGAGTTCCATCTCATAGATTTGGGGAATGTCAGTTCAGCAATGGTACCAGGCAGATGTTCAGATAAAACCTAAACATATTAAACAGAGAATTTTGTCAGATATTGATGCAGGATCTAAAGAAGCACGGAAACCATAACATAGAATGTTAATCATCAGCATCACCCAAGAACTCTATTGTTGATAGCAAGAGCAATCAACAATATCTATAGTATCAAAAAATCAACTCTAACAATGAAGAAAAAACATGAAAAGAAAATTATTAGCTGAAATTCTTAAAGAAACTGTCTTCCTGATGAGGCAAAAACATAAAACATCTGGAAATAAATTCGAGGGTTTATCTTCACAAGGTGCTTTCTACAATTTAAAGCATCATATAAGTGTCTCATAATTTTATTCAAAGGTGTAGAGTATCTGTATGTCATTCATTTAATTCACAAGGCCTGCAAAGATTTGAAGAGGCAAAAAACATACAAATAAGATAAAAGCATGAAACAATAATGAAAAGAACATTCTGATTTTCTCTTACCAACGAGTGAGCATACGATGGAAATAGAAATTAAAAGGCTTGAGGATAGAAATTCGATTCATAATTGTTAAGGAAACAATCACCTAAAAGGAAATATACTAACCTCCAAGGCAAATCTGGACGGCTCCATCACATGAGCATATACATAGTCGGTTTTCCCTGGGGCCCAAAACAGAACATCATTCCAATTGAGGGGGAAAAGGTAAAGTATGTTACCACCAATAACCATTAGATGGAAAGAGGATTAATGATTGTAAAAAAAAATAGCACGTTAAATTCCTGAATTGACATGAAAGGAACTTATCAGTTTGACAATTGAATCCATAGTCTGATCAGGCAGGTATCATATACGGACTACATCTATTCATGCATTACATTTGACCAAATTTAAAAAGCCCAAGCTCCAGACGTCCATCACTTTGAATCTTGAAAGACATTGCTTTGCATAAGAAAATGACAAAAATGGCTACAAGATAATATGTTTAGAAAATTCAAAGGCTTCAAATAGTCTCTTCATCAACATTCATCTTTTATAACAGTAAAAAAATTAATATCTAACTGTCTGACATATTCCGAGATGTGCCTCTTTATTGTTAAAGAAAACACCAAAAATACAAAGTTTGACGTCCATACTGGCGTTTACATACCGTCAACTTTTTGGTATATTGCATCCAGAGATACACTATATCTCCTACAAAAGCCTTCAACTGCCTGAAATGGAAGAAACTCTAAGCATCAAAACTTATATTCCCCAATTCAATATCTAGACAGTAAACTCTGATAGGTGAAGAAGATATAGGGAGTTAGGGGCACAAGTCACACAACTGACCACACATAGTAGAAATATAATTTCTCACCAACTTTGACCCCAAGCTAAAATTGACCTCCTTCTAACACTTATCATGAAGTGCTAAATACAGCTCCACCCCTCTCCAACAAAAAGTTTCAAAAAAAAAAAAAAATGAAGCAGCAACTCCAGCTACATGCACAAGCTGGGGATACTGGATATTGATTTAGTGAAATGCCTGGATTATTGGCAATCATTCCAGTAAAGATCGATCCATTTCTTAAACCGTCTCTGCCTCCCTGTTTCCTTCTACTATGCTCTATTTCTTATTCAACAGTTTTGTTGTAGTATTTTGTCTTTCATGAAGTTTATCCCAAAAATTGTCATCATATTCCAAATCAAACCATTAAAAGGCAGATTCAACTTTACAACTGAAGAACTGCTCAAGACAAACCTTTGTAGGATTTCCTTCATTATCAAAAGCCTTTGACACTGGAGGCCCTCGAACATCAATCATACTTGCAAGTTGCTTGGGACAAAGCCCTTCAACATAAACCTGCAAAAAAGTTAATTGTATAATTCCACCCCCCCCCCAAAAAATCTTATGATTCTTATATCAAAATTAAAAAGAATTCTGAAATTGCTGGAGCAAGAAAAAGAGTAGTCATAATTTGTTTTTGTGTGAGGAGGTTGAGGAGGTGGAGGAGGTGCTAGTAAAGAATGACATGTAATTAGTTAAACAAGAACTTCCATCTTCAAATGCTCAAGAGACAAGCTATAGTCCATAAGGAGATGAGAAAATTTTCTATGCAAACAAAGCCCAAGTGTAAAACATTGACTCTCATAAATATATTGAAACATCCAATGCTTAATTAGCCACCACGGATCCAGCACAAATCAGTTTTCTTTCAGCTTATATCATCTACATGTCTTGCATGTGTTGGAGTCGGTTATCATAAACTTCAAAAACCTAAGGTTCTCATGTTTCATGAAACCAAATCTTTTGAGTTCAAGTCCTCCTTACAAAGCAATAAAACCGCGATTGCAGTTGCATTCACGATATCAGGGTGTTGCGAATGATATTTTATATGTCGGAATTATTGCGGAGTGATTTTTTTTTCACAACAAATATTAGAAAATATCGGCAAATATAGGCCAATAACCAATACATTGCCGACAGATACATAAAATTCTAAAATTGTCGCATATAGCCAATTTCGCATATCGGGATCGGCTGACCCAAACTCTGTCAAATATGGGCCAATATTGCATATCAGGAGAGATATTTAATTTTGTGCTCCTTACCTAGTCTAAAGTATCACTTCTAGGGTTGTTAGTCCATCACGGACTAAAAAGCCATGGGCCATGTGGAATGTTGACAACTAGTAGGTAGGAGTGCCAATTAAAATCCAGAATAAAACTCGCAAAATTGCATCCCACAAAATGAAAAGAACATACAAACATTTTATCCTAGGATGAAGAATACAATGTTCACGACGTGTTGGACAAAATACAACACTCAACTGATTTATTCTCAACTTTCCTCATGAGGCTGAATAAGAATATGCATTAATTAGCCATGCACCAAATAATCAATACAGCATGACTGCAATCATATTATTACAGATGAAATGTATAAAAAGCAAGAAAACTAATACAACCTCCGCTTCACAATATAAGTCACTTTTAGCTTGGGCACACAAATAAAAAAATAATAAATTTGAGGAAATAAAATGCCCAAGAGGACTAATATACCCTCCAATAAATATACTTTGAAAACTTGAAAGAATAAAGGGTATAGTAGGAAATATCATTTAATTTATATAAGTTTTTGTAATATGACACATTTTGAAACAAGTTTTGACAAAAAAAATACCTATATTGTGAAACAGAGGGAGTAACAAACACTAAAAAGACACAGGAGTCAGAAACATACCACTAGTCTCCGCGGAGTACCAAAGGCTTGCACTTCATGATGAACCAACCTTTGTTTTCCAAGCAATTGCAATATCAGGTCCTTAAGCTGCACGTGCAGGAATTGCCAAGATAGACAATATGAGAACAAAATAAAATAGCTGATAAGTAATAACAAAATAGATGACTAAATATATGAAAGACGAAAAAAGCTTCCATCACGTTGTCGCTGTATTTATGAAGAAAAAGATATCCTCCTCTTCAGAGTAAAGGTGTCACCCACCATAAAGCAAGGCTATGGTTTTTGCGACAATCGCTTAATATTTAACCAAAGACAGAATAAAAGCACAAATGGCAAGACTTTTACGCCAAAATATGTTAACCTGTTCACTTGCATGAGCTACATCTTCTGCTGGCATTTCTTCTGTCCCAATTTCAAGAACAAATGTCCTTGGTTCACTGGAGACCTGGTGCATTGGTAAGATGTATACAATAGTGCATACACATTATGCATTATGTATAATGATCATATAGTTAAGTTATATTAAGGATAAGAAAGATATGGCATATAAGTATGCATATGTGTTTTGCGATGCTCTTAATTTGAGGATATATGAAGAATGTGAAAACAATCCTAAAATTCACCAGAACTCTAAATGAAGAATTTCACTGCTAGAAGACAGCATAATTGCAGGAATAGGCAGTTCTTTTCAAATATATTAGTACCATAGCATGATGAATAACTAGCTATCAAAATTTTCTAATATAGAGCAGAACTCCATGATCCATCAAAACCCCAAGACTTATGCTTTTCTATTGGCAAGGCAACAATAACCAACTACACCCTCTGTCCAAATTATATGCCACCATTTGATTTTGGAATCAAAGCTTACACATTTTGATCACCAGGTTGTCATGAAATTTATTAATTTACCATCTCAAAAATGCTATTGTTTGATATATCTTAAAAAGCTTCAATAAAGATGAAGAATAATGACTGAACTTTGGCATTAAAGATCATAAAAAGTTAAAACGAACTTAGAATAGCGATGGAGGATGTTTAAACTTTGTCAGGTTATCAGTTGATATAACACTTCATTTTCAACCAAGAAATAAAAAAGCGATTTCAGCCATGGCATTAACAAAATAAACAAATCAATAAAAGAATAAACCCAACACCTGCCTTCCAATATATACAAGTATAAAACGACATCACACAGCCATATTAAGAAGCCAAAAACATAAAAACGGATCACTAATAGGAAGTAACCTTTCTAACGGCTGACTCCATAACCTCTTTAGAACAAGCAGCAGAGTGAGAATCAGAAGCAATGCCCAAAGGATGACCAAGTGACTCCCTTGTCTTTAACCAAAGTTGGGCACACCGACGAGCTAAGCTGTACAAGTAATATTACATAATAAAAATTGAAGCAAGCATATGAATAACAGATAATACATTGGAAAGTTTATCCATCTATTTTTGGCATGCTGCCATTGGTACTTCCCATAGTACACACTAAATTGCAAATATAAATTATTGTCAAGTTAAAACCTACAGCCTTTAAACTATTCCAAGAAATCATTTGCTTGAATTCAAAAAGTATATGCGCATTGAGTACATAGTCAGCTATGAGCCGACTTGGAACCTTCCAGGATTAAGGAAAAACTAAGGTTTAAGTTTCTGTTTTTTTAACGTATTATTCTTTAAATGTGGACCATCTTCCTATATCTTCTTCTTTCTTGCAAAATTTTCTGGCCTGACGCTTTAAGAAGTGGCCGCCATTGACACAATTAGCACAAATAGTACCAGACTAGTCAAATTCCCAAATAATGGCCCATATGATGGAATAAACGATAATCATGAAGCAGCAGATTGCAAACAAATCAGACTGCTCACCTCCGCATTCGACTGAAATAGCGAGCACGTTCAGTAACACCAACAAAACCTCTCGAATCTAAGATGTTGAAAGCATGAGATGTCTTCAGGAGCTGATCATACCTAACACAATATATGTATAATTTAATTGAAATGACTACCTCACTAAAACAAAGAAAATGCAACTGTTACAGCCAAAAGCGAAGAAGACATACGCAGGGACTGCAAGGCCAAGAGCAAGCAAGGAAAGAGCCTCTTCTTCAAATAAATCAAAATGCTTCTGAACATGATCCACACTGGCATGCTCCAGATAATATGCACTCATTTCCTTCCTGAAAAATTAGAAAGGACTTTCATGACAGAAATAATTACATTATCACATGTAAGAAAATGAAAGCATGACAAACGGAGGGGATAAATGACATATTTCAGGTCAAAGCAGAAATCACATTTAAATCTGAAGAAAGAAGCACATGGACAGGATCAAATTTGTGAGCTAAATTTTCATAGAACTTAAAAATGCAGTCGAACCAGAATTCAACCAATAACTTCATAAGTGAAGTCAGAACAATGCCTAGGAAATGAGGGAAGATGCTAAAGTGAGTGCATATAGTAGGAGTGACTAAACATCACCCTATAGAAAAAAGAATGGTAACGAACCACAAGTAAGGAAGCAATGAGAGAAAATCATAAAGTGTACCCAACATTGGGGTAAAAGGCCAACAAAACAATTGAAACAACAAGAGCTGCCTGATACATGGATTAATGCACTGCAAATGATCCTACAAGATAAGCTCCAACATGTAGAATGTTATTTCAGGCATAATCATTTGCCCTGTTTTCTTGCAATTACTAGTGGTGAACACAAATATCTATATCTATTCCAATTGAGTATCTCCAACAAATTTTGGTCAATTCCAATTGTAGGTAACATCATGGGACCTTCAAAAATCATATGACCTATTTTCTTCTAGTTCTGCAACACAGAAATTCCTCAAACAATCACTGATAAATATCTTCAGAAAAGGCCAAAACTCTGTGAGGATCCTTGATAAGAGCACATATATCTAGGTTGGATCCTTTCATATATCTTGAGTAAACTACAGTGGAAACAATATGCCTCAAATTAGACTGTAACTCAAATTTGACCACGTACTCATTCTCTGAGAACAGTTCTCCATATGTGATTCCATCAGCATATTGAATTTTCTTGAAATGGTCAACCCCCTGCTAACAAGCATGAAGCAACTTCAGTCAGAATTAAAAAGAAGAAAATAAGGAGATGCAATGTTAACATTGACCTGCAGCAGCATGAGGATTCGCTCAAGACCATAAGTGATCTCAACAGACACCGGCAACAGCTGGATACTTCCAGCCTGAAGAAAAGATGAAAGATAAACACTGTAAGAGCACATACCATGATGAATTCAAAGGGACAGCAAGACACTGATATACCCTATTGCAGGGTAAAATGCAGCACATTTTTTTATCCAGTCAGAGGACTGAGACACTAATAGAGCATTCCTTACAAGATGTAGCAACAAGAAGAGAACGTGAGAAAGCACCTGCTGGAAGTAAGTAAACTGAGTGATCTCCATTCCGTCCATCCAAACTTCCCAGCCCAAACCCCAAGCACCAAGTACCTAGAACATTACAATTAGAAGGAAGAAGAAATCAACAGAATTAACTAACCCTTGTCTACACCAAACACATGAAGGAAACTTGTTATTGAATTCACAACCACTGGCCACAGCTTCACTCATCCCTTACTTCTTCTTACCTATTTCAGTCCCTCTAATGAGATTCATATGCAACCAAGTATCAAGGAGATAATTGCATATTAAGTAATTCTTCAACACACAAATAGTAATTGACTATATGATATTAAAATAAAAGGATCTTTATGTGCTAGGAAGGATGAAAATTACCGGAGACTCCCAGTTGTCCTCCACAAAGCGTATATCATGCTCATTAACATTAACACCTATCAAGCAGACAAGTAACAGATCAATACACTCTGAGTTCATACAGGATAGAAGTAAGAAGCTGGTACCTCACAATACAAAGTGCAGTAGTCAGTAAGACTCAGCAATTTGTAATATATTAAATTAGGTTAAAGAGATAAATGGTTATGCTTTTGAAATTACCCAGGTCTAACGTTAACAAGGATAGCAAATATGATGTAATCAAATATTTAAGAGCGATGCTATTAGTTTGTAGTAAAACAATGATCTACATTCCAAGAAACATCAAAGCGATGGGCAGAAATCAGAAAAAGATAGACTTATCATCACTATTAAAATGTGAACAATGAGTAATGCTATCTACTAACTGCAAAGAAGACCATATCTATTCAGATACTAACTCAAGACTTTGAAGCTTTGGGAGAAAAAAGCTTGTTTGGCTTTCAACCTAATGCCATCCCCAAGAACACCAGTCGAAACCCCATGGAGTACCATCCCAAACTCCTAAAAGTTCCAGACATACCACAATGAAAATGATTGCTGACATTCATTCAGTTTTACACAAAAGATACAGGTTTTACAAGACTTCCACTCTTTCGTTGCAAACTAAGGTTTCAGTCAAAAGAAACTTTTTGGGTTTTTTTTTTTGTTGGGAGGGGGGCTCCTGCTGGAGCTCCACTTGTCCGAACTATCAACAGAGCATAAACAGCCATGCCTTCTCCATAGTTCTTTGGAAAAAAGAAAAGAAAAAACATTGTAGAAGGATTTAACTGAAAAAGAAACCAGACTTTGTCCATCTCCACCTCACTAGATCCTGTTGCAAGTTGCAACTTGAGCACATACATTGCAGGCATACCATTGGAATCCACAGGCCCACTTTAGCAGGGAATCCATGGGGAATTATTCCATTTGTGCCTCTTGATAGATTCAGAAATCCATCCATGATTTTATTTCCTATATTCACTTCCGGCAACTTCCCCTACAAGCTTTATTTTCCTATCAGCCACTCTTTTATAGAGTCTAACTGAACGAAAAGAAGCCTTTGAGACCCAAAACATCCCTCAACAGTGGATATTTTATCCAAGTAGCACTTAAAGGAATCTTTGACAAAGGTCTAACTGTTTCTTTCGAGCCTTTTTCACCATTTAAGAAGGCATAGGAAGCGAAAGCGCAAAGCAGCCTCTCCACCCCAAAAAAAATAACAGGAATTGCGGCAAGATGTATGTTCAAATAAGTGGTTGTATATTAACTGCCATTACTAAAATATTTACAAGCATACAAGTATTGAAGACTTCCTCTAGGGAATCAACTTATTGTTTCCTACATCGGAGTTTAGTTTGAAACCATATCAAACCTAAGGAGAGCATATGAAGGATACACATTAGATCAACATCCATGATCCACCTTGAGATATATGATTGTGGAATCCATAAAATGGAGATCTGATGAAAAGCTCTTCTCCTTATATGCTCCCACTTTAAACCCTTCAAGTGTACCTTTCTCTTCAGCCTTCTTTAACATTAGCTTCGTTAACCAAGAGAAGAAGTAATAGGGATACTGAAAGAATTAGCTCACCCAAAGACATCTATGCCTTTTGAAAAGTTCTGATAAATTGGTTCTTATTTCACTATGGTTTAAGTTGTTACAGTATTTCCAAGTTATGGGCTACAAAGGATGTCAAATAAGGAAAGGCTAAATTACACCCACGACTATAGGTTATCTATTCAAAATTCAAATTACACCAATGATTATAGCTTATTTACTCCAAAGAATATTTACTCTAGAATTTTTGGTCACCCATGACTTCTGGTTCATAATATTTATTCCAGAATATTCTTCTGATCTACTCACACCCATAACTTCTGGCTAATAATAGCAATGATTTCAGCACTTTCCAATACTTTTGTTCTTGACAACTATTGTCCTAGTTTTCTATGACAACCCAAATGGCAGAAACTACCTTGGTGGCACATTACAAGCTGTCAACTTTAGAGAGTAAACTACTTTCTCTTTCATCGTTTCAGCAATCTCATACTTTCTGCCACTGCAGGCATAATAAAAGTATACCAGTCATCTTAATCACTAACAGTATGCTACAAAATATATACCAAACATACTGACTTTCTTGAGATCAACTAATGATTGAAATCATTTCTTTCCATATAAAGGAGCATGTCCACAACAGACATCCATCTTCAGCATCTCTGTTTCTAATGATGAAACGTTGCAGTTTGGTTAAAACATCAATCATACTATAGAAAGATGTCAAGAATTCAAAATTCCAGATATAAATCATCCATAAGATGCAAAAGTTTCCACAAGAAAAGCCGAGCTGTGATTCTTTTAAAGTAATGCCCACATTCCAACCATAGCTAATTCGGGGGAAGTTGCTACCTAAAGCAGAAAGGCTCCTAATAAAGAGATCTTGAGAGTTTCCAGGATCAGGCTTTAATATAACCTGCAATCAGATAACAATGAATTTAAAACAAGATAGCCATTTCAGATAATGCAAATACTTGATTGATAATGGGAAAACACCATAAATTGATGACATCACATTGAAATTGTAATGCAGCAAGCTCTACCTGAAACTGAGTGTGCCGCTGAAGGCGATTTGGATTTTCCCCATAACGACTATCATCGGGCCTGATGCTAGGTTCAACATACCTGTATACAGCAGCTTGAGCATGAGTCCATTTGAATCAGGGTGAATTAGGGTAAGTATAAACATTAAAAATTAACCTAGATGAAGAAAATGGAGGTAAATGGGGGTGAATGTCTTAAAATGTTGTTTGAATGATATTAACCTAACCTGAGTGAATCAGGTGAATGGTTTAAAAATATCATTTGGATTGAGGCAAATGAAGGTTAAAAAATAAAACAAATAACATTTATACCCTTATATTAAATAGATAAGTCCCTTTTGATACAAATTAGGCTGAAAGCATTTTTATTTGATCAGATATAAAATTTCCTCATGTTTCACCTTCACCTCCATTATCCCGAAATGGGGGGTCAACCGAGGTAAATGGAGGTGAAACTTTAGCCCCAATTCATCTAATTGAGGTTAACAAACTCCGTCTCCAAACGGGGTAAATCAATCAATTAGCCTCCATTAACCGTCATTCACCCCTAACCAAATGGAACAATAGATTATCATCCAAATATTATACTGAAGAGATTATCTAGAAATCATAGCTCATTGCATCAACAAGTTCCCAAATATACAAGCAAGTTGGTAAGAGGGACAAGAGAAGCCTAATACATGGTCACAAACTCACAAGAGCAAGCCTATCTCATGAATTGAAAATTCTCTAGTGATTCATTGCCACAAGACAGGTGTTCGAGGTGCAAAAAGATGGGGAGCATTGTTCATTGAAATAACCCCAAAAGAAGTGTGTACGAAACCCACATTATATGTTGGGATAGGATAAGATTTACATAGCTAATTCAGGAGCAATGTTAGAGGCGGGCAATAAAATCGCGGTATCGTAGTATCGGAGCGTTACGAATGATAAATTATGTGTCACGATTGTCGTGGCGTGAATTTTTATTTTTATTTCATTATATACTCTAATTATTATTTATTGTTCATTTGAATATAATTATTCAATAAACTAGTATTTTATATTATATCATAAGTATTTAAGTGAATCATTATATGCTAAATTGTCCTAATAACCCTAAGCTTACCTTAGAATGAAAAAAGATATGTTATTCAGTAATACATATAAAGGTAATAAATAGCAATACTTTATTATTGTTCAATAATAACTTGGTTCAAGATATATATAGTAAATAAGTAAGAAAAAATTTCCATACATGCTTTTTTCATTAGATTAAATAATTCTTAATAAATCGCCGATATCTTGATTTATTGTGATATTTTCCGATTTATCGGCAATTTACTGCAATTTATCAACCGAAAAATGTGAAATTTTAAAACATAAGGTATTGGTAATTTCGCATCGCGACTAACCCAAAAACCGCTAAATAGCAGCCGCTACACCATAGTGGAACCGCTATTTAATTATATGGTTAGAGGTCATATTAGGCAAAAAAGAAGATCAGATCATGAGACTATAAGAAAAGGGGAGAAGTTATAATTATTAGCATTTCACTTTCAATGCCACTCAACCGCATGCTCACTTACTATAAGAAATCTCCCACAACCTTTGGCAAAGTAATAATAGCAGAAGAGCCAAAACCTATAAATAGATATACTCCATTAGTTCAATATTTAGTATCATCTAATTTAAAAACAAAGCCGAAGCCACAAGGTCCTATGCTAGACCTTTCAGTCTTTCACTTCCTGGCTCATATTCTCACTTCAAATTCAATACCCCAAAAGCACTGGATATTCTTATTTTACTTTCAATATTACTACGACCTGCAATTTATTATTACCACCGATTCATAATAAGTGTCATTTTAGCTTCATGCACACAAATTAAGAATTAAAGCTAATTGACAAATATATTCCTAATAATTGTTAAATGTTTAATGATGGGGTTCGGGGAATATAGAAACCTAGAGGGTAATATTTAATGCTGATAGGGGTAAATTAGTAAATGTAATCAATATTTTGCATTGAAATCCTAAAACGACACTTATTTTGGTTAAAATTGAAGTTGCTAAAATGATACTTTTTACAAATAGGAGGTAGTGTATTTAAGAAACCCAGGAGAAAGAAATCAAAACTTCACATAAAACTTAAATTCACAACATAACTATATCGACTCGCAAATATTCAATATCCTAGGGAATTTCATCCGTCAAAAAATACAGATAACTAGGAAAATAAGTGCTCAGCACAAAAATTGTGGCAGGAAAATTGAAATAGGAATTCAAAGGATGAAATGTGCCATGAAGAATGTCTTCAACATCAAATCAGAAATTGATGGAAATGCAGCACTAGACATAATCACACGACGCCTACTTACGCAACATTCCATGGCTCTGGACCCAGGACCCTCAAGAACGTAAGAGGATTCATAGTCCCAGCTCCTACCTGCAATTATTTCCAGAGCCAAACTAAATTAGCAAACAACAAAAAGAATATATGTTCTACAACAGACTTAATTCATTTATCATAATACAGTTTATATTCCATCAAACACTCAAGCTATTAACACAAAGCAGCTATTCAAATAATAACAATAATAATAATAATAATAAAGGCTGTTTTAATCATGTCTTGTATTCTGACTCGCACAGAAAGCTGGAAAGAGCACAGTCAACCAGTCTTAGGTGTTTCCATCACAGTTGTATGGAAGCTGTGAAAGTACTCAAAAAGAATGTTTCCATCACATTTCCACCTAAAGTTTAAAATCTCATTTGCAAATTCTCAGGAAGATAATCATGATCAAGCAAGATGGAAGATGATTAAATCCAAGCCATTAGATAGATCTCATAACAAGGTCCTTTTCCAAAGGTCTTTTAGTAGGGAAGACATAAGTTGAGAGGCACTTCTTCCCTTGGAGACAATCAGCAAATAAGGGGAAACAGAACTTCACTAAATGAAAACCTGTACAGCATGACACAGAAATTTTCATGTGCAAGGCCGAGCAATAAATGTTACAAGGACATGGTTCCCTAAGATGGAAATCTATACATGGCACAGAGAAGATCTCATGTCCTTTCGGATATTTGTAAACTAGGTCCCTTCATACTCCTATTTGTGATTAAACATGCGTCATCATAATTCTTTTTTTCCTTTCTTCAATTATATAATAACTATTCAATATGATACTGCAGCAAAAAATACATTTCCAGGGACAAGAACAACAGATATATATTGAAACATGGACAAATGTGCGTTAACACTGGAACAACAGAAGCATGGGGATGCAGTATAGTGTTACCTCTGTATTGCTGCATTGCATCACTGCACATCCAACAGAAGCCCAATACTCCTATTATAGAAGTTTAAGAGAAAAAAAAATGGAGCAACCAATCATCAGACAAACTATGGAAACACAAACTTCGATTATAAGACAGAAGAGAAACCTAGCACGAAAGAAATCAAATACTTGTATGATGGATGCAAAAAAACATAGATTATTCAATTAAATTGGGGAGGCCAGACTAAGGCTTTGTTCGGTAACTAGATTATTAGCCTATGATTAACCCATTTCAGCTCATGTGAAAAAAATTCAAATCAGCCCATACTTTTTTTATTGCAATTTACAATCAAGTGATGTCAAACAAACAAAAAGTATCAAATACATATCTGGAAAAGTCATATATTATTTCATTTAAATTTACCAAATGAAGCCTAAGATCCCTCTAATAGCATTTTCTCCTTTTCAATAGTGTGGCAAGTGCACCAAAATCAAAATCTTGTGTAACTAAACATTAACAAGTACAGAATAATGAACTTTCGACATGAGGAGGGTAAGTTAAGTTGCGCCCTAACAAGAAAGACAGCTCTAGGAATGAAATTACTAGGAAAACGCAGTTGTGGCTCTGATAAAAAAGAATATGAGAACAACTCATCGAATGGTACAGCCACGTCAAAATAAGACCAATAAATGAACAAGTGAAGATGTAACACCCCGTAATTTGAGATTTATAAAATGGGAGATTTTTGTGTATAGTGGATTTTGAATGAAGCTTGATCTTTATTTGAAATATACTTTGGGGTTGATTTGATAAGGATTTGGAAAAGGCTTGGAAATATGACTAAAAAGAAGTTTTTTGAGCATACCAACTGATCAACTGACCTGTCGCTTCAACTTAAGTTTGGTTCGATGGAACCGATCGATTGGTTTAGATGAATCGATCGATAGGTCTGTAGAACAATCGACTAGTTTAACCAAATCAATCGACTAGTTGTCAAGCTGAATTTTTTTTTTAAGTTTAATTTTTCAAAAAAAAATACGTTCACCAAAATAGAACCTTGTTAATCCAACTTCGAGTTGTTCCTAAGTAATCTTTGACCCCATTGATCATTTATCCAACTTTAATTTTGTCTCCATCGCATTTGAGGCTCTAATTTTGGCAGAAAAAGGAGAGGATGACCTCATCTTTTACCTTCTTTTTCCTCTCTCCTTCGTAAAATACTGGAATGGAGATTTGTTCCAGAATTACCCTACACGGTTGGGAGATTTGCTTCCCTCACACATTCGCACATTGCCTTTCTTGTGTTCAGCCATCCTTTAGAGAATCTTGACCTGCCATCTCCAAAAAATTACCATTTGAGCTCTGAAAAGATAGTCATCCTATCCTTGATAAATCTGCCCGTTCGACCCAAATTCGAACGGTAAAATTAGTGTTTTCGATCTATTCCACTCTCTCACTCATTCCTTGAGTGATTCATTAGTTATAAATAGCCCTAATCATCTCTTCCATTTACCTCTTTTCAGCCACCAAAATGTTCTGAGTTTTATCAACACTTATCCTCCACTCTTCTCCACTTCAAGCTTTCACTCTAATTCATGTACCTCTTCTGATATATTCTCTACCTCCCTATTATTTTATCCTTAAGCAAGAAAGAGTTAGATTTGGAAAAAAAGTTGATTTCTTTTTCAGCTGATTTTCTTGGAATCTCCTTAGAGGTAGTAGATTATGTTTCCTTTCCCTATTTCTTAGTTCTTGGTTCATAAAAACTATTTGGGGGTTCCCCAGTATTAACAAGTTTTGGAAGTTAGGATCTTTCAGCTAAAGGTTTTGCTTTCTTAGTGTGGAATTCCGCCAAGCTTTCAAATAAGTCATTCTTGCCTTTGAAATACGGTATAAATGAGCATGTGAGCTAGTATGGTTAGTGAATTTTTTATCTTTGTATGCATAAATGATATTATGAGTAATATGGTGTTGCACATTAGAAGATCTAAGATTTCTGAGAAAAGTATGATTTCATGAGAAATTATGGTTGATTCTATGTAGATAGAGCATGATTAGTATATGAGCATGTGTAACCTTTGTTTTTTGTAATGGCGATGCTATGAATTGATAATGGTTGGATTTTTAGAGCCTTAATCGCATTTAAAATGCCTATTATGTGTTGTCTGGAGCAAACCAATCGATTAATCTTTAGAACAGTCAACTGGTTAGCCTAAACCAATTGACCGATTCGGCCAGAAAGTGTTGTTTCATTTCTATAAATCTCAGTATGATTTTACGTATGACATATACTATAATATGATTCTTTAATGAGGAAAACACACATCTTGACATGAATTAACTAACCTATTAGATGGATTAATTAGCTCATAATTTATGCTATCCTTAATAAGTGCCTTTGGAAGGTTTTAAAGGGAAAATTAGAGTGTGTGTTATGATGCTACAAATGGATGATGTAATCCAGATTATGATCTTGGCATAAGTGGACTATCTTAATGGATGCATTAAATCTGGCTAAGAATGATGAAAGTCCTACCACATGGTTTGGAGGGTAACAATGGTTAAGATGGAATGATTATGTATATGTGTTGCTTGGTTGTTATATACGCCTTATGTGATAACATAACTTTGGAGAATAACACACTAATTACTTAAAGTGAAAGATAATCGAGCAGTGTATGGGTCTAGATTACCCGATCCTCGATTATCTACCAGGGATTAGTCTACTTTCGGGCATTTATTGGTGCCTTCGAGTTTTGCCTTCAAGCGGAATCCTAATAGATTCTAGTGCCTTAACTACTCTAAACACTGATGATGTACGGGGGGTTATACTAAAGGGTTTAGTCACCTCGGTGGTTACTTGGCTTCGGCCATACTTTATGTCCTCTAGGTTGGATAGACATCTATGGTATGTGAGACCATAGAGTAGTAATCAATCTATCGCTCAGAAAAGGAATAAGTGCTCACAAATGATTAATCTAATGGAACATGTATCTTGTAAAACGGGTCAAATGAGTAAGTCATGTAAGTGGATTATAGAAGAGCCTAGTGAGTTGTTGAATAACTGGCTTACGTGATTATATGTTGCTATCTATGATATATATATATTGTGATGTTAAGCATGATGAGTTTTGAATTATCTATGTTTGGTATGACATGAAATCCTAATGCATTATATGATCATGATAATGCATGTATATCTAATTATATCATGTAAGTATGCTATTGTGTTTTAGTATGACCCCTATTGTTGCTTTAGGCCTTGTATGCTTGTGACTCCTGCTTAATCCCACGAGCAAAGGACCATGTGCAGGTTTTTAAGGATGGTTGGTAGTTCACTTATCTCGTGTTGAGCTTGGGGGTTCGAAAGCGTGGACACTCGAAGATGTTTTGTAGGCCTTTGATGGACCAAGAACTTGGAGCTTTGCCCTATTGTTGTTTTATCTCTAATGTATTTCAGTACTTTCAGTTTACTTTCTCCTAAGCATTAGAATATTTTGAGGACCCACTGTGGTCTTGTTTTATAAACGTTTCCTTTGTGGTATCTATATATCATATCTCTTGCATACTCTATTCTTGTATTTGGTTTGGTTGGTTTTTTTAGCCTTGTTTGTATCTTACATGGGGCGAGTGGCAAACATCTGTCCAATGGTAGGTGCGACAGTAACATCACATTTTTTCTAGGTGTGTTTAGTGATTTCCGTTTCTGCAATGTTTTTAAACGATATTTTTCAATAGTAAAAAATGAGAGTGATACAGAGGAAGGTATATGTTGTCGGAGGCTTAATAAAAGGGGAGAAAGGACATGAGCAATGACTTAAGAAAAGATAAGACCAACATGAATATGACAAGGCTTTTTAAAGAGATGAGACCAATCGATTAACATAGCTCAATCACATAGTGGATCAAAACTTGTTTTGGTTCAATAAATTTTTCTTCCCAATCAAACGTCGATTGATATTGAGGTCTATGATGTCTAAGCAGACTGTCCTGTTTTATTTTTATGGGATAAAAACTGATAGAGAATCAAAATGAGAAGAGGGCCTAGATAGATTAGGAGCTATGATGTCCTATTATTAACTCGACAGAAATCCTAACAGATGTTCTGCCCTACCACTGTCTCCAATCTTCCACTAGCTCTCTCTTTGGTCAATTATCTGGATAATTCCAAGTGTGCCACCCATCTCTTTACTTTATTTTCTACAGCTGTTAGCCTATCACTTCCAGCTCAATATAAATGTCTTACTTTCTCATTCTGAATGACATCACTAATCTCTATAAGTGTTACCCACATGTCATCTTGCCAAAAGTAGAATATTCTGATCAATATGCTGTTTACTGCTGGCCAGACACTTATCTCCAAGATACTAGAGCTTTGTCTCGAAAGTAACGACAAAATACATTGATCTTTCAAAGAACATAGCAGTCCTTCAAACACGTTGGTTGTATCATGTATGAACTAAGTTGCCAGAAATGAACGTTGAAAGAAGGTATGGATATGCAATGCCTCAAAGCTTGTGTACTGGTCACAGCTTACTGGTCTAAGCTTTTAGCTGTTGGGTTAACAGATGGCGTCAACTACATAAGAAAGTAGGTCCTACTTGGGCATGCTTTGGTCCTGACATAAAAAATGTATAGTTAAGGGTCCTTGAGAATCGCAATCATGATGATCCCCGTAAGATAGGTGAATTTTATTAAAAAGTGGCCATCACTAAATTGTCTGTCAAACTAGAATGCCACCATATTGCATCATAGCAATTTCCATTTTTCTAGGTGCCTCCCATCTAGACTAACAGCATTTTGAATGTATCTATGATTTGCCAAGAGATATTCAAATATAACAAAAATAAATCCAACAGAATGTCCTTCCTAGTTCCACAAACACTATATAGTCAATCAATTTCCTACCCTCTCAGCTAAGCATCATGTTATTAGTCAAGAACTGAAGTCAGGAAATAGCACGACAAAGATAATCAATTATAACAGAGATATACAGCAAAGCAAAAAAAGAAATTTGATCAAGTATAGAAATCATCAACTTAATTATATGAACATGGTAATCAATTTGCTTTGAAAATTCGACACGGGACTAACCTGTAGACGCTGAATAGCTTGCTGAAAAGTGGGTATTGTACCATTAATCGCAACCAGATTCCGGTCTTTGTTGTTACTATAAAAACCATACTGCTGCTGTTGAATTTTCGAAGCCACAGGGGCAGAGAAATGACGACGACAGAATGGCTTACTAAAATACAGTTTATGGGTCAGAGGAAAAAAGGATATAGAATGAGCTTTATGAGGTTTAAGGACAGATATCACCAGTGGGAATGCAAGTATCCCCATTTCTTGTATGGATTACCAGTCCGCCAAATGTTTGTGAAAATGTCGATAAGCAGAGGAAATATTGATAAATAATAAGTTTATACGAACGACAAGTTGGCGGTGTAAGACGAGCTTTTCATCCCCTCCCAAGATTCTCAGGGTGAGGAGAGAAGTCTCTCTTCGTCTTCTTTTTTGGTAATAAAAGGGTGAAATTAATTTTAAAGACTTAATCGTTTATTGACCGGTGCACTTTCAAATAAAAATATACATATGATATTTTAAATATATAAATTAAATGATATTAAAAGAGCATATAAAAGTTAATATCACACAAAGAATGTTAATAAATTTAAGGGGAAAATGTAAGAAAAATGTTACTATTAACAAAATTAATAAAATCAAATAGTAAATTTAAATAGTGTATTATATAAAATTACAGGGATATAGAGGAAAATGTGTTATTGACGGGCTAAAACTTTTTAATTTAAATAATTTTTTATTTTTTCCACATTAAATAGGAATGTTATCATCATGTAACACATTTTTTTAAAAATAACCTGTGTGAAGTTAAAATATTAAAATTATTTGAATAATTTACCTGTCGTTAGTTTATGTTAGAGAGTAAAAATATAGATGTTTTAGTCATTTGGAAAAAAAAAATTAAGCATGAGACTATAGAGTTCTTAAACAAACTAACGAAGAACATGTTAGATGTAGAAATAAAAAGAAAATGTGAAAATAATTAATTTTAAGAAAAATATCAAATGTAGCAATTTTTTAAGGTAATATCTAACAATTTTTTTATTATTGAAGAATTATATACTCCCTTCATTTTATAATATAAAATATATTGTGTTTTTTATTTTATTTCATAATATAAATCGTTATATGAGAAGTTGAATCAACAATTAAATAATGTATTTACAATTCTAACATTATGTTATTATATGTCCAATTAAATGAATAATGTATATTAAC
Organism: Tamarix chinensis; assembly: GCA_030549775.1. Classification (NCBI taxonomy): domain Eukaryota; kingdom Viridiplantae; phylum Streptophyta; class Magnoliopsida; order Caryophyllales; family Tamaricaceae; genus Tamarix; species Tamarix chinensis. The sequence continues at coordinate 107,625,753 of CM060176.1, read as the reverse complement.
TTTAATATGATGGTATATTAGTAAAGGCAAATAACTTTTTATCTAGAATTTAATAATCTTTAATTTTCACGTAAAAAACTAATGTATTATATATTCTGAAATGGGAAGGCCAATAAATGATAGTTTGTACTCAGCAAGCCCAAAACAGCTCATTAGAGGTTGATCCAAACACAACCCAATACATATAGGTCTAGTTATGGAGCTTTTTGATTTGACTAAGGCTCTTAAAAAATTGATTTGATACAAAAAAGTAATTAATCTAACATTTAAGAATTAAGATAATTGATATGAATTTATTGAAGTAGCCTGATCAAGTTTTTGACCTATTATTTTATTCAAAAAATATACATATTTCAACAATATACAATAATATGTAGTCATGACAAGTTTTTAAAATTTAACAATCTTACATGTTCAAACTTTCAAAAAGAATTTTTAGTACTCTTTTTAGATAAAGATATATATAAGTATCTTGCTTTATCTAAAAAGAGTACTAAAAATTGATATAACATACAATATGTAGTTTCAGATTTATTTTTTGTAAAAGTTATAAAATTGATATAATAATACCCTGATATAAATATCACACAACATCTACTCGCGTTTTTAGATATCCAAAAATTTATATATCTAATCTAAAAGATGATGAGTGTATATATGTTTTGATAATTATAGATATTCAATGTTGAATACCCTTATATTTGAGTGCATTACAAAATACTCTATTTTTATGATCAAGTGATTTAGTTATTACCACTTGGTAGCTACATATTTTAGATGTATGTCATATCTTTCTCCTTTATGCAACAAAATATCATTTTATTTATATAAAATTTTTACATCCCATGGCTTGCAGAGCCAAAATACACTAGGTTTGTTATTATAACACCCTATACTTTTTACTACTATAAAATTTTATTTAGAAAAAATAATGCAAAAGCACGCACAAAAAATAAGGACTGTTACCATTACACCTAACATTAAACAGATGTCTCTTATCTATATCATGCTAGATATAAGGTTAAATATATGTCTAATAAAACCTAAAATAGAAACTAAACCAAAACTTTGTTGATAAAATAAGTGAAAAAATCCTATAAAATCATCATTAATAAATCAGCAAAAAGTTGTGTTTCAAAATTTTAATCAAACAATAGAAATATAAATGTCATTTTACAACACCAAATAAAATTACAGTACAATAACTTAACTTCTAAAATATTAACAAACAAAACAAAAATAAGTCATTATGGAACAAAAACTCTAGACAGCTCTAATTTTCAACCCAAACAAATAATTACTGCAAAACTCAAGCAAGGATACCTGCATGTAGGCATCTAAACAAACATAGCATCGATACAATAATGTACGAGTAAACTACTCTCAACACATAGCAACAACATGCACACTTTTCACATTTGATCATGATACATGATAAGTGAAGCATTGACTAACATGCAATAGCATAAGCCATGTTGATGACATGCTCACAAATAATCCCTCTTCATGGCATGAGTAAAACATGAATAAACATGTTATCATATAAGATGGTGGAAAGACTGAGAATTTATGAACAAGAGAATATGACCATAGATCAATGCATAACCCATAGAAAACATATACTCTCCACTAAGTATGAGTTCATAGTTAACCATGATAAATGCAGATAATAATATGAAATTAAGGATGCAGGTAAAAACATGGCACGCAAAGGAGTTTAAGAATCATAGGAGGAGTTTGTATGCACTAGCATGATATCCTAGGAAAACTTAAATAATAATAATAATAAAACATAAAAACATGAGTTCACCAAATAACATGGTATGATATAGAGATAAGGGAACGTGTGATAATAGATGAGTATGAAATTAATAACATAAGAAACATGAGACCAGGGTAATAGCCACGAGGAAAGAAATACAAGATAGTACATGAATTATATCTAAGCAGCTTAATACAAATAATAATATGTAAAATTTGATATTATCATAATCCACTAGTTATTCTATTTTATATTTATATTATCACATAATCCACCAAAATATACATTTTATCTAAGAGGGAACCTCACTAAAGTCGAAGCTCTACAACTATGACAAAAATATAAACCACTATAGGTAAAGAAATATCCTGAAATCATATAAGTATGCATACCCCTATAAGACCCTTAAGTTACCTATAGAGTAGAAAAATGTCTCGCTAACATGCTACAATGATAGTACACTCATATAATAATAAGGAGTGTGTCCACTATAAACCCTATCTCAAAGGTCATCCCAAGGCTACTCGCCTAAATTCCAATCTCAGTCTCACACTTGAATGATTAGTAAATTTCAAAAAATATATCACTTCCACAATATCATAAAACCAACACTTGGTATTGCACAACAATCATCACTTAAACATGCCACAAGGGGATATTACTCACTTATAAAATGTTCCACATATAGCATACTCATTACAACTCACTATACCAAACATGATTAAGGCTCAACACATATTTTTATGCAACTATTACGATTGCGTTTAAAACTGACATATATCCTCCTATTATTGAAAAGAGAAAAGAAGTGTGCTAACATATAATTTTCTATCTTCTAAGTGTTAAAGCGAGTTTATCTATTATCACATGCTTAAGGGGAGGAGGAAATAACAAAGAACCACCAACAGCAAGGATCCACCAAATGCTATCCTAGATTGCCGATGGAAAACACAAAGACTAGGCTAGCAACTAATCAAGTAGAGGAAATTAATAGAAAACAAGTAAAATTTATAAATAAAAAAAATGACTTAAACGATTAAGGTTTACAACCCAAAACATCAAACCAATCAATTTCATAGAATTAATCCAAAACGATAAGAGAGACACGGTTAGATCTATTTGAAATCAAAACAAATAATCAACAAGTAAAAGAACCCCAACAAAATGTAATACCCCGAAATCTTATAAAAAAATAATTTTGATTTGTTAAACATGTTAACCTAACCTAATTCCTAATATGTGGATTTATTCTATTTTACTTTAACCTAACACAAAACCCAAAAAAAATATAGATAAAATCTTTATGTTTACCTATTCCAAAAATTTAACCCTAAAACATAAACCTAAACCCAGACCCAAAACTTTTCCCTTTCTTTTTTTCTTCCTTCTTTTTATTTCTTTTTCCTTTTTTTCTTCTTCTTCTTTTGCACAGGCTGCACCACCCCATCCCAACTCTTCTCTCTCTCTCTCTTTTTATCCTTTCTCTCCTCCCCAGGTGAGCCCAAGCCCGTCCCCCTCTTTTTTTTCTTTCTTTTCCCTTTTTCTTTTCTTCTCTCTCGTTCCTTTCTCTTTTTCTTCATCCCCACCTATCACCTTCCTCATCCCCTCCTTCTTTCCTCTTTTATCCCAAATAGAGACTTATGCCCTGCACGTACACCCTTCCCTTACCTCTCTCGGCTATGCATTGCCATACACACCCTATTGTTGCCCTACCATGTTAGCGTGTAACACTCCCAAAATTTACTACTAAAAAATTTTATTTTAAAAAGTTATATATTGAAGCAAATATAGTAAATTTTTGGGGTACTGCTGCCACACTTAGTACCAGATCGGTTTCCTCTACCGTTCCGATACTAAGTGTTAAGGCTAAAAGTTGCTTTATATGAATACAAAATACAATTATAAAATAGAGTAGCGCAATAGTTAGAATACATAAAATACAACTCGCTAACAGTGGTTATAAAATAAAGTCAGTGTAAAGAGAATACAAGAGATTATAAGGAAAATACATAAACTTTTCCTAGATTGTCCTATGCTTTTAACCCGATGAGTAAATCTCGAATAGCCCTTGCTAGCTAACCTACAACGACCATTGCTTATTGAATAATCAAGGGGCCAAGAAATGAACCATTCGATACTAAGGTATCAAGTAACCCATTATACGAGACTAACATGTAAGGCCCATATGCAACACATCAGATGCATCACCTCAATCACATGAACATGGAGTTATACATATATTAACTGAAATGCAATAATCGTTCAAATAGCCACATGCATTAAGAACATACGACACCAATGCTCATTCACTTAGAAATAATAGAACTTACCCATGGAACATCCAAGTAATGCTCTTTGTAGTATAATTAGAAAGCCACACCATTTCAAACACATCCATAGGTAGGTCCATCAATATAATATCATACACAGTCCATTACAGTAGGCACAAAGGCTACTACCAAATCACAGGTAGGCTCAAAGGCTACTACCAAAACTCAGGTAGGCTTAAAGGTTGATGGCGATACACGGGTAGGCTCAAAGGTTGCTACCGATACACTGGTAGGCTCAAAGGCTGCTACCGAAACTTAAGTAGGCTCAAAGGCAGCTATCAAGACTCAGGTAGGCTCAAAGGTTGTTATAGATACACAGGTAGTCTCAAAGGCTTCTATCAAAACTCAAGTAGACTCAAAGGCTGCTACTGAAACTTAAGTAGGCTCAAAGGCTACTGCCGATACACAGGTATGCTCGAAGGTTGCTACCAAAACGCAGGTAGGCTTAAAGGCTACTACCGAAATATCTCAATAATCAATTCCATTTAATGATCACACAATTCCATTTTTATTTACTCGAGGGAAAGATCACAAACCCAAAGACACTAAGGTGCCTCGGTCATATTGGCACATAAGAGTAGCCTAGACTCTTATCGACTATTAACCCAGGAGTGCAAAGGTACCCTAGTCGCACTGGTAAACAAAGGTACACAGTACCCTATCGACAAGGACACCTAATCCATAAGTATGCATATCCCTACTTAGATCTGTAGAGCTAAATAGAGTAAGATGTAGGGTATGATTGAGGTATTAAGGCACACCAGCAAAATCTAGAATAATCGTGGGCTAAACTACGTCTTTAGGGTATCGACTCCTAAAGAGCCACAATTCCCGATCTCGAGATCTTTTACTTTAAATATTAGTATTTTAATTAGGGTGACCAAGATAAGCACACATTAAAAACATACTTAACCATTTTTATTTGTTTCTAATATTATAAAGTAACCAGAATCATAATTATTGTCAGTGTCAACAATAGAAGTCCACTAAGGCCATCATAGGCTCAAATACTCACATTTAGGTACTTTAGGTCAAAATGACTAAAATACCCCTAAGGCTAAGGCTACCTCTTTACCATCCATTTCCATCACAAATTCCACTTATTTTATTAACATGTCATAAAAAGAGTAACATGCCATAATTAAACTATTGATCATGAAGTTAAGTTACTCGATACGCTAAATGACCATCTTACACATGAAACCCTAATATGTGCTTCTAAAACAGTCAAACATGTGTTATCAATTAATGTACTTCCTGCATGCTTATGAGAATAACATCATAACATAGCCCAATTTACCAAGTTATCCCTAAACCTTGCATATTCATTAGCATACTCACCATGGTACACTCCAAATTACCAAAGTACCCTTAGACCCTATAATATTCATAATCATGCTTGAACATGTGATACTAAGGCAATAACCTCTATTCTCATATTTTACATTAGTTAATACTTATCATGCAGGTTTATTAGAATAATCGCCATATCACATGCAAATTATCAAAGTGCCCCTAGACCATATATTATTGATTATCATGATCAAATAAGTGATACTAAGACAATAAACCCCTACTATCATATTTAACATCAATTCATACTTATCATGCATGTTTATTAGACTAATCACCATATTACATGTAAAATTATCAAATTGCCCCCATACCATATACTATTGACTATTAGGCTCAAGTAACTAGTACTAAAATAATAAACCCATATCATCATATTTAACATCAATTCATACTTATCATGCATATTTATTAAACTAATCACCACATTACATGTAAAATTACCAAAATGTCCCTAGACTATATACTATTGACTATCATGCTCAAGTAAGTGGCACTAAAATAATAAACCCCTATTATCATATTTAACATCAATTCATACTTATCATGCATGTTTACCAGACCAATCACCATATTACATGTAAAATTACCAAAATGCCCCTAGGTTGTATAGTATTATTATTCATGCCCAAACATGTATTGCTAATACCACAAACCCTTATTTATCATACTTAGCACCAGCTATTGCTTATCATCCATATTTATTAAGATAACTCCCACTACTCATGCAAAATTACCAAAATTCTCCTAGGTCATTTAATATTAATAATCATACCCAAACATACCTTACTAACACCACAAACCCCTATTATCATACTTACCACCAATTATTACTTATCATGCATATTTATTAAGATAATCGCACATTATACTTGAAAAATTACTAAAATACCCCTAGGTCACATAATATTACTAATCATACCCAAACATGCATTGCTAACACCACAAACCCCTATTGTCATTCTCAACATCACATAGCACTTAGCATGCATATTTATTAGGATGATCACCACCATACCTTAAAATTACCAAATACCCCCAGGCCATAAAATGTTGATATGTCTACTAACACATGTATTTATAATACACCAAGCTTCTATCTCCATTCTTAGTAACATTTATAACACATTGGGCATCCCAACTAGGGTTAAATATCATGATGTGTCCAAATGACCAAATTACCCCTAGGGCGCATATTAGTAATATTTTTACTACAAGTGTCCATCCATGCTCCACCTATCATTTTATGTGCACATAACATCCATCATCAAGCATTATACCCCTTTATTAATTATCATTTCACACACATCGCATCATACACAAGATAGCATGCATTCTTTTCCATTTTCCAAGATAATATTAATAATCATAGGATTATTTGTAACACATCATATCTACACAAATCTCATGCCAAAAACCCTAATGTGCTAACATATGATAACCTAAACATTTTAGTGGGGTATAGTGGCTACCTTATTTCTAGCAAAAATTAAATTTTACCAGTATTTGATTAAAATGCTTAGGCTTTATTTAATAAAATTTTGTACCTAAAAATAATATCACAATACAATATAAATATTAATAAATGAAATAATGATTTTTATCAAAAATATTTATTAACTATAATATTACGAAACTACCTTATACCTTAATATTGTTTAAAAATATACCAAAATGCATAACATAACTCACATTGCATGTGCAGCGTGAGACATGCAAACGGACAAAGGAGAAGGAAATGGAGAGAACGGGGGGCTTGGGTAAAGGGTTTGAGGGAGGTGGTGGGGGTGTTGGTGCTAGCTGTTTAGTGCAGAGGCAAGGTAGGAGATGGATGGTGGTTGGAGGTCATGGTGCGGTGGCTCGAAAGTGGTAGAGACGGGGGTGTGGGTTGTAGGAGAAAGGTGTAGAGAAGGGAGTGAGAAGAGGAAGAAAGAAGAAGAAGATAAAGAGAAAGGAGAAAGGCAGGGTGACTCAGGTAAGGTGGTGAAGGGGGGAGGTCGAGGTGGTGGTAGGCAGCTAGGGGGAGGCTGCGGTGGCAGAGGAAAGGGAAGGAAAGTGGTGGCCAAGGGTGGCAGTTGCAAAGGGTCAAAATGGAGAAGAAGAAAGAAAAGGGAGGTAGGTTTTAGGGTTAGGCTAGTGTTGGCTACTCTGGGTGGTGTAGGGAGGATGTAGGGTGGAGGAGATGGCGACGTGGAGGCTGGGTTGGTGGTGGAGACGGCGAAGGCGGATGTAAGGGGAGTCGAAGAAAAAAATAGGGGAGGAAAATAAGGTAGAAAAAAAGACAAGAGATGATCAAGGAGAAAGGGTGAGTTCAAGGGATAAGTGAGGTAGGGAATAAGTGAAGAAGAAGAAGAAGAAGAAGAAGAAGAAGAAGAAGAAGAAGAAGAAGAAGAAGAAGAAGAAGAAGAAGAAAAATAAGGGAAGGAGAAGAAGGTGTTCGGCGTGTAGGGTTAGGTGGTGTAGGGGGCATTGCAGGCATGATAGAACAAGGGCGATAAAGATAGGGACGGTAACAGAAGGAAGAGGGGCACGCAGGGAAGGGAACCAAGGGTTGTAGGATAAAAAATGGCAAAGAAAGGAACAACAAGGGGAGGTGGTGGTGTAGGTTGTCTAATCAGCAAGGGCGGAGATGCAAGCTGGTAGGGGTGTAGGGGGTGTAGGGTGAGAAGGCGTGTGAGGGGCGTGTTTGGCAAGGGAGGAGGTGGATAAAGAAGAAAGGAAGAGGAAAGGGCGTCAGGCCATGTGAGGAAGGAAAGAAAAGGAAATGAGGCGGGTTGGCCTCGTGGGAGAAAAGGAGAAGAGGTGAGGAGGGGTTGGGCTGACCCAAGGGGACGAGAAGAGAAAAGAAAAAAAAAGGAAGGCCTGGGCTAGCCTGGGTAGGAGAAGAAGAGAAGGAAAAAAGCAAAGGTTGGGCTAGCCCTGGGAAAAAGAAGAGAAAGAAAAGGAGGAAGGTGGTTCGGGCTGGCCTAAGGAAGAAGGAAGAAGAAAAGAAAAGGAAGAAAAAAGGAAAAGGGAAAAGGAGAAAAAGAAAAGGAATATATTTTTAGAGTTAGGATTAGAATTTAGATTAAAATTGGCTATTGGAAAAAATATTAAATTAATTTGTCTAAAAATTAGGGTATTAATTTAAGAAAAATTTTAATAAAATTATAGGTTTGGGGATTTATTTAAATAAAAAGAGTAAGATAAAATGATCACATTAATTTATTAAATAATTTTATTTATTTTGTAAGTCAAATGTCCACAAAATAATTAAATTAATAATTTAAAGATTAAATTATTTCGGACAAAAGGTTAAATATTTAAATTTTAGATTTTAAAATTTTGGGATGTTACATAGCGCCACCCTCCCCCTACACCTGCACCTGCACCCTACACCCCCGTCCTTCCTCCCTTGCAGCCATGCACACCAAAGCCTACATCTCCCATCTTGTCGTCTTCCTCCTCTCTCAATCCCTACCTATATATATATATATATATACCCCCCGACCACGTCTTTTCTTCCTTTTCTCTCATCATTGAGCTAGCCAGCCGAGCCCCCTCCCCTGTTTTTCCTCCCTTCTTCTTCTCCGCCCTATCCTTTATCGGCCAAACCCCCTCACTGCTTGTCGTCCCCTAACCAACCTCCCTACTTGCACCATGCGCAACACCCCTACTATGCCACCCTCCTTTTCTCTTTCCTCTCATGCACCTACTAAAGTGGCTAGCTGCACCACCGCCAGCAGCCCCCTTCTCTCCCTCCTTGACACCATCATATTGGCGACACCCCACGTAGGCACCCCAGCTAACATCATCACCACACCAAGCCCCCATTTTTTTACCCTCCTTATTTCCCTCTCTCGGCCACTCTCCTCCCTACCTCTCCGCTAGCCGCCAAATCCACCACCACTACCCGCCACCAACTCCTGTTAGTCCTAATACCACCACCGCCTCAACTATAGATGTGAACCCTCACTCATCCTCTAAACACCGCCATCACCGTTGTTTCCGTCGTGACCTCTATCGTGTGCCACCCTGTGTAATCTTTCCCACTTTAGTTACCTCCATTTCCTTTCCCCTATTTTATTCTTCTTTTAGGTCAAATTCTTTAAAAAAGTATAAATGGCGTATGTCCTTATTTCTAGTTAATATCACATTGATAACAAAAGAGGAAGTATAGGTCTTGCGTGCTTAGAGACTAAAGCCACTTCGGTAAGGATACCGTCATAGATAGGTTTTATTATTATTATTATAATACATATCCTTGTTGTGTTGATGTGTGATGGCATGGTACAAAATGTTAGAAGACTTTGGTGTTATATATACTATGCAGTTTTGCATGATGGTAGAGGAAGGTAAGAAAGTTGTGTAGATATGACTGTGTTGAATATGAAGTATCTATATATAATCATGGCCATGCTTTCTATGATATTGTATATGTGAAAAGTTGAAGAGTCTTTCATGTTGGGAGTCCCATGATTCAGGGAAGGGAAAATAGGTATTTTAGTGACCTAGGGGCATTTTGGTTAATACAATTAAAAAGTGGCATGTTGAGTACTTTAGGGTGCTGGCTGACTCAAAATAGGTTAAGGGTATTGTATGAGATAATTAGAATGAAAATGAAGGGTTTATGGTAAATAAAGGAGGGGAAAGGTCATGATTGTGATTAGTAAAACCTAAGGGTGGAGTCATGATTACATGTGTGAAAAGTGGGATATTGGTAATAAGGATTAAATACAAGGTTAATGATGGATTCATGGGTAGGCATACACATTTGGGGAGTCATTTGAGCTATAAGGAAGGAGTTATGACCAAAATGTAAAACTAGGGTTTCGAGGAGGCTTGAGTAGTAACCTTAATGGTAGGTTATTATTGCATGTACAATATGGGGGATTTGGACCGCAACCTTGGAATATAATGTCAAAAATAACATTTTGGGAATGTATACTAGATTTGGTAGCCATAAGGAGACTAAGGAAATAGTTATGACCAAATGGGGAAATTGGGGTTTTGGAGGAGCTCGAATAGTAACCCTAGGGGTAGATTATTATCCCATATGTAGGATGTGGGAGTCAGACCATAATTTTTGATTCAATGGTTAATAATAGCATTCTATTCATGAAATTGAATTTGGGAACTAAATGAGCACTAGAGAAGAGACTATGCTGGGTATGAGATATTAGGATTTTTGGAGGATGTCTGAATAGTAACCCTAGGGGTAGGTTATTATCACACATGTGACATGTGGGTAATATACCATGACTCTCAAATGCGTGGTTCGTAATAACAGGTTAATATTTGTTATGGAAATTGGGTACTAAAGGGGAACTAGAGGAGAGAATATGCTAGGATTGTGAGATTAGGGTTTCTAATGGGAAACGGGTTTATTTTGGGGTATGTGTTGGGATAGTACCTTGCATGATATATGTAAATTATTGTGTGATGACCTTGAAATAAATAAAGTATGAATAATACACTAATCATTTAAAGTGGAAGATCACTTGAGTTGGGGCCAATTATACCTGTCCGTTCCACCAGACGAGAATAGTAGTCAGAAATGTCTTGCCTTGGGGTTGTTGTACCTTGTTACCATTCCATCAGTTGAGAATAGTGGGGTCCTGAACTCAAGTTAAATAAATCATTTAATGATAATAACTCTTGATAAGACACTAATTACTTACAGTGGAACACCACGTGGGTCACGATCAGTTGTACCTTGATTACCGTTCTATTGGTTGAGAATAGTGGCCAAGAGCGTCCTGCCTTGGAGTTGTACTTTGATTACCATTCTACTAGTTAAGAATAGTGGCTAAGAGCATCCTTCCTTGGGGTTGTATATGATTATTATTCCACTAGCCGAGAATAGTGGGATCACTAAACCCAACATGAATAAAATCATGAATAGTTATCATTACGCTATTACTTTACGGTTTTGAGAGTAATAAATAAATCGGTAAGATTTTCCTATGTGCATGTCATCTCTTATTATGGTATATGAACTTATGCGACCCTTTTTGACTGTATTGTTACCTTACTTAGTACGTAGAGTATTGATCATCCTTATTATTAGTGTTGCTCATTCCTATGAGCCAAGACCCCCTTCGAGCCTGTGCAAGTAAATGAGGACCCACTAGATAACTATGTTGCTTATGATTCTCTAATTAGGGTGGAGTGATATCGTGTTATGCTAAGATTGAGAGTTGAAGAACTATGTTATCCGATTATTATTTTAAACCAATTTTCCTTCTTTGTCATTTTCGCCTAAAATATATGCTTTATGTATTTTGGTTCCATTTTTTAAGTTAAATCTAAACTCTTACTTATGTTATGGAGTATCCTTATTCTGTATTTATCATGTCTCACATCCCGATTTACTTTTGCCTTGTAATTAGCATGAGGATGGTTTATAGCCATACTTATATCAATTACTGGAGGAACACCCATTCATGTTTGAATAACATTTCCCGCTTTGACAAAAAAATTTAGTAGTAAATTTTGGGTTGTTACACAAAATAATTTCAAAAAATTAATTTTGAGAAATAGGGTTTTTATCCCAAAATACAAATTTAAACAAATCCAATCAATTAATTCAAATTGAAGGTGCTAAAATACAATTAAGGTCATTTCAAAAATTTAATAAAATAAATCTTAGAAGAAACAACTATACAAATGTCCAATTTCATAATCTTATTTTGAAAGTTAGGTTTTAAAGTCCAAAAATATAATTCAGTCAAATTTTATTAATTTATTTAAATTAAAGATTTAGAAATGCTATTAGATCTATTTTACAACATATTATATAATCAATTGTTTAAAAATAATGAAGGAATGAGCCAAATTAATACAATCAGGGCTTTTGAGCTTAGAATGCAAATCCGGTTAAATATTACTAAAACATTTAAATTGATAGTTTGAAAAAAAATTAAAAATATTCAAATATAAATTGTATAACCAATTTAATAAAATAACTCATGGATCAATACAATTTAAATATGCAAGAGTGTTGACCTAAGAATCAATTAGTTATTTCAATAAGCAATTAAACCAATTCTGATCAATTCTCAATGAGTATCTCAAATTGATTGTTTTAATAAGCAATTAAACTTATTTTAAAACATTTTACATAACCAATTACTAAAATAACTCTAAATTGGACAAACCCAGACTATACGGATAAATTAATCAAAACCACAACCACCAATCTAATAAAAATACACAACAAACACATATAAACAACCTTTAGTAACTAATTTGGCTTAACCAAAGCCAAAACATGCAAATTGATCATAAATGGGAAAAAATTAGGGTTAGATATCATACATGGAAAAAATGGTAAAAGATGGAGAATAAGGTTGTTGGGGCGCTCGTTGCACTTGTCGGAGCTCGGATGTTGATATCCGATGATTGTTGGTGGTGCGTGATGATGGTTGTGCTTACTTATGTTATTACTGCTCTCCGTTTGTTGTTGCTTACGCTGGAGTCACTTGGTCAATCTCATTGTTTGATGATGGTGGTTCATATTTGGCGATGGTTTGTGGTGGTGTATTTGTGGTATTGTAGAATAAGGAAAGGCAAGGGTTGGGGTTGAACAAAAAAGAAGGAGGAGAAGAGAGGAGAAAAATAAAAGGTGAGGGAACAAAAGGAGAAAAGTATAAAGAGAGGGGAAAAAACAAAGGGAAAGGGTTGTTGGTTTTTTTAAAGCATATAATAACCTAGATAAAAATAACTACTTAAAATAAGAGAGTTAAAATTTTTTTTTCAATTAGGATAAAATTTAATGAAAAAATCCCAAGGAAATCTATGAATAGATCTCCAGAGAAAAATAAAACTTATCCGATTAAATGGTATTATTTAAAATAAATCAAAACTCATAATAAAATAAAGACAAAATGTCAAAATAGCATTAAAATACATTGAAGAAATGTTTTATAAAACTTTAAGCTAATTTAACTAATTTAAAACATTTTCAAAAAGGTCATTCGTAAACTAAAATAGAAAAAAATGGAAGAAAATTATTTTTAGAAGGAAAATCATAAATAATTTGCGAAAACCTTTACTTTGAATTTTTTGAAGATATTGTGGACCTCATAAAAACAAATAAATTCACATATGAATTTTTTTAAATGAAAATCAAATCGCATAAATTTTATAAAATCGTAGCCATGAATGAATTTATCTCAAAATATCCACAACAACAAATGATTAAATAAATTTCAATATGACCTTGAACCTAGTGATAAAATTATGAAACAAATTGAAACTTATCAAAGTATTTATGGAAAAATGATGTAAATAAATTAAATCAATCAAAATAAAATAAAAAGTTAAAACTAATAAATCAACATTGATATTTATAAAATATTAGGTTTTGAATAGTGGAGTGTTTCAGTCACGGTCAATTACAAAAATCAAGTAAGTATCAAAAAAGGAAGTTACAAGCCATAATCATCCCAGATTTTAACAAGACCTCACTAATACTTGGTCTTCCCCTTGTTATACGTGTCAGATGCTCCACCTAGTGAAGTGCTTCAAATATTCTCTATAATGGAGCAAAAGAAACATGGGGTGAGAGGAAGGAGCTTTTATGAACTACATGTAATAAGGAAACAACATCACATTCTATGATAATATTTTTTAATCCTCAAGTTTTGGTTGTATATAGGTTATCTCATAATGTTTAAGCTTCAACCATCAAGTTTGAGGTGTTGTCAGTAGATCTCAAATTTTATACGATCAATTCTCCTACATGAATTCTAATAATTGCAGCAACTCAACCTTTTCATCTTTACCATGTCTAGAACCGTGATAATTGACTTTGCAGAAATCTAGAGGACAATCCCATTTAACTACTATATTTTTCTTTCTTTTTGTCTTTGTGTTGATTGTCTTTTAACAAAACTCATTCTATACTCTTCCTTATTATAAGATCTATTAAATCCTATTTGAGGCCCTCTTCAAATATTATTTTTCTCCCGTTAAACCATATAGAAACCATGGTTTGGGTAAAAATAATATTCTAAGGAATCATCCAGATATTTTCATCACTTGAGTTGCTATTAATTTTGATCCATTCAATAGAGACAACCTAATAAGTGAAGGAATCCATGCAGTCACCTATACTTATTTTCCAAGTAGATTATGTTTCAGGGTGCTTTTAAAATCTATGCAACAATGATTTAAGCTTTAGGTTGCATATAGGAAAAGTATCATTACTGATAATGTCGTTTCTAAATACCCTAGACTTGATAGGGAAATGAATATGTTGAATAACCTAATGCATGTGTTGGACTTGATGGTGCAACTTAAGCATCCATATCCATCCCTAATCTAACGTAGTGGCCTGGTTGTTGGAAATATACCCTAAAACTAATCATAGTTGATTATTTATATTTGCATATTTAGTGTTATCTATAAAATATCATTTGATGTTATCTATTCAAATGTCATTATCCCTTTGAGCAATTGTTCTTTATATAGATAATCAAGTATGCAACTGAATTGTGGAATTATACTAAATGATAAAAATATTATTATTCAAGAACTTTTTCTCTATATAACATCATCTAATTAAGGGATATTAGAGATCATAAGGCTAACATGTTGATTATTTGATGACCATGTTCCACTAATCATTGATATAAGATATCAAACTAATAACATAAATACATGTTATGTCACATGATATTGGACTAACCTATAGGAGGACACGACACTGAATATTGTGTAAAGTTTCATTAGTGTTCTCCAAATAGTGTATTTTCATTTGACTTGAGATCTTTATATATGTTGGTACGATGATCGTCGTATTTTAACTTTACCAAATGTTACCCATATCAAGGGGTGATAATAATGGTAATGACCACACAAGGTGTGAATCATATATAGGCATGTTGTTGATCAAGATAGGATTTATCCATCTTATGACATGAGAGAGAAGTATCATTAGGCTCCTCGATAAGTATGGCTAATGTTAATATGACCTTGTGCAAATGAGGTGACATTTGTTTAAGGATTAGTATTAGTTGGTGATAAAAAAAAGAGTGACATTAACAAAGTAAGGATCAAATGATCAATGTCTTGTGTTCAATCTAAATATCGTGTGAGAAAAGGGAAAAAATATACATGTTATTAACAGTCTGTGTGGATAATATGACATTTACATAATTTGGGTAGTCATAATGTCTTGCTAGAGACATATTATGATGTATGGACTCAAAAAAAGTTTTAGTCCACTGCCAACATTATATAAATCTACAGAGTCACACACTAATCAAACTAAATTAAAAGATGAACTTTAAAATTGGGTAAAATGAGGTCTTAATATTATTAATACATCTTTAAGAAAAAGTTGGTATTAATAAGATTAAGCAGCCCAAAGTGGTTTTAATATGATTAAAGCCCAAGTCCAATGTAAATGTGGTGGGTTAGGGTTTTAATATAAAACCGGGTTATGGTTTTATTATAAATACCATTGTTCTCTTTTCTTGTAGTGTGTGAGTTTTCCTACCGTCAAGCCTAACACTCCACGAATAGAGAGCGAGTTCCCATTGGCATTATCACACATCTTGTAGTGATCCAGGTTGTTGTATGTGGATACTAATTGAAATACCTCAAAACCCTAATTTAGAAAATTATGTCAAATAGGGATTTATTAGCAAAATTATATATATATATATATATATTATTTAATTAAAATAAGGGGAGTATCTAAGGCAAAATCAAGAGGAAAATAATAAAGAATTTAATTAGGGAAGGTTAGAGTATTTTACTAATTAAAATAGAATTTAGGAAAAATTTACCCAAAATATCCTAAATTAATATTAAAAGGAATTTAATTATTATTTTTATTTATTTTTATTACTTTTAAATATTCAAAAATACCAAATTATTCTAAATATCCCAACCAACCTATTTTTCTTTTTTTCTTTTCTTTTCTCTTTTTCTTCTTTCTCCTTTTTCTTTTTCTTTCCTTCTCCCCCCCGGATTGGGCCTACGCCCCCTCGCGGCCCAACCCCTCCTTTTTTCCCCTAGTACGGCCCAGCCCATGCCCCTTCTCCCCTCCCCCTCACCTGCCCAGTCGCCCCTCCTTTTTTCTTTCTTTTCTTTTTCCCTAGACCGGCCGACCGCCTATCTTCTTCTTCCTCCCTCCCCTCCCACGCATTATAGGTCGGGCCTGCAACTCTGCACCGTTGACCAACCACTCCTCTCTCTCTCCCCCCGTCCATTTCCTTTCCAAATCGAGCCCAACCCCCCTGCACCTGCCCTCACGCGTTCCCCTTCTCCCTTCCTTTTTCTCCTCCCCGACCAAACCTGCCCGCAGAATCGTAGGCTTGTACTGGCTTGCCACCGCCGACCGACGAGCTTTACCTCACCTGCCCCCTTTTCCTCTTCCCCTTTGTCTTATCCTTCCTTCAATGGCCTATAAATTCCCCCCAACTGATCCCATTCTTTCCCTTTTTCCCTGCCTAGAAAATCCAACCCCTTTGCACCACCGCCGCTTCAGACATCATCGGCGCGCAACATCGCCGCCCGAAACACTGCCTAAACTCTTCCCTGCATTACCCTCCACCGAACCATACCACTCACCACCCCTAGTTCCCCCTGCTTGAGCCACCCCAACCGTGCAAAGTTGGTTGCTTGAACTGCCATTTTGCACCAATCGCTGGCCCTCTCACCGCTGTGCGCCACCTTTTTCGCAGCAATCACTACCTCTCCTGCCACCCAAACCATCCAGCAAAGCCTCCCCTACCTTCTCCTACCTTCCTTTCTCCCTTTCTCCCCTTTCTTCTCCCTTCCTCCTTCTCCAGCACCTTTGGCCACTGCCATAACTGCCATCGCGCCGCCACCTTGTTGTGCCACCACCACTACTCCAACTGAAAGGCCACTTCTCCTCCTCCGCACTTCCTCTCTCTCTTCTAGCCCTAAAATGCCACTTCTCCTCCTCCCCACTTCCTTCGCCGCCGCCGCCTAACTGTCACCACTACTAGGTTGTGCCCTAACCTTCCTAACCCTTAAGTATAATTAATGTAACTATTATTTTATTTTATTAATGTTATTATTACTACTACTACCACTACTATTATTATCATTATTATCATTATCATTCTTATTATCATCATCATCATTATTATCATTATTACTATTATTACTATTATTATTATTATTATTATTATTATTATTATTATTATTATTATTGTTACTATTTTGTTATTACTAGTACCATTATTATTATTATTCAAATTATTATTATTATCACTATTATCATTATTGTTGTTATTATTATCATTAATATTAAAGTTATTACCTTTAGTATTGTTAATATTATTAATAATGCCTTATCATGGACCAATATAACTACCTAAACTTGTTTTGACTAATAATGGCATGATTAACCATTTTAAGGATAATACCCTTATTTTCACTAATAAAGCTACTATTATTATTAATATCCCTAATACTAGGTTATGATAAAGTTAAGTGGAAAATGATGATAATGTTGGTAAGAGGGACGTTAACCCTAGTATTTCCCTCTTATAGGTAAACCAAATTCAAACTCTAAGGAAGTGTAGCGTGCTCCAAGTCCGATGTCATTTTAGGTAAGGATGTGGTTAAGGCTTAATATGTGTATTATGGGCTTTATATATTGTGTGTGATAATATGTTTGTGTACCTTATTTGATTATGACTAGGGATTTGTATATTGTGTGTGATAATATGTTTTTGTACCTTATGTGATTATGACTACTTACTTGTAGCACAGCGTGGAGCTAAGGTAAGCACATGTATTTTCCTTATGGCATGTGTAAATGATATGTATGTTGTGCTTGTGGTGCTTATGTGATGTGGCCCTTAATACATGCATGCTAGGATGCTTTAAAGATATGGTGTGGGGTGAAAAGATGGAAGGGGAAGAAGGAAATGAGTTGATTAGAGAGAAGTGAGAATGACCTAATTGCCTCATGATTTATGGGTTGACCAATAAAAGGATAATCTGGATAAAATAAGAGAGTAAAGTGAACCTTGCATGGGGAGTCTAGGATTTGTATGGGGATGATCCTTAAATGGAAAAAGTCGATGTGTGGCTTAAGTAAGGTAAGGGAAAATCTGTTTGGGTGATTGGGGTCCATGGGTGAAAAATAGTACGTAGACTGGTATAAGGGTGTATAGGGAGCTTGGCTAGGGTTTGGAATGAAAACCCTAAGTGAAGGTGATTGTTGAAGGGATAAATAATGGAGAGGATTGGAATATGGGGTAAGAGTGGAAGGATGTTACATGGGGGGTGAGTGTGTGTCACATGGGAGAGGGGATGGAAGTGAGAGTGAAGGGGGTATTATACGAGAAAAGAGAAGTGCTAGGGTTTGGGGTGACCACTAGGGTTTTGTGGTCACATGTGCGGAATGGGAAGTAAAGTATCATGCTTGTGGAGGAATCAAGTGAGGTGATGAGTTAGGGCAAGGAAACATAGGCTGTGGGAAAATAGAGGAAGGTTGGGCCATATAGGCCAAATGAGGGTTTTCCGAGGAAAACCATAGAGGGCGATAGTGAGTTGACTAAGGTGTATGTGGAAGTAGGCCTTGACCCACGCACTTGGTAGTTAGTTATTCGTGGTAAGTGACGAGAAGAGGGAAAGGATGTATGGACATATTAAGAGGCGTAAAGGTCCCAATATATGGGACATGCCCTTTTAGAAGGTTAGGAGTAGGCGGGTTGTATGAGCGGGTAGTCCAAAGGACATGCATGTCTAAGGGGGAAATATTTGCCGAATAAGACATGAATAAGATACTAATCATTTAAAGAGAAAGATTATTGAGCCGGGCCCAGACCGGTCCATCGGCTAATAATAGTGGCTAGGTGCCTTGTGCCCCGGAGACCCTTCCACCAGAGAATAATAGTGGCTAGGTGCATTTTGCCCTATGTGTTTTTCTAGTCCACCGGCTATAATAGTGGTGGATCCCGAGCTCAACAAACCAAACCTAATGATGATAAACCATGGAAAGATACTATCTATATACAGTGAACCACTATGAGAGTCGGGGCCAGATCGGTTCACCGGCGAATAATAGTGGCCAGGTGCCTCGTGCCCTAGAGACCGTTCCACCGACGAATAATAGTGGCTAGGTGCATTCTGTCTTGGGTGTTTTTCCAGTCCACGGGCTATAATAGTTGGGTTCCCGTACTCGCATCGACTTATAAAGAGCATGGTGTGAAATGGGTACATTGACCAGAGATCTAATGATTAAGTTTAACCGGACTATAATACGGCTTATACTATCTGTTCTTTCTGCATGGCTTATCTGCAATGTTACCAACTTGTGTATATGCCTTTTGTGTATGTCCTGTACTCGCATGGCTTATAAGAGTTGACCTCCTTGGACTTGGCATGGGGGTCCAAGAGCGATGCAGACCAGAATCTTTCTATTCCTACTTTCGTTTTATGATATTGTAACTTTTATCCCCTTGGGGGCTTTAACTACGTACTTTATTTTGGTTGTAATGACTTTTAAATCGCACACTCTAATTTTCTGTTATGAATTAATACTTTGTATTCTGCATGGTTACCTTGCTCAGTGTGTAGTGTATTGACCACCCGTTTCATGGGTGCTACTCATTTCCACGAGCAAAGGTCCCTTCTGAGCTTGTGCAGGTAGGAGACATTATCTTCGATGCCTATGACACCTATGAGGCGTCGGGCGAGGCTGAGAGTTGACCTCCTTGGACTTGGCATGGGGGTCCAAGAGCGATGCAAACCAGAATCTTTCTATTCCTACTTTCATTTTATGATATTGTAACTTTTATCCCCTTGGGAGCTTTAACTACGTACTCTATTTCAGTTGTAATGACTTTTAAATCACACACTCTAATTTTCTGTTATGAATATTTTAGTTTTCTATGGATCTTTGGTTTAAGAGTGTTTTATGTTCTTGTGAAATCATCCTTAGCCTTGTGGTTGGTACGAGATTGGCCCGGGTCCAGACTTGTACTGATCACGGTGGTAGCACCCCCGTGCTTGTGTTTGTTTAATTAAATGAAAAATTTTAACTATGATTTTGGGGGTGTTACACTAGTGTAGGTGTGACGTGATTTGTGCATACACAGACAAGAATGAAATATAGATTTGGAACAAAAGGATAGATTGAATAATTCTCATCTACAAATTCAACTTGATTCAATCAGTTAACCTAGTCCAAGCCACTGGAAGGTTTGATTCTAATCTAACATATGTTCTTGGGTATTTTAGCCTTTGATTTATATTCCGTTACCTAGTTTTGTTTGACTAAAATGTATCATTGGTAAGATCTCAATAATAAGAATTTATAAGCTAAGCTTGTTAAGAATTTACCAATAGAGGTGAACTTCTATACAGGGGGGTGTCATGATTGTAGTTAAAGGTCTAAATTTGAGGAGTGGCTTTAATAATGCCCAATATATCATTGGGAAGTTCTATGGAATTTTTTTTGGTATCTACATTGCTCATGTAAAAGATCTATTTGACCGCCAAGCTTTCTTAATAAAAAATTAATGGTGCATGAATTAACCTTCTTATTGTCGTGTTTCTGGTCTATACATCATAATAAAATAACACTAACTCCCCAACTCTGATAATCCATTTAATACCTTCTCTGAGTAGAGGTAAAACTTCCTATAGAGCTTTCTAGGTTGAGGAGTTGTGTTTATTGGTACATGGATTATTACGCATATATTTATCCTTTAGTGGTTGTTTCGAGAGTTTCCTACCATAACCATTATATGAAGTTTGTTATTTATAGTTGTGGAGCCAAGCGTAAGCCTAATCTTCCAAGAGATTTGGGCTTAGTGACTTCCTCCCATGTCATGCGGTGAATCCGTTTATAATTATTAGAATCACCCTAAATGAAGGATTTCATAACTTGGTTATCTTATTGATGATTTTCCTTAGGAGGTAATATACATGTATGTAGAAAATGGGCAATGATTTGATCAACATTTTAGCTAAGATTGTTCGACCAGGGAGAGAGAGGAATTTTGCTTTCCATAAACTAAGCTTATTAGAAATTTTATCTAAAAGATTTTTTTTTGTTGGATAGTTAGGGTGGGTTGTAGGAGAAAGATCAATGGTTAAAGGAATTTTCAGCTCTGGAGAAATGAACAATTTAAACTTATCAAGGCTACTAAGCCCAAATTGGAATTAGAGTGTTATAACATATTGGATATAGTGTCAAGGCTTGTGTCATCAACTTTATTAAAAAGAACAATGTTGTCGGCAAATAGAAGATGAGAAAATCCTATACCATGCTCAGAGATCGGAATAGGGCTCCAAAGTTTATCTTTTACCTTATCCATAATCAAGGGCGAAAGGTATTCCATACAAAGGAGAAATATGTGATGGGAAATGGGGTCACTTGACGAAGTCTTTTTTAGAATAAACTTTCTAGTGGTTAAGCCATTGATAACAATCATAAAAAGTTGATAAGTGATACAATGTAAAATCAAGCAAGATAAATTTAAAGGATTTTCGAACCATATAAGAACCTATCGAATAAAGTCCCATAAATGACTATAATAAGCTTTATCAATGTTAATCCTAATAGCAAGATGGCTAGTTTTTATCAGAACTACAGAGTTTCATATTATGGATGAGTTCCCAAGAAATGGTGATAGTATCTCTTTCTCTACGACTCTTGTCAAAGGTAGCTTGTTGGGGAGTAGTACTATCTTGGAGGATAGGTTAGAGACGATTTTATGATAACCTTGGAAAGAATTTTATGCAACGAGTTACATAAACTAATAAGTCATAATTGGGTTACTTTATCAACAAATTTAGTTTTTGGAATAATAGCAATAAGGGTTTCATTAATAGAATTATCAAAGGTGCATGTTGTAATATCCCCAAATTTACTATATAAAATGGTTGTTATTAATACATCCAATAAAGAAAAAACACTCCCTATATCTAATCGATATCGAACACAAGGATAAAAAGTAATTCATACCTAGTAATTAGATGTGGGAATTACTTGATCCCATCTTATAAACTAACATGAAAGAAGAGAAAAAGGTAAAGGAAAATAAAGGATTAAAAGTCCATAGAAGAGGTAACACTACTCCAAACCCAATAATAACACTCATAGTAGGTATCAAATCAAAAACATCAATTTGAGAAACAATAGGTGGTGCTTGCTGGTTTAAATGAGCAGTGGCCATAACATGATAGTCAGTTGAAACATATTGAATAATATAATTACTCTATAAACATAGCATGCTTCATATAGAGGACATGAAACATGATATATCATATATGAACATATATATAAGACACTATCATATAATCATTATCATAACAAGGAAAAAGACTTAGAAGAAAAGTCATATTAGAGTCTTTATTTACTTAATGATCACACTATATCAATTACTAATCCACTTTGAATATCAAGAACCCCACTATTATCTTATGATGGAACAAACTCTAGACATAAGGCACCTTCTAAGATATAACGCACCCAAGGATCACTATTATATCCGATGGAAGTAAGCAATGTCACAAAGCACCTTCCTATGCAAACACACACCTAGAGACCACTAAAAATAAATACCTAAACTTGAAGTACGTATATCCCATACCATCTGGTAGAATAGACTCACATAAGGCAAATCTATGGCTAATTTGATTATAACAAAACAATATTAATAACACCGATAACTTTCTTGGTCCTGAATCATATAATCTTTTACTTTAATTATTAAATTTAACAAATCTAAGGCAAGCACTTAACACCAAAAATCAATGGTTAATTCCTCACTTGGAATATCACTTATCAGTTTAAAATGTTATTTATCACTAGCCATTAAGGCTCACTTTGAATATGGATCCACTTCACACTCGTATTACTTCACTTTTCACTTTTATTACAATTATATCAAGAGTAGGGAAACACATAACAACACCAACATTGAAATAAGAGGCTAAATTATGTTTAAGAAACCCTAATCATTAAACATGCTATAACACATACAATTAGGCTCATTTATATACTATGAATTCATTCTAACCCTTAGGTTATCAAGAAATATTAGAATTATTATGAGATTCGATCAGCACACAACAATCTAATACTTAAGGAAATACCATATTACCTTTATAATATCCTAATCATCACTTATGTCATAAAACAACCAAATAAGCTTATTAATTTGCCAAACTCAAGAGGAAACTTAGTTACTTAATGTTACACATTAATAAACCAAACACATAGAATAAACTTAACATTAAACACATTAAATAACCAATTTCCCTTAGGATTTTCTATGCTTATTTTAAGTTATTTTTAATTTACATCTTTAACTTACACTAATCAACATTAAACTAATTAATCCACTTATGATCCGTGTACTCATTTTCACCTCATAAAAAAATTCAAACAACTCAACTATCCATTAAGAAAGTGAATTGACCGACAGATCTTTAACCACCTCAAAACACTTTCAAACTTAGAAAAATCATAATAGATTCCATACAACTCTAAACCCTATCATATTATAAAATGTTTAAGTAAATGGCCTAGTAAACATATTGGAAAACCCAGATTTAACAAATTTTCATTGAAATGGCCAAAATGACTGTGGAAAAGAAGATGTGTGAAAACAACTAAGATCCAAACTTCACCATTTCACTCTATATTCGCACCAATACTTAAACATACTAAGGTAACATTTAGTAAATTATTATATAATATGAAATGATATATATTGATATTCTTGGATATGTAATTTAATATTAATTAATTTGTTTAAAGTTACTTTATACTAGTTTGTGATAAAAAAAAGTATGAGTAGTTTTTAAATGTTATAAAAAATAAAGTGTCACATCATGTTAAATTACTGAGTAAAATGGTTACCCAAAAACACACTAAAACATACTTAAAGTCATAATTTACACAAATTAAAGCACACAAAACAACCCTTTAAACCCATAAAGTCGAAAGCCTCAAACACAAATTTAAACATTTGGTAGATTTGACGCATTACACTATTTTTGCCATCACTTTTATACATGATATGTTTTTATGAATTAAAAGATGCATGGTAAACTAAACATCCCAAAATTTCATATGGTGCCTCACATTCAACATAACACCCAACTAAACAAAGTAGTTTTGGAAATAGTAGAACTTTGAAAACTAGCATGCTTCATGGTATAACTTAAGTACTTTTATGCTCTTTATACTTGACACATAATACAAGAATAAAAATTCTTAAAACATAAGATCGTGATTTCATAAAAATGAATATAAACACAAAAATCTTAAGAAAATGAATAGGAAAACATAGCACAAAGAGATTCTATGTCTAGGGAGAAAAATCATACTACCTAGCTAGCAAATCTTTTAGAAAAATGAAGTAAAACTCTAAGCATAATCACCTCCTCCTAAAGAATCTTAATAACCTTCAAAGAAAATACAATAATGATTAAGCAAGGTTAACAAAACAAAAATTAAAGGTGAAGAATAAGATATAAACCCTTATCTTGGAGGTGATAAACTTGATCAACGTTGACAAGAGTATGCTCCCACATTTCACTAAACCTTAACTCCAACACTTAAACTAAATGTTTAGGAGCTAAGCTAGAGGAAAGTAGGAAGTTAAGAGAACAAAAAAAGATAATAAAGGAGGGAGAACTACCACGAAATGCAGCAGAACATAAGGCAAAAGTGAGGGAAAACAAAGGAAAAATACTTAGGAAAATGTTGGAAATGAAAGGTGAATGGATGTGTATGTGTATGGAGGGTTAAAGACCAAGCAAAACATCTAACCTAATCCTTATATCTAGATTGAGATATGATGGAGGACTGGGAGAGTATCTTGCTCAACACTTTGCTCAAGGATTGATTGAAATGGTGTAAGGTGGTTAGGTGAGAAATGTAAGATTGTATAAGAAAAGGTGATTAGGGTAAATTTTATGGTTGAATGAAGAGGACAACTGTGACACCCAAAATTTAGGATTGAAAAGTTTTCATTTAAGCATAAGCATAAATCAAATATAAATGAGTGTTATCATTGTAATTGACATAAGTTTGACGTACATACCATTCTCACATCAATTACAAGGTAAAACAATTTAAAACGTAAAACATAATAACATAAAAGAGGAAACTTTTATAAATATAGATAAGAGTTGTGGATGCTAACTCGGAATATAATATCCAAATACATAAAAGAATACCTTGGACATAGAGTCCCAAAAGGTATCCAGGTCAATATAAGGAATCGCATAACATAACTCTTCGATCTCAACCCTATACATAAGATATGATCACTCCTCACTAATTAAGGCATCATAAGGAGCATACTCATCCAATGGGTTCTCAATAACCTACACAAACTCAACTGAATCCTTTGCTTGTGGAAATGAGTACCACTTATAAAAAGGATGATTAATATGCTACATATTAAGTAAAGTCTGAAAGCACCATTTATGAGTTCAGAAACCCTACTATTCTTAAACTGGTGGAATAGTATGAGGCACCTCTCAGGGATAAACACACCTGAGCCACTATTATTGTCTAGTGGAACAGAATCGACACCTCTCAGAACAAAATACTCCAGACCACTATTCTTAAATCAGTGAAATAGTCTGAAATAGTTTTAAGGAAAAAATACACCTGAGCTATTATTATTTTTTGGTGGAATAGATACAATACTTCGATCCTGACTCAAATAATCTTTCACTTTAAGTGATTAATATCTTGTTCATAGTTACTTATCTCAAGATTACAATTCCGTTTTACATTGAGCTAGGGAACCCCACTATTCTTAAACTGATAGAATAGTGTAGAGCACCTTTCAGAGAAAAATACGCCTGAGCTACTATCATAGTCAGGTGAAATGGACATACAACACCTTAGCCCCAGCTCATGTAATATTTCTCTTCAAGTAATTAATATCTTATTCAAGGTGGTATTTCTTAAGGTCCCCATACATATGCATATGTAGACATTCAAAACATATAATATATCTTAACATAATCATTTGAAACACTTAAAGCATAACCACATGCTTACTGATACACTTTTGAAAGGAAAATGCCATAATTCCCCTATGAAACCCTAATTTTACAAGTTATGCCCAACTTCTTCCATGGTATTCATTTTATCACCAAATTTATTACCCATCTATAAAATATTATCATTGAAAACGTATTTAAAAATCATGGTAGTAATACCCCAAATTTTAGCTAAACCTAACCTCAAGTGATTAATATTATAACCTAATTCTAATCTCGAGAAATTAATATTCTCATCTTAAATTAACTCCCTAATCTTAAATCGTAGCCTAATCTCAGTTGATCGATAATTAAATTATCCTAATACTGTAACACCCCCAAAATTCACTATTGAAAAATTTTATTTTATTTAAAATTTAGCGAAAGTAAAAATAAAAAACCGTGAATTTTGGGGATATTACCACCACACTTAGTACCATACCGATTTTCTCCTATTGTTCTAGCACAAAGTGCTAAGGCTAAAAGAATAAAATACAATTTGCTCGAATTCAAACTTTATTTAAATCAGACTAGCGCAAACAATTTTGTTACAAGACTAAAATCCACTAATTGTGGTTACAAGAGTAAATATTACATTTAAACTAGGAATTAAAAGGTGAAAGAGTGAAACCCTAAGGGTTCACGGATAATCTTTACACACTTTTCCATTGCCTACTTGAATAGCATTTGCAATGGACCTGCAAGGGACATTGCCCATTAAATCGGCAGGGGCCCACAAATGTGACTCTTTAGTACTAAGTACTGAATAACCCTTTAAACCACACTAAAAGGCAGGCTCGCATGCAACATATAATACAAAAACTACGTAGAATGATAACATACGGGCTAATACACAAGGCAACATCTCATACAATAAGAAAATGCATAACACAAATCCATATACTTAGCAATTTCATCATATACCCAAGCAGGGACAAGCACTGAAGAAAAACTCATGTCATATCAATAGGTCATAGCGTGAAATCAGTACTTTTGGGCCTTAAGCCATTAATTAATCATTATTTAATCATCATCTCTCGAATTATATCCATATAAGTGTGGAAACCCCACTATTATAGCCGGTGGACCGAAAACATACAGGGCAACACACACCTAACCACTATTATTTGCCCAGTGTATTAGTCTCCAAGGCTCCTTGCACCTGGCCACTATTATTCGCTGGTGGACCAGTCTGGCCCCGACTCACATGGTATTCCACTGTAAGTGGTTAGTGTATTTCCATACTTTATTAATGTCCAACGTTTGGTTTATTGAGCTCGGGATCCCCCACTATTATAGCCAGTGGACTGGAAACATACAGGGCAAAACGCACCTGACCACTATTATTCGTCGGTGGACCAGTCTCTAGGACATCTTACGCCTGACCACTATTATTGCCGGTGGATCGGTCTGGACCCGGCTCAATAATCTTTCACTTTACATAATCAGTACTTTGTTCATGTCTTATTCAATGGGTCCATTTATTCAATTCGAGGGAAGAGTGAAAGGTAACAAATCTAGAGACACAAAGGTATACTGGCCATAAAATCAAGCATTCCATATCAAGGATCATAGCATACAAAAAACCCTAATACGTACTTCAAACATATCTAACACACATTTCCATGCACACTTACTTACTAGGAACCCCTTGCATAATTATGATATAACACCATATCACCCACTTAATTATCTATCCAGAGTTATGCTAAGTTCTTGTGATACTCGCTAACTTATCAAATACTCTTATCCTATTATTCAATGATACTTATATCTTATTATGAAATTCATTCAATCCTTTGACATGTTAAACACAAGCTACTGGTTTACCCCTATCATCTTTACAAAATTACTGAAATACCCATTACTTGCAAAATTACCAAGTCATCCTTTTTTAATTGCCAAATTACCATATTACACTCCATGTCGTATAATTACCAAATTACCCATCACTTGTGTTATATTACCAATTTATCCTCCATACTTATTAAATCATCAACTTTACCCCTCATACTTATTAAGTTACCAATTTACCCTTCCGGTGGGTTAAATTATCGTACTACCCTTCATACTTTTCTAAATTACCAAATTGCTCCTTAGGCTTATTAAGTTACTAAATCATCCTTCATACTTATTACACTTGCCAGACTTTCCATTTGGTTAGTTAGATTGCCAAATTGTCCTTCTTCATTATTACAATTACCAAATTGCCCTTTTCGTGGGTTACATTGCCAAATTACCCTTATTCATTATTATAATTACCAAATTGCCCTTTTTGTTAGTAGAATTACCAAATTGCCCTTTTTCATTATTAAAATCACCAAATCACCTTTTTAGTTAGTTGAATTACCAAATTGCCCTTCTTCATTATTATAATTACCAAATTACCCCTTTAGTTAGTTAGATTACCAAATTACCCTTCTTCATTATTATAATTACCATTTTGTCCTTTTTACTTTATCAAATTACCAACATACCCTTTCCTTTATGATGGATTAGCAAAATGTCATTTCTCCTTTATTAATTTACCAATTTACCCTCTTTCTTTACCAAATTATCAACATACCCTTTCCTTTATGCCAAATTACCAATTTATCCTTTTCACCTTACATAATTACCAACTTACCCTTCCTTTATACTAAATTACCATTTTACCATTTCACTTTACATATTATCAAAATACCCTTCCTTAATACTAACTTACCATTTTGCCCTTTCACATTACATAATTACCAAAATACCCTTCCTTTACACCAAATTACCATTTTATCCTTTCATATTACATAATTACCAAAATACCCTTCATTTACACTAAATTACCATTTTGCCCTTTTACATTACATAATTACCAAATACCCTTCCTTTACACCAAATTACCATTTTACCCTTCTACTTTATTAAATTACCAAAATACCCTTCCTTTATACCAAATTACTATGTTACCCTTTTACATTACATAATTACCAAAATACCCTTCCTTTACACCAAATTACCATTTTACCCCTTTATTGTATGAAATTACCATAATACCCTTTCCATTATATTTAATTCACCAAAATACTTTCTTACAACCAAAAATTACTAAGTTATCTCCTTTCCATGTAAAATTACTAAAATGCCCTCATTCCTTCTCCATTTACCATTTTACCCCATTTACTCTTATAATTTATCATTTTACCCTTATTATACCACTTTTATCAAAATACCGTCGCTACATAAAATATCAATATTTATGCTCCATACCCATCATCCAACTCCACCAACTATTATTATTTAACTTTAATACACATTAGCACCTACACTTATTTAGGCCACACTTTTACACAAGAAGTATTACTAAAATGCCCCTACGGCCCATAATAACAATATTTATGCAACAAATGGCCACATTAGCATAACATATCATACATATACACTTAACATTATTATTAACAACAAAGCTCCTTCCTTGAGCATTATTTCTATACATGACACATAAATTAACATGCTTTATTTTTTTTATCAATCAAAACATCCAACTAAAAACATTATACTCAACAACATATATTATGCATATAAACATATTAAAAACCCTAATGTGCTAGCATATGTATATCCATACGTTTAAGTAGGGTTTAATGGTTACCTTATATCCTCTAGATCCTCTAGATGACTATCCTGCCTATGATTCACGATGTGGGGATGAGTGATCTTATCTATAATAGGTGTTTGGGTGAAGAATAATGTTATTCGATAGATGTATATACCATGATACCTTTTTAGACTCTTGATCCATGGTATCCTTTATTTTTATTTTGTTTATTGTAACTCGGAGTTAATCTCCAAACTCATATTGTATTATAAATGTTTCTTCTGTTCTAGTTCCTTGTGCTACTATAAATGATTTTAGCCTTGTGATTAATGTAATGATGATTGAATAAACCAAACTTATATCAATTAAGGTGGTAACTTCTAATATTTTACTTATATGATTCCACTGTAAAATAAAATTTGTTAGTAGTAAAAATTAGGGTGTTACAGTGTGATATCATGCTATTGCTATTATTTATTTAAATGTATGATTTTTAATGCTATGATATGAGATTGTGATATTATGTGATGGAAAAATAAGTAAGTTGAGAATTATGCGATATTGTTACAATAATATTCTATGTGTAAAACCCTAGGTGTGATATATGTTTGTAATATGCATTTAATAAGTTATGATAAGTGGTAAATTATTATAATAAGGTATATGACGATAAATGGAAGATTTGGGAATAATGTTACCAAAACATATAAGATTTGTATGAAACAAGGGCTTTTGGTTATCGATAAGAGTATTTTGGTTAATATGGCAATTATGGTATTATAATGTGTTATATTATTTAAAATATGTTAAGGGAATTATATGAAATATTTATAGTAGTCATGAATGACCTAATCTTAATAAAGTAAGGAAATGATTTGATTTGGGAATAATAACCCTAAAATGGGAAGGTTATTATCACATGTGTGAAACAGTAGAGTTAGACCATGAAATTTGGATATGTTACGAATATTAGTGTTTTGGGAATTTATATTGAATTTGGTAATCATATGAGCCATACAAGAAAATTTATGACATACTTGTGAAATTAGGGATTTATAAGCTTCGAGAATAGTAACTCTTGAGATAGGATTATTATCGTATGTGTAAAACCTTATAGTTAGACCTTGAATTTTGGGTATATTAATAAAAACAATATTTTATAAATAGGTACTAATTTTGTTCGGTAAAAGAATAATAGAAAAAGAGTTATGCCTAAAATATGAAATTAAGGTTTCTAGGGAATATAAGAGTTTTAACCTTAGAGTATGACCGTATTATCATTGCGATGTGCTTTACCTACTTTAAATGTGTTTTATACCTATAAAATAAATTATAAATAAGACAGTAATCATTTAAAGTAAAATATCACATAGTTCGGGCCAAGGTATTTTATGGGTCCATTTTACCGGATGATAATAATGATTGAGGTGTGTTGTCTCTGAGAGGTGTTTTAAGATGTTCCACTGTTTTAAGAATAGTGACTCATGAGTGTTTTTCCCTGAGAGGTATTGGTTCCATTCCACTGATGATAACAATGTCTCAAAAGTGTTTTGCCCTAAGAGGTGCATCAGTCCATTCTACCGAATTAATAATAGTGGGGCCTTAAACTCAATGTGAATGGCAATATGATTTGAGATAAGTAAACTAATGGATAAGATATTAGTGATTTAAAGTGGAAGATTACGTGAGTTAGGACCAAGATATTGGGTCCATTCCACCAGACGATAATAGTGGATTAGGTCCCTGATAGATGCTTTATACTATTACACCTGTTAAAGAATAGTATCCTAGGAGCATTTTGCCTTGAAAGGTGTTGGGTCTGTTCCATCGGATGAGAATAGTGGCTCAAGTGTGTTGTCCTTGAGAAATACTTCAAACCATTCCATTGGTTTAAGAATAACGGGGCCCTTGAATTCAACGTAAATAAAAGAATGGAAATTGTTATATTTAATAATGAGGTCGAGATTAGTAACTACTTTATGGTATTTTATGTATTTCACATGTGTGCTTATTCCCTAATATGAATGCATATATTTATCTATATCTATAACTCGATAGTATTGTCACCTTACTCATTACGTAGCGTATAGACCATCCTTTTCATAGGTGTTGTCATTCCCACGAGCAGATGACCCTGAAGATTGTGTGTAGGTTGATGAAGACCTACAGAACAATTTTACATCTTACAATGCTCTGTATGGTGTAGAGTTATGTTTTATATCATGGCTTGGGCGTAGAGTCATGTTATCTGAATAATAATTTTTAACCAAATATCATTTTAGATTCTTAGCTCCACAAAATCTCTTTTATCTATATTGGATTATTGTACTTGGAGCTAATCTCCAAAACTCGTATTTATGTTAATGAATCTTCTCTCATTTCTATTTGCTCTGTTTACCTTTGATGGTTTTTGCCTTGTGATTGATGTAAGGATGGTGTGGTAAGTCAAACTTACACCAATTATAGTAATAACACCTGGTTCTTTTGGTTTTATGCTTCTATTATAAGAAGAAATTTTCAGTAGTAAAATTTGGGGTGTTACAATGGTCTAACTCTAATGTCTTACATATGCAATAATAACCTACTTGTAGGGTTACTATTTATAATATTTACAAAATCCTAATTTTATAATTGAAGCATAACTTCTCCCATAAGACTCATATAAGCACCAAATGTAATAAACATTATTAAAATGACAATAATAAAAATATATTTGAAAATCAAGGACTTACTTCTACATCTCATATATGTTATAATAACCTACCCCATAGGGTTACTATACCAATTTAGTCATTTTTCTTATTTATTGGCCTTAAATCATTCATAATCACTCAAAATATTCCAAATAAGGTATTTAGTATATTCTTAACCATTTAACACATTAAAATACTAAGGATTTTATTTTTAACCCATATTAACCAAAATGGCCATAGACTAGCCAAAATGTTCATTTTCACAAAAACTGATGAGTCTCGATATGGATGGTTCCTAAATTCCAATATATCATCATGATAATACTTAACCACATTATTTAACATAATTGTGTACAAATACAGACCATATTAAATTTCATAGTTCACATGATCATAATCAAGGCTAAAAAGCGAGATTTATTGCAATAATAACATTTAAGGTCAAGCTCTGCACATATTCTCACTTTCTATCGATTCGATACCACGTCATCATACTATAAAATTATCATAATAATAATGTCAAACATGAGATATCATACAAAAATACATATTACACCTAAAAACCTAGTTATGTCATATATCCTTACCGCTAAGGATATCGGTCTCTAAGCATGTATAAACCTATCCCGCCTCCTCTGAGACCTCTAGAAAATCACCTAAAAATAATGATAAAATGCAATTAGAACTTAGGAATATAACCAAGGAAGGGATAAGGTAAAGGAGAGTGAATAATGGAGTAAAAACTATCACAAGGCTTGAAGTTGAAACACTCAAAACTTGTGCAACCAAGAGGGGAACGACAGCTAATGCCATACCAAAGGAGGGGAAACAACACTAGTTTTCGTTTCTAGGGGTTGGAACGGTGGAAATAACAAAAAGGTAAGAGGCGAGGAATGGTGATGGTTACCAAAGGTTAGGGAGGTGCAACGGTGGTGGAAGATGTAGCTAGGAATGAAAGTGGAAGTTGGTGCTAGGGAGGAACGACAAGGAAGGCCGAAGGTAAGGGGAATAAATAGTGGAGGGTGGCATTGCTAGGTTGGTGTGGTGCTTATGGAGACAACGAGAAGGATGAAGGGAAGAAATAAAGAGTCCTTAGTGTTGTTGCTCATCAATAGGAAATGGACATGAGAGAAGGGAAGAGGAGGGATTTGACATATGTGGTCAGTAAAGAAGATAAAGTAGGACATGAGGAAGTGTTTATAGAGGTATAGGGGTGAGGCGTTCAAAGTGTTGAATTGACCAAATGGTTGAAGATTGGGGGATTTGGCGTGGGTTGGTTTTCTATGACATAAGTCAGGGAGAAATGGAAGAGTTGGTGTTGTAGACTGTACTGTAGAGCAAAAGGTTGGTGGATGGTGTAGGGAAGATGCATGGCTAGGGAAGGAAAGAAGAAATGGAAGGGAAGCATGCAAGGGAGAGGTTTGCATGGTCAGAAGGGGAAGGAAGAGAAAGGAACCTAATCGGGATGGGAAGAAAAGAAAATAAAAAAGGAAAAAAGAAAATAAAAGAATTTTGGCTTAGTATTAGATTTAGGCTTAAATTTTAGATTAAGGGAATAGGCCACACTTAATTTATCAAATATCTATAGTTAGGGTTGGGTTAAAATATAAATGATCCAAAATTAGGATTAGGGTTAGATTTAGGGTCAAGGAATTTGGATAAAATAAAACTATCAATTATCTAAGATTAGAATTTAATTCAAAATATAAATTAATCAGGATTAGGATTAGATAAAAATTTGGGGTATTAAAACAAGCTACCAATATGGTTCTTAGGTCAAGGGGGCTGATTTTGTGGCTAAATATGACCATAATATGGTAAACACAAATTTCAAAAATTTAATTAATGCAAAAACCCAATAAATGGGTATTTAATGGGAAAAATATCAAATAAACCCCAAAAACGATGAACAATTATAGGTAGGTGTGGAATAACTTTACAAACTCAAATATATACAAATATTCGGTAAAGGAAAGATTTAGAGATGAAACAAATTAAAACGAGCAAAATTAGAAAAAGGTATACTCACACAAACAATTTTATTTATGTGATTTGATGATTAAGAAGAAAAGAATGAATTTAGAATGGACGGAGATGATAAATTTAGATTTAAAAGAGTGAATAATTGAGACTAGAATATTTTAGAATGGTTAGTGAGCGTAATCACCTAAGGTAATTAGGTTTTGTATATATTTTGTCACTTAAAATGGGACAAAGATGTTGGAGAAATGAATGCCATTAGGATCTAGATGCCATATAGTGACAACTTTTGATCCCACGAGATGAATCAAGGCTTAGCTAGATATGCCTAGGATTCTGAATTTGGTAGAACATTATTAGAGAGGTCTAGTACACTCTAAAATTTTTTAGTGTATCTTTGAAGGTTTTAGAGACTCCTAGATATGTATGAAATAATCTATAATATTATGGAATATTCTAGAATAAAGGGGAATGAAATAGAATATTTTAGAGCATTCTTGTACATGGGATGTATTTCAAGCGAATGTCCTAGACTTCTAATTGTGGGAATGTTGTTTCTAGAAGAGAAATATATATGCTTATATTGTATTGTGTGAAGATTCTAGAATATTCTCCTTTACAGAAGGGACTAAGGGGACCTGAACTATAAATAAAGGTGCACCCCATTAGCTCCCACCATCTAAGAAGTCTTAAGTATTATAAACTCTCAACCTTTGTACGCATTCTATTGTAATACAAAGTTTCCTTATTCACAAATTTCTTGTGTTTTAAAGTACTTGCACTCTTATCTTGCCATTAATTGGGGTTAGTTTGACTTGACTTAATCTCACATAAGGGTTGTGACTAAATAAGTGTCACACAAGACTCTATGGGAAGAATCAGGCCGTGACAATTGGTATCAAAGCCGGTTGAGGGGAACCGCATGTCAGGCAAGTTTGATAACATTTTAAGAGGAGTAGTTTAGTGGGTGAGCACACCAATATTAGTGCCATGGTGGAGTTGCAAGCAAAGAAATAAAGTTGTGGGAAGTATAAGGATGTCCTCAACAGGTTTGAGGCTAGTTTGGTAAAGGTAGAGGAGTGCATGGGACACATTAAGGATCTAAGCTAAATGAAGACTTTGAGGCAACCCGAGATACCTTGGTGACCATGATGGAGGATAACACCAAGGCAATGAATGAATACATGACCCTTTTTAAGGATGTCGTGCAATTGACTATGCGAAAGTTAGAAGCTATGGTGAAGGAGCTATCTAACAAAGTTGATGCCATATGAGAGGAGGAGGACATAACCCAATATAGGAGAAGTGTGGCACGCAACACCATCACAAAGGCTCCTAAGGTGTTGGATATGCTAAGACCTGCACAATTTCCAAGCGTACGAGACACCAAGGTAATTGATAACTTCTTTTTTTACATGAAATGTTTTATTGAGAATTTAGGGATCATTGATGAAATAGAAAAGATGTATATTGCCTCTCTTTTTCTTGTTGAATATATTTTTCTATTTAATTTGCTATTATATATTAATATAATTAATTAATGGGATTGTGAGGTTTTGGACAATTATATTTAAATAATATATATATAAGGGAAATCATTTTTACTTTTGTCACTAATGAGATAACTAGACTACAATTTGATACAAATAAAAATAAGACTCTTTTTATGAAAAACAGAGAGATTAAATAATGATGTAAATTGACATTGAGTGATAAATTTAATATGGTAATTGATAATAATCAATAATTAATGCAAAATAGATGACAAAATAATTATATCAACAAATTAGTTAAAATGACATATATATAATAAATCACCGTAAACTTAACTCTTTTATATTTTAATAAAATCTATCTAAAATAAATCATATCTCATATTTAAAAGAGTTAAATATCAGTTTGTTCCTTTTAAAATTTTATTTCCTAATTATAGCAATATTTATTTTGATTCATTTCTATTTCAATTTCATTCAAAATTTACCCGGGTTCTCTTCCTTTTATTTGACTCCGATCTCCTTATTTCGTTTCGCGCTCTCTGCGCATGGCCTGGCCTGACCGCCTGAGTTGTGCTCTACGTTCATATTTCATCCGATTATCTTTCATAATTTTTTTTAATTCAATTCGTTCTAGTACAAAATTGCATCACAAGTCCTACTAAATAATCCATACTAATTTTTGAACACTTTTTTAGCTATCAAATTGAAGCACATGGTTGGGAGAATTATGACCTAAACACAGATACTAAAATGTATCCGCACAAATACTCAAATCTGCGTACATTAATTACATAAATACAAAGAATTGCATTTTAAGAATGGAAGAATCTAGGGAGAGGAGATAGTTTACGGGGCATAGAGAAAGAGGCAAATGGGGTAAACGGTAAAACAGGAGGGTTAGAGATGAAGTTGTTCTATTCAAATTTATCTTTGTTTCATTTAACAACACCCAAATAAATTGGCCAAATGAGTGAACTATAGCACGAACGATTTCGGTTCACCCAACCTCAAAAATAAAATAAAAACCATTAATCTCTGGCTACAACAGTGCAATTACACTCTGCAACCGAGGACGTAGCAGCCATCCTTCCGTCGACAGAAGGATTCATCATATCAACTTAAGCACATTAGAGTTCGCTGGCGTATCGGTATATCTTCCCAGTTAACTAGTTGTTATCAAAATTTTGATGAAATTGATTTGGTAGGATTAATCCTTGTCACCAATTTGGTAGATATTTCGCACGGATTGCTGCAGCTTGGAATTGTGTTGATCATGGAATCTGTATGTTATGATTAGTAAGAGAATAATCAAACTCTTCGTTGCATGTATAATGCAGAAATTGATTGGTTCGTCATTAATTGAATTGGAAGCTGGATGTATAATATTCGAGCTGTGTTGATGTTGTCAGGGCTCGTAGCTTTGCTTGTAGGTTATGGTTTCAGAATGGTGAAATAAAGACATTACAATTGGCTTCCTAGATCAGCAATACAAGAGAAAAGAACAATAACCTGTGTATGATAAAGTTAACTTCCAAATTCAAAATATACATCATGATCTTATACAAGCACTATGCCGATCACCTTAGGTGCAGTTTGATGGTAACGTCACAATGTTGTAGTCTATTCCTCAATTACAGTTAAACTTTGAAACAAAAGTAAGAAAATGGAATTCATGCCCATTTTACCGGCTTCGTCCTGAATCCCTCCACTGGAAATGAAAAAAAGAAGTACGAATAATGATGATCATAGTAAAAAGATATATGGAAAAGACGAGGACATGCAACATTGTAGGAAGAATATTGCATGATGAGAAGTTTAGTAATAGAAAAAAAGTTGGTAATGAAATACTGCTAATCAAGAACGCTAATAGTGGGGATGTGTTGGATTCCATGAATATGTTCCCAGCTTTCTCTAAAGCTTTCACTTCCTCTGCAGCCTGCTTCAATCTTCCCTAATGTCTAATTTTTTAAGGGTGTTGATGAATTTCAGCCCTTCTGGAAGCATTCTTAGTCTTTCACATTGCCATAGGATTAACTTCTTGAGGCATGGCATGGCACCTTCTTCTACTGTCCATTCATTTAAGTTTGGAAGGTTATGGATGTAAAGTTCCTCAAGCTGTGGAAAGTCTCCTTGACGACAAATCCATTTGAATCCTGTGTACGAGTTGTGTAAGAGCCTAAAAATCTTCAACTTCTGAAGTTTCCCTACAGCTGCTATTGTTTCATCCCTATCTAGTCTTGTGAATAACAATTCTAGTTTCTTAAGATTAGCTGGGAATCCAAAAGGTGCAAATTGTTTTCCGATACCTCCTCTTAATGATAGTTTATGTAGATGCTGACAGTGGTAAATTTGCTCCAAATCATATGGCTCTGCCTCCAGTCCCTCCCAGTCCAACTTCAATGCTTCAAGACGGTCTTCTAAGATACTTGGGCACTGAAACACTACTTGCAGTTGTTCCCTCCTTGATATCCCATGTATATAAAGCTTGTAAAGATGTGGACTAAGTTGTGGCATCTCCTTTAACATCCAATTGTTTCCTTGGATGCTCCATAAGATCTGCAGGTTCTTCAAACTATGCAGCTTCAATTCCTCCATAGAACTTGTCATGTGACGAGGTAAACAGAGATGTCTAAGTTGCTTCATCTTCCACAGAACATTTGGTATTTTTATTTCACGTGGAAAATCTTCGAAACCCCTGTAATCTAGTGTTAATAGATTCCGCAAATTTCCAATAGAATCCGGGAGCTCTTGAATATTTGACGCTCTTATTCCCAGGTACCTCAAGTGTATTAATCGCCCTATCTCTTCTGGTAAGCTACCATCACAAGTATCAATTCCTACAAGATTCAACACTCTGAGTAACCTGAAGTTCTTGTGTATTGGTTCCAATCTTATTTGTTGCCAACTCTCATTAGTACTAGAATTATGGATTCCGACATTATTTTGCGCAAAGAGGAAGAGGGATCGAAGGTTTGCATTTTCAGTTGGCAAGGGAAAATACTCACTGCAGTTATAATAATATGTGGTCAGTATGGTGCAAAAATTTGAACTTGGAAATTCAGCAAACCAGCTAAATAAGAATAGAAAAAGAACTTTTTGAACCCAAGGGTACATGAATTATGACTCTGTCTCTTTCTCGTGTATTGTCAGTGATAAGAGGGGGGAAGTCTTAATTACCTGGGAGTGGAATAAGAATGGATGGCAGTGCGGCGTGATTTTGTTGCTTCTTGAGAAGATCTGGAAGATAAATTTTGAAGAAATTCTTGGTCCCTAGCCTTCCTGCTGCATAGATCTCGCATTAAGTCATGTATCTGAATTGCCTTGACTTCCCCCATATAGTTTCTCCTGGCGACACGAACTACACAACGCTGAACTAACTCATCCAAATACCCTCTACCTACATCTTCCAGTGTTTGCACACCTTGAATGATTTGTTGAGCTGCTGTGATAAATCCTTCTGCTATCCACATCCTAATCAACATACCTGTTGGAATCTCACAGTCTTCTGGAAAAAGTGATAAATAAAGAAAGCAAGGTTTTAATTCATATGGCAGATCATGGTAGCTTAAAGCTAGCATGTCTTTCACTGCCCCATACCGGTGCGTGCCTCTTCCTTCTGCCATTATCTTTGAACTCATAACCTTTTTGAGCTTTTCCCATTCTTCAATTGTTTCCTTTGAACTTAGAAGTCCACCTAGTGCTATTATAGCCAATGGAAGTCCCTCACATCTTTTCAACATCTCTCTTCCCAGTGTCTCAAACTCACCGGTATGTACAAATTGGCTGGCCTCATCCCTGTGGTTTTGAACTATTTTGCTAAATAACAACCAACCTTCCTTTTCATTAAGACGTTGTGGCTCATGGACGGAATAACTCAAATCTGGAAATTGTAAAACTTTTTGTTTTCTAGTCGTGATTATTACCTTACTTCCTTTGACACCAGAAGGAAGTGCCGGGAGGATGTCTTCTAAAGCTTTCTTCTTCCACACATCATCAAGGACAATCAAATACAATTTATTCTCAAGAAAATTTTGAATCTTCTCTACCACTTCCTCGTGGCTCCAAACTTCGTGCATTGTTGGAGTCTGGCCACTAGCTTTTCTTAAAATCTCTAATAGGATATGTTGAGCAACCCATTCTTGGGATATAGACACCCATGCTTGACAGTTGAAGTGTTGTTTGATGAAATCATGGTTGTATAATTTTCTGGATAAAGTGGTTTTACCTGAACCGCCCATACCTACAATGGAGAGAAATCTCCTGCTACTTTCTTTTCCGATCAAATCTTGAACCAACTTGATGATGTCTTTCTCTAAGCCAACGACATAGTCATCACCAACATGAGGATAACTATATCGTCGTCTTCTTATAGGACCTCTTGTCCCTTCTCCATAAAAATTCCTTTTCGCTCTGTCATTGCTCTGATTCAACTCAACCTGATATCGTTGCAACATCTGTGTAGTTCCCTTTATCCTTGTTACAATTTCTTCAATCTCCAAGCCTGCTTCATGGGTGTGCACAAGGCAATTGAAGAAGCAACCCCACCTCCTGAGGAAGCCTTCTTGTTTCCTGGAAGTAGATTTGAGGATGAATGAATCAATGAAATCTTCAGTATCATAAGCAATCATCCTGATCTCGATTAAGCTGGTGCGGAGTCTCTCATCACCTTCTTCTTCTCTTCCATCTAAGTCTTTTAGATAGCTTCTCATCCATCTTAACTCTGTTTGCAGACCCTCTGCCTGATATTTCACGCCAGCCAAAAATTTTGCTTCTGCTAGTACAGCTTCCGCAATTCTTTCAATAGCAAAGGACAAAATTGATTCAACAGACATTTTGTTTGTTCCCAAGGTGGCAAGAGCAGAAAGACCTTTCTTTGAGGTGTTTTGCAAATTTTGATTTTCTGCTTATTATTTTGATACTTGCTTATTTGTAGACTTAGATAGGCCTAAAGTCTAGCTCTAGACCTGTGCTGTGGAAATACTTGCACCTTCTGGCCCACCGCTGGCACCCGGGGAGGAGAGGACCAAAATTCAACCTCTTTTTATGTGGTTCTTTCTCCCGGGTTTCCCAAAATGTTTTATTAAGTTCTAAGCTAACAATTAAGTAATGAAATGTCTGACTGTCTACAAATAAAATGAAATGAAAAAAAAGACCGACTGCAAATTCATATGCAAAAGCAGTAAATGTTGAAGGAAAAGTGGATCAAGGGTATTTGTAGTTCTACTAAAAGTGGGGAAAAAAGGGGCCATTTGTTACCTCCTGATTCATATCTATGTTAATCTTTTTGTTATATATTATTTCATAAAAGATAGCAAAATTTTACCAAATGTTCAGACACCAAATTGCAGATATTTACTAGCATAGCAGCAAGTTAACACTTAGTTGATTGTTTGACTGCAACAGTTTTTTCTTTTCTTTTTTTCCCCCTATTGGGTAAGGAAAGTAGTTTAGTTACCATTTGGATGATCAATGTCATTGTTGATGGGTGTCGGTTTAAGTTAAGAACCCGCTGTTAGTATATTTGGCATAATTTCCAGATATAGCCAAAGGCCAAAAGCTGAAAAGAGTTTTATCTCATAAACTATTCTAACAAGCTTGCTTATCAAAGATGACGCCGAAGCTCAAGAACACTTGTCATCCATTTAAAATCGGTCAATTTATCTTCGTTCTCTTTTGTCAAATAAACTAGAAGCCCGCTAAAAGTTATCATTCAAGCATACGCTTTGAGCACCTAGCTGCAGTTGGTGACTACTACGCGTCAGGAAAACGAAAAAGGAGCGTCAGGAAATGGTTGACAAAGTCCAAGTCCACTGCTCTTGTAGTTCTATCATTCTATGTATAGCGCGTTGGAGACTAGGAACTTTCTCGGCATGGTACGAACTGCCCAACTTTGCCTTATGTTTCACGTAGTGTACCTATCAGCAGCCTCAACTGACCTTATTACCATGCATTCGCATTAATAGGATTCATCTCTCATTAAGTGACACAAGCTTAATTTCAAGCCAAGGGCAGGCAGCATTTTACACAAAAGAATAGTGTTTTCTAAAGTTTTCTGCATTAGTTATGCACCGTTCTGTAAATAAATTAGTATTTGTAACTTAATCATGTGGCTTGCAGTGGTCCCTTCAGAA
Source organism: Tamarix chinensis (assembly GCA_030549775.1). NCBI lineage: Eukaryota > Viridiplantae > Streptophyta > Magnoliopsida > Caryophyllales > Tamaricaceae > Tamarix > Tamarix chinensis. Next base: position 107,583,443 of record CM060176.1, on the reverse strand, counting down.
TTCCATGAAGTCAATAGAGGCGCACTTGGTCGAACTTAATCAACTGCGAGGAACACCAAACAGTGGGGTAGTGATGAAACTGGTTGTTCTAAGCCCCTGCTTTCCTCTGCATGAATAAGGTGAGGTGCAGGAGTGTGAAACATTTGATTTGATAACACATACATAATAAATATGGCAATAGATTATGATTTGGATATGCTTTCTCCACATCCTGAGTGGATGCAGAAGCAGAACATGTTTGGAGGAGAAGAGAGGACCGGAGTGGATAAATAGAGGACCGAAGAGAAGAGATGCTGTCGATTAAGGCATATCGAACAAAGAGAAGGAAACGGGACAGCACGGTTACTTTATTCTGTACCTGCATTTTTATCCGAGGTACAATAAACATATAAATGATTGATCGGTGCCAAACAGCTAAATCACGAGAAATTGAACTTCTTAGAGGATGCATCATGCAACAGTAAAGTCTAGCCTCATGCCGCACAAAAGTCTGTAGCATGAAATTTGGGGCACTCGTACAATACCAATTCTGAAACATAAATCAATGTATAGCAGCCAGCCTCTTGGAACAGACGCACTGAGGAGGCTATGTACAATAATTTATACCACCAAGATCCAATCGAACAAGGAATGTTCGGCATCAGCTTACGTTATTTGCTTCAATCTTACATGAGATTGAGATGATAAACTCGTATCTTCCAATCATTCTACAGCGGGGGGAAAAACACGCTTTAGAAAACGTCACTTTTGAAGTAGCTATTAAATGGTGTTTCTGTCTGATTGTCTTCCATATCCCTCCATCCTCTAATTTTCTTTTCCATTCTCAGCGTATAGATATCAGAATGAGCAATCACGAACCGGTCGTTCTGTTCATCAACCATACAACTCCAGACCCCCGATTGATGGACCGTCCAATTTTGACCTGCGAAGTCCCACTCTTTTGCACCTCTGAATCATTTCTATTACATTTCTTTTAATTAAGTTTGTGGTTAAATGCATATATAGTCCAATGAAGAGTGTGCGTATATATATATTAGCTTATTTTCAGAATTTATTATATGTCGTTGAGCACGGATAGAGGAATCAATTTCTCGTATCACTTCCACAGAAATCCGAGAGAGAGAGAGAGAGATGTTCTCTTATTGCTAGATCACCCAATATTAGAACAAACTCATTCGTGGGAGTACAAATAGAGACAGGAGCCATGACATCTTGCATGCGCATACTTATTGATATCGCTATTTATAGACACCTTCCGTTTGTCATTATTATTATTATTATTATTATTATTATTATTATTATTATTATTATTATTAATTTCACTTGGATTCTAAAATCCCGATCGAGCTAATCTCAATTAAAGTTTGATCCATACTCATAACCCAACACTCACCAATTCAAACATTACCTAACCGAAAATTAGTTATGTAAACATTAGTTGAGGTTCTGCAGTTAAATATTTCAAAATATTACTCTAATTAGTAATTAATGATGTATAATAAGATATGAAATAATAAAATTTTATCAATCACTCTTCCGACTGATTGAAGAACAGTCATGTCAACTTTATCTTCCTGGAGCACAGGTATATCTCCCCATTCAACTCATAGCTATTGAATTGTGGATGAAATTAATTTGGTTGGATTAGTACCTTTCACCACTTTTGGTAGATATTTTAGCAGAGATTGCTGCCGCTTAGACATGTGTTGATGATGAAACCTGAAAGTTATAATTCTTAAAAGAATAATGAAACTCTTTTTTGCGTGTCTAATGTAGAAATTGATTGATTCTTCATTAATTGAGCTTGAGGGTGGATGTATAATTTATTCTTCATTAAGTAGAGCGCATGTAAAATTTGAGAAATAAATATTGCATAATGAAAAGTTAACAGAAAATTACACGTAGTAATTAAATGCTGCTAATCAAGAACTCTAATAGTGGGGATGTGTTGGATGACGTGAACAAATTCCCCAGCTTCGCCTGATGCTTCATCTCCGTGCTTCAATCTTTTATATAATGCTGGTGCCATATCTCTGAGTTCTAGTTCTTTAAGAGCATTGATGAATTTCAGCCCTTCCGGAAGCATTCTCAGCTTTCTGCATCGCCATAGGCGTAATTTCTTGAGGCATGGCATGGCACCTTTTTCGAGCGTCCAATCTTCCAAGTTTGGTAGGTCAACGACGAAAAGCTCTTCAAGCTGTGGAAAATCTCCTTGATGACAAGTCCATTGGGTTCCCACGTACGAGTCACGTGAGAAACTAAAAATCTTTAACTTCTGAAGTTTTCCTACAGCTACTATCATTTCTTGCCCTTCTATTTCAGTGAAGATAATTCTAGTTTCATAAGATTTGCTGGGAATCGAAAAGGTGCAAAATGCTTTCCCACATTTCCTATTAACGACAATTTATGCAGATGCTGGCAGCAGCAAATTTGATCCAAATCATTTGGCTCTGGCTCCAATCCCAACCAATCCAATTTCAATGCCACAAGACGGTCTTCCAAGATGCTTGGGCACTGAAACACTGCTTGCAATTGTTCCCTCCTTGATATCCCATGTATATTAAGCTTGTAAAGATGTGGGCTAAGTTGATGCAGCTCCTTTAACATCCAATTACCTGCTCGAATGCCCCATATGACCTGCAAGTTCTTCAAAGAGTGCAGCATCAATCTATCCATGGAAATTGTCTTGTGACGAGGCAAGCAGAGATGTCTAAGTTGCTCCATCTTCCACAAAACATTTGGTATTTTATTTCACATGAAAATCTTCAAAACCCCTGTAATCTAGGGTCAATAGATTCCGCAAATTTCCAACAGAATCCGGAAGCTCTCGAATATTTGACACTTTTATTCCTAGATACCTCAAGTGTATTAATCGCCCTATCTCTTTTGGTAAGGTACCATCACAAGTGTCAACTCCTACGAGATTTAACACTCTGAGTAGGCAGAAGTCCTTGTTTATCAGTTCCAAGCTTATTTTTGGCCGACCCTCACGGGTATAATATTTATGGATTCCGACATTAGTTCGCGCAAAGAGGAAGAGGGATCGAAGGTGTGCATTTTCGGCTGGCAAAGGAAAGTACTTACTGCATTATAATAATAATAATCGTAATTTGTGGTCAGTATGGTGTATAACATTCAGCAATGGTACATGAATGAGGAACGTGTCTCCTTCTCGTATATTATCAGCAATAAAAGAAGTCGGGGTTGGGGTTGGGGGAATGTTAATTACCTGGAAGCGGAGTAAGAATGGATGGCGGTGCGGCGTGATTTTGTTGCTTCATTCAATGGTCTAGAAGATCTGGATGAAAAAGTTTGAATAAATTCTTGTTCCCTGGCCTTCTTGATGCATAGATCTCGCATTAAGTCATGTACCTGAATTGCCTTGACTTCCCCCGCATAGTTTCTCCTGGCGACACGAACTACACAACGCTGAACCATCTCATCCAAATACCCTCTACCTACATCTTCCAGTGTTTGCTCACCTTGAATGATTTGTTGAGCTGCTGTGATAAATCCTTCTGCTATCCACATCCTAATCAACATGCCTGTTGGAATCTCACAGTCTTCTGGAAAAAGTGATAAATAAAGAAAGCATGGTTTTAATTCATATGGCAGATCATGGTAGCTTAAGGCTAGCATGTCTTTCACTGCCCCATACTGGTGTGTGCCTCTTCCTTCGGCCACTATCTTTGAGCTCATAGCCTCATTGAGCTTTTCCCATTCTTCAATTGCTTCCTTTGAACCTAGAAGTCCACCGAGTGCTATTATAGCCAGCGGCAGTCCCTCACATCTTTTCAACATCTTTCTACCCAGTGTCTCAAACTCACCGGTAAGTACAAACTGGCCGGCCTCATCCTTGTGGTTTAGAACTATCTTGCTAAATAGCAGCCAACCTTCCGTTTCATTAAGACGTTGTGGCTCATGAACCGAGCAACTCAAATCTGGAAATTGTAAAACTTTTTGTTTTCTAGTCGTGATTATTACCTTGCTGCCTTTGACACCAGAAGGAAGTGCTGGAAGGATGTCTTCTAAAGCTTTCTTCTTCCACACATCATCAAGGACAATCAAATACAGCTTGTTCCCAAGAAAAGTCTGAATCTTCTCCACCACTTCTTCGTGGCTCCAGACTTCATGCACCGCCGGAGTCTGGCCGCTAGCGGTTCTTAAGATCTCCAGTAGAATATGTTGAGCAACCCATTCTTGGGATATAGAAACCCATGCTTGACAATTAAAGTGTTTTTTGATGGAATCATGGTTGTATAGCTTTCTAGCTAAAGTTGTTTTGCCTGAACCACCCATACCTAAAATGCAGAGAAATCTCCTATTACTTCCTTTTCCGGTCAAATGTTGAACCAACTTGATGATGTCTTCCTCTAAGCCAACAACATAGTCATCACCGCCATGAGGATAACTATGTCGTCGTCTTCTTGTAGGACCTCTTGGCCCTTCTCCATAAAAAACCTTTTTTGCTCCGTCATTGCCCTGATTCAGCTCCACTTGATATCGTTGCAACATCTGTGTAGTTCCCTTTATCCTTTTTATAATTGCTTCAATCTCCGAGCCTGCTTCATGAGTGTGGATAAGGCAATTGAAGATGCAACCCCACCTCTTGAGGAAGCTTTCTTGTTTCCTGGAGGTAGCTTTGAGGATAAATGAGTCGATGAAATCTTCTGTGTCATAAGAAATTGTCCTGATCTCACATAAGCTGGTGCGGAGTCTCTCATCACCTTCTTCTTCCGTTCCATCTAAGTCTTTTAGACAGCTTCTCATCCATTTTAACTCTGTTTGTAGAACATCTACTTGATCTTTCACGCCAGCCAAAAATTGTGCTTCAGCTATCAAAGCATCTGCTATTCTTTCAATAGCAAAGGTGACAATTGATTCAACAGACATTTTTCTTTTTGTGTTGAAAGCAAGAGGGCAAGTACAGAAAGACCTTGCTTTCAGGTATTTTGCAAATTTTGCTCCTCTACTTGTTATTTTGATACTTGTTGACAGTTAGACGGAGGAGTCTTCATCATAGATAAAGCCAACTACAGTATGCTATGGAAATAATTGCACCCTCTAGCCCACCACCTGGGGTGCGGGGCACCAAACTTCAACCTCATTAGATATGCTCTTTGCTCTGGGGTCTACTAAAATGTTTGATTAAGTTTGAACAATTAAGTAATGAAATGTTTAAACTGTCAATAAATAACCCAAAATAAAAAAATATATGTACATACTGAGGGCAGAGTGGATCAGGATTAGATGTGATTCTACTAAAAGTGTGAAAGAAAGAACATTTTATATCACCTAATACATATCTTTATCGTCGATCATTTAGTTATATATTATTTCATAAAACATGGAGAAATTCCAACAAATGTTTGAGGTCAGTCATCAAGCAACCAAAATTCAGATGTTTACCAGCATAGCAGGAAGCGAATACTTTGTTGCCACAACTCCGCCCCTTTTTTTTTTCTATATATATATATATATATATATATATATTTTTTTTTTTATGAATTTGAGAAATGAAGTAGCAGTATATTTACCAGTTGGATGATCTTTGTCGTTGATGAGCATCGGCTTCAGACACGAACCAACTTTGAGAGCCAAGTTAATGGCCCCTACGCGTCACAAAAGCAACAGTAAGGTTCAACCATTAATACTAGCTGTCAAAGTCGAAGTCCCCTCTTGTTATGTATTAAACAAAGACATTATTGATTTCCACTCAAATAGCAAATTCATAAATTTGTTGCATTATTTGTGAGCGAATTATTAAAGGTGTCAAATAGGATCAGTCTGGTTTGGGTTGGATCAATATAGATTGAGTTAAAATTGAATTAGTATAATCAGATTTAGGTTGGATGTCTTTTAGATTTGGATCTAATTTTAAAAATAGTAATTAAGGTAAGATTTGAATAAGATTATGTGACGAGAATATTAGATTGAATTCGGGTCTAATCTATTAGGTTTTTTCGAGTTTGATTTGAATCGGATCGGTTTGACTTAGATAAGTTAGGATCTATAGAGTCCAGATCATATCAAATTTAACCCAAGTTAATTCAATTTAAAATTTATGTCGACATTCATTGTTTTCAACTTTATATAATTATTAAATTAAATTTTGTGATTTATTATTATTATTATCATACTATAGGTAATGATATAACAAATTATAATTATAAAATATGTAACTATAATTAATTATTATTATTGTTATTGTTATAAATACAATTATAAATATTATTATATACATAAATGTAATCATTTTTAAAATAGTTATAATTATCATGTCAATCATTATAATTATTGTTATTATTATCATCTTTAGAAATATAAATATCATTGTTATTAGTAGAAATACAAATATAAATTTTACTATTATTATTATAATAATATATATTATAAATTTTATATTAACAATTATAATTTTATGTAAATAATAATAATAATAATAATACTAATAATAATAAAAGAAGCTTCTATTATCTAATCCGTTTGATGCTAATATAATATCAAAATAAAATAAGAAAAATAGAATCTTATTAGTTTTATTTTATTTATTGTTTTATGAGTTGCATATTTTTATCTACATAAAATTTTATTAATAAGATACTTTATTTGTGTTTATGTGTCAATTTGGATGAGAGAAAATATTACATTTATAGATCAAAGTTGACTTTAGTTTAAATTAAGATTAAAATTATGTTTGAGTATAGATCAATTTTGAATTGAGTAATTTTAAGTTGGATAAATTTGGATCAGATTAGTATTTGGTTTATATCTTGATATTAGTTAGATTCATATAAAATTCTTTTTGGACTAGATTATTTTAATTTATGTCATTTCAAATACGAATTATTATTAGATTAAAATCATGTTAAGATTTATTCAGATTATTTTATATTTTTATATTAATATTATATATAATTTTTTCTGATCTAAATTAAATTTCAGACAAATTATTGGAATCACAGTCAACGACTTATTCCCCGAAAGATACCAAAACGATGGTAGGTGGCAGACAAAGATCATGTTGCATTCTCTTAAATCACGGGGCTACTTCCCAGAAGTTGGGTTTGGAAACGTTTTCTACATTAGTTAGGCCCCACTTGGCAAAGAGATCGTTTATAAGATAATTCCATTAAGTGGTATAGTAGTTAACGGGGGCACTTGGTTGACTTTATCAACTGGGAGTAACGCAAGCACTGGTTCATTGATGAAGCCGGCTGCTCAAAGCCTCCCCTTCCTAGACGTCATGGAAGAGGTTCCACACAGCGAACCGAAAGGTCTGATTTGATATATACGCATGAGGTAGGGAGCAGATAATGGTTTAGATTATTTCGATCATTCTTTAGTGGACCTTGAGTAGATTTAAGCCAATATTAGATCGGATTGAGTCTGGCTAATCTGGGTCAACCCATATATCTTAAAAATGTAATTGATCACCTTTAATATCTTTAATAAGTGTAAAAAAATAAAAAATAAAATAGAATGACTACACATTAATTTTAATATTACCTTAGCTAACGTTCATTAAATTTATTCGTATAATATTTTATCTTATCAACTTCTTACCTCTAAAAAGTATATTAAAATAAAACTAATTTTTATATAGTTGATAATAATTATCAAGTCACTAATTACATTTAACATCATTTTTTTATGTATAATAATACTTTTGATTTGAGATAAATGCATGCTATTTTATTTTTTTAACACTTTAATTGTACTTTAAAGGAAAAAAGAAGAAGGAAGAATTCTAAAGTTTTTATTTCATACTATTCTTTACACCAACTTTATCATTATTAATATTATCTTAAAACTAAGTAGTTTAAAAAATGTATATTTTAGAATTTTTTTTTTAATATAAGCCATTATAGGAAACAAAAGAAGTAGCCATAGATAAGGGTTATTTATTTTTATTAATTGATTGATTAATAGTATATTAAAGATTAATTAGATTTATAAAACTTTACGGATATCCATAGGTGTTTTACCATAAAATCATACTTTACCGGGTCTGATATAAAAAAGGATCGACTCAAATTTATACATCTTTAGAGGTGGTTACCGTAAGGTCATGAGTGAATCGAATCCACCCTATTTTTGCACAGGCATACAGGAGTGTATACGAAGAAGAGAACCAGTCCAAGAACGTTTGAATTATGAGGAAGGAAGGAAGCTAGGAATCATAAATGTGTAATTGATAGATACTAATGCGACATTTTTTTTTTTCGATAAGTAAGAGATTTTATTACTTACGAAAGGATAAGGATTACAATCCTGAGATCAAACTACCATACAATCAACAAGACTAGCCCACTTTTGGAATTTAACCTTATAATGTGGGTGCATTAAACGTCTAGCTACAACTAAGACAATAGTTTGACTGATACTATCTATATCCCTACTACGGTTTTCAAAAACTCTCAAGTTCCTCTCATACCATACATTAGCAATATAAGATGAAAAAAGTGCTCCTAGGACCTGTTTTTTCTGTCTATTTTGTCTAGATCTTTTCAGCAAGGACTGCACCTCCTGTTGCCACCCTTGGATAGGGTCCCTTCTGTCAGCACATTTCGAATTTTCCTCCATATAGCCGCTGTGATAGGGCATGGATAAACAAATGGTCCCGGGTTTCGAGACCCTGCTGGCAGAACACACATTGCTCTGATACATCCATACCAATCTCCGAAGTTTAGCTTTGGTCATCAATCTGTCCCTGAATGCCAGCCAAAGAAGGAAACTGTGTCTTGGCAAGTTAAGGGAGTTCCACACAAGCTGGGGCCACTTCTGCTTATCTTGTCTGGGTCGCATCGCTTCATAAGCATCTTTGATGCTATATTCTGGAAAACCATTCGACCACCTCGAAAGAATAAAACTTTGTAACTGGGTGCGTACAAGGAGGATTCTCTGAAACAACCAAGAGGTATAAGTAGTGGGATTGTACTCCCACAAACTTATATTTTTAAGGTAGACAGCATGGATCCACTTCACCCAAAGCGAATCCTTCTTAGTAGCAAGATTCCAGAGTAGCTTACCCAGGGCACACTGATTCCAAATGTCCAGGTTAAGGAAACCAAGACCACCCTCAGCCTTAGGGTACAAATCTGTTCCCATGAAATCAGGGCGTGTCTTCTAACATGTATCTTTCCTGACCATAGAAAGTTTCGATAACCAGAGTCAATGTACGTACCTCAATTTTTATCTAACTTGCGATTAACAACATTATGATCGGTATCAAACAACTAAACTCACACGAGGGATTGAAGTTTTCAACATTCCTTTTTCAATTAGATGAAGCGACGCAAAACTCCGATGAGTCTAGCTTCATTTTTCTCATGAAAACTTCTGTAGCATGATATTCAGGGTATCCATACGGTGCAGAAGCGTGAATCAGTTTGGTAGCATAAAATCAATGTGATATCAAAGCCTGCAAATTTACTCGTTCATAAAGAAGCAGTCTTTTGGAACAGGCATCCTAAATATGACATACAAGAAGTAAAGCCACCAAGAGCGAACCAAACAAAGAAAGTTTGGCCCGTCTTCTTCAGTTTTTCATGAAATTGAGATGATAAAACACATCTTCCCATCATTCCACGGCAAAGAACTTGAGAAAACTTCCCCTTTTCAAGTAGCTATTGGATGGTGTTTGTCTCCCGTATTCCTCCCACGATCCTTCGATTTTCATTTGTTTCTCGCAATCTCAACAAATAGATATCAGAATGCCTCAGAATGAGCAATCAACAACTGGTTTATAATGTTCCCATTATTCTTTATGCCCCCAATTGGTGTACCGTTTCTCATATTTGAGCTCTGCTGCACCTCTGAATCATAACGACCACTAAATCTCCTCCCTCTCTCTATTCGGAGGCGGGCCGCGGGGGAGTCGAAGCCAAAGCAGAGGACAGCAATGAAAAAGGAACTTACACCCCTTTGAACAAAATGTCCCTACACCTCGACCAGAATGCCTTCTATGACCTTGAGCTGCTCCATCTGCATAGCTAGGCCCGGGTCAACATAGTTTAACTGCAGATGAATATACTTTTAGGATTTATACCCAAGTTATAATACCAGGAGAACAGAGCATTTTCATCAAACTTGCACAAACCTGGTATTGAGGTTTTCTCAGCGTGTGCATTCCTCTTTTTTATTACCCTCTCCCAACCAGCCTTTTGTCTGAGTGTTCTCTCCAAATCAACCGTTCTCTGTTGGATCATCCTGTGGGGGGGAGGGGGGGATACTACAGATATAAGAGCTTACGAGTTTGAAAACTAAAGCCAAGCACACGATCATGAACTAATCTTATTTATATGCATTTACCAAATGCTAAAGGTTGAGCAATGGAATTATCAAGAGTTATAGATCCTGAATCACATAGCCAAAGGAAAAAGAACTACTTTTTGATGAGCGACTTAGGCTTTTGCATTTTCTAAATTCAGAGCTCAATAGCAAATGCTGAGAACAAATTGTGTTTTGTCTGATTGTCTCCCATATTCCTCCATCCCCTAATTTCCATGTCCATTCTCAGCATATAGATGTCAGAATGAGTAATCACAAACTGGTCGTTCTGAACATCAACCATAAACCTCCAGGCCCTCGATTCATGGACCATCCAATTTGACATGTGAAGCCCCGCTGTCCTGCACCTCTGAATCATGAAGACCACTAAACTAAATCTCCTCCCTCTCTATCTGTTGGGGGTAGGGGGTCAGAGCCACAGGAGATAACAGTAAGGGATCAACAAATAAACGTAATATATATTAATAAATAAATAAACTTGTACGTGTTTGAACAAAATGTAGCTACAATTTATCAGATTGCCTTCTATGACCTTGAACTACTCCATCTACATTGTAGAAGTTAGTCCTCGGTCAACATAGCAAACCTACAGATGAATCTACTCTCATGACCCACACTCAAGTTACAATAGCAGGAGAAACGAGCACTTTCATCAAATTTGCACAAACCTAGTATGAGGTTTTCTTAGTGTAAGGATTCCTCTTTTTATTAGCTTCCCCCAACCAGCTTTTTTTCTAGGTGTTCTCTCCAAATCCATTGTTAGATAGAGTAGATCTAGAGCCTTATTGGCTCCGCAAAGATAGTCCACCAAATAAATAACTAGAAGCCATTTGCCAAAAAATTTAAAGTGGGAATGATGGGTGCCAAATCCTACACATGGGAGGCCATCCCTATGGGACCCGATGCCATCTCTGATCTTTTAATTTAAGCTATTATGTCTTAATCAGGTGAGCATCACGGAAGCACGGAAACCGTAGTGCACAACCGTTTTGAGTGCCCAGAATGTTTCAGGGATCACTACATATCCGTAAACGTTGAGCCATATTGGGAAACACTAAGCTCGCGAGCTTTGCTTGTTTAAGCACTAGGTTCGCCAGCTCGGCTGACTAATTCATTTAATTAACTTAGCAGAGTCCGAATCTTAGTTTTGATCTCGTTTATTAAACGAGTCGAGCATCAAATTGAGGGTGTCTAGCTAGGCTCATTTACAACTCTACATGTGCATACCACATAAAGTAATAAAATAAACCACAAGAACATATTTTATGAAAGGGTTTAAAATAATGTTACCAAAAAGCTTCCTCATATATAAATTACACAACATCTTGAAGCAGCATGTAAATACTCCTAATAATATTCGCAAATGACTTCAAAGGCTTCAAAATAATAACCTTGACGGTGAATGGATAGTAAGACCTTCGTTTTTGTTGTAGAAAGATGCGGAATTTGTGAAGGGGATATATTGTAGTTGAATATGGGTTGAAGATGTTAACTAGATGTTGAACATACGAAGAACAATACATTATAAAGGTACTTTTTAATAAGAATATAATAATTATATTTTTTTATCATAATTTTAATTTTGTCCTAGAAAACGAAGGAAGAAGTAGTTATCAAATTCTGGGTGAAATTAATTTTCGTTTTTGTTGGTAGGATTACTATTTGTCACCAATTTTGGTAGATATTTTCGTGGGGATTGCTGCATCTTGGAAATGCGTTGTTGATGAAACCTGTACATTATGATTTTCAAAAGAATATTGAAACTCTTTGGTGCATGTCTAATGTAGACATTAACTGATTTTTCATTAAGTTGGATGTATAAGATTCGAGCTGTGTTTGCGTCTATGGTATAGTTTCTGAATGGTGAAATATAGACTGTACAGTTGCTCTATAGATCTGCGAGACAAAAAGCAAAGAATGATGGAACTTGAGTATGATGGAGCGACTTGCAAATTCAAAAGATACATCGTGATCTTACAAGCGCTATATCGAACACCTTAGCTGCTCCACATTAATGGCAACATAACATCATAACGTATTCATTATTTCCTAATTATAGTCAACCGTGAAAGAACGAAAAAAATGGAATCCATGATCATTTTATATGCTGCGGTAATGGCCTTGAATCCCTCCATAGAAAATTATCAAAAAGAAGAATAAGTAGGAATCCTAATGAAAAGTTAACAGAAAATTGCGGTAATTAAATGCTGCTAATCTAATCAAGAACTCTAATAGTGGGGATGTGTTGGATGGTGTGAATGTATTCCCCAGCTTCCTCTAATACTCCGTCTTCATGTTTCAGTACTCTATATAATGCTGGTGCCATACCGCAAAGCACCAGTTCTTGAAGGGTGTTGATAAATTTCAGTCCTTCTGGTAGCAATCTCAGCTTTCCACATCGCCGTAAGGTTAACTTCCTGAGGTATGGCATGGCTCTTTTTTCTAGCGTCCACTCCTCTAAGTTTGGAAGCTCAGCGATGGAAAGTTCCTCAAGCCGTGGAAAATCTCCTTGACGACAAGTCCATTGGGTTCCCAAGTACGAGCCACGTGAGAGCCTAATAATCTTTAACTTATGAAGATGCAAAACTGCTATTGTTTCTTGCCCTTCTATTCCGGTGTAGAATAATTGTACTTGCGTAAGATTAGCTGGTAATCGAAAAGGTCCAAATTGCTTTGCAATACTTCCTGTTAATGTCAGTTTATGCAGACGCCGACAGTAGCAAATTTGTTCCAAATCATATGGCCCTGCCTCAAAACCAAACCAATCTAATTGCAATGCTACAAGATGGTCTTCCAAGATGCTTGGGCACTGTAACACTGCTTGCAATTGTTCCATTCTTGATATCCCATGTATATAAAGCTTGTAAAGGTGTGACCTAAGTTGAGGCAGCTCTTTTAACATCCAATTGTCGGCTCTCATACCCCATATGATCTGCAGGTTCTTCAGACAGTGCAGCTTCAATTTCTCCATGGAACTTGTCTTGTGATTGGGTAAACAGAGATGCCTAAGTTTCTCCATTTTCCACATAACATTTGGTATTTTTATTTCACCTTCAAAACCTTCAAAACCCCTGTAATCTAGAGTCAATAGATTCCGCAAATTTCCAATAGAATGCGGGAGCTCTCGTATATTTGATGCTCTTATTCCCAAGTACCTCAAGTGGATTAAGCGCCCTATCTCTTTGGGTACGGTACCATCACAAGTATCAACTCCTACGAGTTTAAACACTCTGAGTAGGCTAAAGTTTTTGAGTATTGGTTCCAAGCTTATTTGTGCCCGACCCTGATCGGTACTATATTTATGAATTCCGACATTAGTTCGCGCAAAGAGGAAGAGGGATCGAAGGCGTGCATTTTCATCTGGCAAAGGAAAGTACTTACTGCAGTATAATAATAATAATAATAATTTGTGGTCAGTATGGTGCAAAAATTCAAACTTAGATATTCAGCAAAGCTCCTAAATAAGTTTAAAAAAAGACTTTTTGAACACAAGGGACCAAGGATTATGAATGTGTCTCTTTCTCGTATATAGGCTGTCAGCAGCAATAAAAGAATGAGGGAAATATTAATTACCTGTAAGTGGAATAAGAATGGATGACGGTGCGGCGTGATTTTGTTGCTTCATCCAACGGTCTAGAAGATCTGGAAGAAACATTTTGAAGAAATTCTTGTTCCCTGGCCTTCTTTATGCATAGATCGCGTATTAAGTCATGTACCAAAATTCTCTTCACTTCCCCCGCATTGTTTCTCCTGGAAACATGGACTACACAACGCTGAACCAACTCATCCACATACCCCCTACCTATGTCTTCCATGGTTCGCTCACCTTGAGTGATCTGTTGAGCTGCTGTGATAAACCCTTCTGCTATCCACATCCTAATCAACATACCAGTTGGAATCTCACAGTCTTCTGGAAAAAGTGATAAGTAAAGGAAGCATGGTTTTAATTCATATGGCAGATCATGGTAGCTTAACGCTAGCATGTCTTTCACTGCCCCATATTGGTGTGTGCCCCTTCCTTCTGCCATTATCTTTGAGCTCATAACCTTATATAGATTTTCCCATTCTTCAATTGTTTCCTTTGAACTTAGAAGTCCACCCAGTGCTATTATAGCTAGTGGCAGTCCTTCACATCTTTTCAACATCTCTCTCCCAAGTGTCTCAAACTCACCGTTAAGTACAAATTGGCTGGCCTCATCCTGGTGGTTTAGAACTATCTTGCTAAATAACAACCAACCTTCCTTCTCATTAAGGCGTTGTGGCTCATGGATGGAATAACTCAGATCTGGGAATTGTAAGACCTTTTGTTTTCTAGTTGTGATGATTACCGTGCTTCCTTTGGCACCAGAAGGAAGTGCTGGAAGGATGTCTTCTAAAGCTTTCTTCTTCCACACGTCATCAAGGACAACCAAATACAGCTTGTTCTCAAGAAAAGCCTGAATCTTCTCCACCACTTCTTCGTGGCTCCAGGCTTCGTGCACCATCGGATTCTGGCCGCTAGCTTTTCTTAGGATCTCTAGTAGGATATGCTGAGAAACCCATTCTTGGGATATAGAAACCCATGCTTGACAATTGAAGTATTGTTTGATGGAATTATGGTTGTATAGTTTTCTAGCTAAAGTGGTTTTGCCTGAACCACCCATACCCATAATGCAGAGAAATCTTTTGTTACTTCCTTTTCCGATCAAATCTCGAACCAAGTTGACGATGTCTTCCTCTAAGCCAACAACATAGTCATCGCCGCCATGAGGATAACTACGTAGTTGCCTTCTTATAGGACCTCTCGGCCCTTCTCCATAAGCCCTATTTGCGCCATCATTGCCCCGATTCAGCTCAACTTGATATCTTTGCATCATCTGTGAAGTTCCTTTTATCCTCGTAATGATTGCTTCAATTTCTAAGCCAGCATTGTGAGCGTGGACAATACAACTGAAGATGCAACCACACCTCTTGAGGAGGGTTTCTTGTTTCCTGGAAGTAGATTTGAGGATAAATGAGTCGATGAAATCTTCTGTATCATAAGCAATCATCCTAATCTCGATTAAACTGGTGCGGAGTCTCTCATCGCCTTCTTCTTCTTCTTCTCTTCCATCCAAGTCTTTTAGAAAGCTTCTCATCCATCTTAACTCCATTTGCAGGCATTCTACTTGGTCTTTCACGCTAGCTAAAAACCGTGTTTCAGCTATCACAGCTTCTGCAATCCTTTCAATAACAAAGGACACATCTGATAGAACGGACATTTTGCTTTTGCACCCAAGATGGCAATAACAGAAGGACCTTACCTACTTTGAGATGTTTTGCAAAGTTTGCTTCTGTGCTTGCTATTTTGATACTTGTTTATATTTAGACTCAGATACGCCTAAAGTCCACTAGGCTGGTGCCGTGGAAATACTTGCACCCTCCGGCTGTCCAGCCAATCCTTTGCGGGTTAAAAAAAACGAAAAAGACTTAACGGTTCAAAGTCCAAGTCTCCTTCACTTGTAGATAATTATAGCGCGTTGGAGGAACGGAAATGTCTAACTGTGATGTTAAAAGGATTCAACACGGCACGGTACGAAGTGAACTGTCCAACTTTGTTCTATGTGTTTCATGCAGTGTTCTTACCGGCGGCGGCAACCTTAAACGACCTTATTATTCGTCAACATTGAAAGGATTAGGATTCCTTTTTCATGAAGCAAGACAAGCTTAATTTCAACCCAATCACAGGTAATAAAACTGCAGTCGCCGTATTGATGTGTCAATTAATAAATACTAACAAATATTAATTAATATCGGCAAATACCAACCAATAATCGATATATCATCGATAAATATATAAAATTTTAATTATATTATGTAAGACAACTGATAACACATATACTATCACTTATTGACCAATCCAAAATCTAATAAATATGTACGTATATTACGTAATCAGGATCAATATTTAATTATACGGGCAATCATCAAAATTTAAAAGGCACTAGGTCGAACTTTCTCAACTGGGAGGAACACCAGACACTGGGGCTGTTCAAGACCCCGGGTTGGCTCCTACGCATGAATGAGGTTAGATGCAGTTGTGTGTGAAATATTTGATTTGACTGCACACCCACACATAAATCCTGAGTGTAGAACAAGTCATGAGGAAAAAAGAAAAGAGGCAAGAGGGAAAGAGAAGCAGCCTGTCCAATATTTAGCGCATGGAATCACGAGGAAGGAAACAAAACAGCGCAGTTGACAATTAAATAGTAATAATCCAACGTACAAAAAATACATTAGGATCGCCCGGTATCAAACAGCTACACTCAAGAGGAAATGCGAGAGAGAGAGAGTGCATAATCTTTCTGGGATTTTACCTTTTCTTTCAGAAAACTTCTCATAATTAAATGATAGTAATAAAAGCTTAGCAAACTAAAGTTAATCGATCCATCTTCTCTACTCTTTGTATCATCTGCTGTGTCGTTTCTTTTCTGCAAACGCTGTCCTTCCATAGCCTCCGACTCACGACCACCACAACTTTGAATTCCATGAATTTCTAGTATTGATGTCGATCGGTTTAGTTTCTATCCATTGGAGTCCCCTTTTGGCGACGGTACGAGAGGTGTGTTCTTCATACATTTCAATTCATAGTTGTCGTGGTTTATGAAACTGGCCATGTCATTGGTGCTGAATTCTTACAAAAAGATTGGTAGTTAAGGAAAGAAGAGGAGCGTTGCTGATATGGATGGAGTGACAGAGATACATAGAGATGAGATATATTTTATCAAATGAATAGAATATAGTTTTTAATATACGAGCCAAATACAACTAAGCTTTCTCAAATAGCAATTATAGCCAAACACATTTACCAAAACTTACGAAATTTCTGCTTGATTGCGAACATCATTATCCAATTTCAATCCACCCGCCACGACGGTGAGTGGGCGAACCGTGAGCCCCAACTTCTGGTTGATTGCAGGAAGGAGTGCACGGCTTTATTAATATTGGAATAGGGCTTGCTATCAAAAATAGATAGATGTTCGAAACAAGAACGCCGTATCGTTTGAAGCATGTGCACTTACAGATGTAGCTATGGATTATTCTTACTATACTCATTTGGTTTTTACATGCTGCTGAAAGTATCCAGGGTTAAGATGTCGTACGATTGTTTAGCTGTAGTTAAAATTTTGACCTTTCGCCGATGACATTTCACTCCTCCGTGTTTCTTCTTACGATAGTTTAGTTATAAGTTAACTTTGAAACACTACAAAAATAAATAAAAAACCTTAGCAACTGGAGTTCCTGATGGGATGGATTGGTTATTGTTGATTGATTTTACATGTAAAAATCTATTCTAACAAACTAAATTAAAAACTATTCCATTTATATAAATAAGTAAATTATTTTAGATGCAAATATTTGTATCAAAAAAGGTTATTTCAAAAAAGTCAAAAACATATTTTCTTCTTTTTACTCTCATTTTTCTTCTTTTATTACCTATATTACATTGATTTTTTTTTTTGAGAAATCAATAATCATTTTATCAATGACGAAAATGAGCATTATATACATCCTTTCGCTTTTCCATCTACACGAACATAGACATTAAAAATATAAATTAATCTAATATACAAATGATCACCCGAATCATAGTCTACTTTCCTTCCCTTACCCTTGTATGCACGCTTTATTTTTCTCTGCTATCCGTACCCATCATGTCCCGACCCCTGATATTGTGGGTTAGGGATCGATTTTATTTTATTTTTTATTATCCTTTTCTTTTCTCTTTCCCTCACTTGGTCACAACCCCTCCCCTGCTTGCATTTGTTTTCTCTTTTCTCTTTTCCCTAGCAGCAATAAGTGCCCCTTACCCCTTTACTTCCCCATCGGCTTCTGCAACGCTTGCACACTCTTCCCCCTACCACCTCCTGTCTTCATAGCTGCCAACCACACTGCCATCACGACCTCTGCCCGCCGCTGTCGTCGCTAACCACAGCCCACCTCTACACCACCTATCTTGACCATCTTCTTCTCCCTAACCCCCTTTCCTTCTTTTTTTCTTCCCTACCTTTGTTTTTTGCAACACCGACCACCATCCCCAAGCCCGACCAACCTTTGCTACCCCTCCTCCACCTTCTTCCTCCTTTCCCCCCGTCCTTCTCAACTTCATTTGGTTTGGTAACCCTGCACTGCAGACTCCAACATTCCAGCGCCGACTATCTCCCCCTCTACCAGCTCCTCCTCTACCTTCCCTTTACGTCTCTGCCCTGTTCCACCATAGCCCAACCTACCCATGCTCCAACCCCTGAACCTCACCCTAACTAGCCCAACATCTCTCAAACCCAGCCCCGTCTTTTCCTACCATCACCTTTAGCCACCCTCCCTCTCTATAGTACCCAGCCAACTGGCCCTTCCCCCCTTCACATGTGCATGGCTCACGCTGCATGCGCAGCATGAGTTTGTGCTAGCCTTAAGTAAGTGTAGTGTATTATATATATATATAAAGGTATTTTGGTAATTTCAAAAATTATTATTATTATTATTATTATTATTATTTATTAGATAAAATAATAATATATATGAAAATGTGTGTTAGATATGTTCAAAGTATGTGTTAGGGTTTTTATGTATGTCATGATCCTTGATATAGAATACTTGATTCTATGGCCAATATATCTTTGTATCTCTGGATTCATGACCTTTGTCCCTCCCTCCAATTAATTAAATATACCTATTGAATAAGACATGAATAAAGTACTAATTACTTAAAGTAAAAGATTATCGAGCCGAGCCTAGTGAGGATAATTTTCTGTCCGCCGACTATAATAGTGGTCAGGTATTTTTTTCCCTGTGGAGTATTTTCGGTCCACCAGCTATAATAGTGGGAGATTCCAAACTCAATAAACCAAACTTTACATAGTAATAAATCATGGGAAGATACTAATTACTTACAGTGGAACACCACGTGAGTCTAGGCCAGTGGGGATAATTTCTGGTCCACCGACTATAATAGTGGTCAATTGTGTTTTTTCTTGTGGAGTATTTTCAGTTCACCGGCTATAATAGTGGGGTCCCTATACTCACATGAATATAATTCAAGAGATGATGATTGAATAATGATTAATTAATGGCTTAAGATCAAAAGTATTGATTTCACGTTTATGATCCATTGTTATGAAATAAGTTTGGCTTCCGTGCTTGTCCCTCCTTGGGTATATGATGGAATTGCTAAGTACATGGATTTTGTGTTATGTATTTCTTATCATATATCGTGTTGCCTTGTGTATTAGTTCTGATGTCCATCGTGATTTTCTTAAGCCCAAGTATGTTATCGTTTTATATCATTTATGTATCATGTGTTGCATGCAGACCCTACCTTTCAGTTTGGTATAAAGGAGTTACTAGGTAGCATAGTACTGAAGGGTTTCATTTGTAGGCCCCTAACCATTTAATGGGTAGTGTCTCTCGCAGGTTTATTGTAGGTTCTATTCAAGCGGGTATCAGGCACGAGTGTAAGGATTATTTAGGAAACTTTTAGGGTTTCTCCTCCACCTTTTTTATTCCTTGATAAATGATTTTACTCTTGTAACCACCAATAGTGGGTTTAAATCTTTTGTAACAAATTTAATGGGTTACTCTGATTTAAATGAAATTTTGAATTTTTATAAATTGTATTATGTTCCCTTTAGCCTTAACACTTGGTGTTGGAACGGTAGGAGAAAATCAGTCTGGTAGTAAGTGTGGTGGTAGCATCCCCAAAATTTACAAATTTTACTTCCGCTAATTTTTAAATAAAATAAAATTTTTCAGTAGTAAATTTTGGGGGTGTTACACTTGCTATATTAGATGTGCATGTTTTGGCATAATTATTACTATTGCATGGTTTAGGGTTGGTGGTAAATTGGGGTAAGCTATGATGTTATTCTCATAAATATGTAGGAAGTGTATTAATTGTTGATTAAATATGAGAATGTGTGTATGTTTGTTCTAGAAGTGTATGTTAGGGTTTTATGTGCAAAATGGTCATTTGTTGTGTCGGGTAACTTAACTTCATGATCAATAATTTTAATTATGGCGTGTTATCCTTTTTATGGCATGTTGATAAAATAAAATGGAATTTGTAATAGAAATGGATGGTAAAGAGTTAGCCTTGACTTTAGTGGACTATTTATGTTGACATTGACAATGATCTTTATCCGGGTTACTTCATAATGTTGGAAACAAATAAGAATGGTTAAGTATGATGGAATGATTACATGTGAGTAATGTGTGCTTTTCGTGGTCACCCTAATAAAATACTAATGCATACAGTAAAAGACCTCGAGATCAAGAATGGTGGCTCTTTAGAGGTTATTACCCTAAAGACATGGTTTAATCCACGATTATTGTGAATTTTGCTGGTGTGTCTTAATGCCCCAGTTAGGCCCTACATCTTATCGATCAGATACTATGCTGCCCTTGTACACCAGTTTGACCGGGGTTGTAATCCCCCGAATTTTTAAAAGCCTATATTTTAATAAATAAATTTTGTTTTGGATAAATTAGCTTTTAAATATTTTTAATTTAATTATTTTATGGATTTTGAGCTTATAAAATTTATTATAAATATTTAATAAGTTAAAATAAATATTTTGTTGTTTTATTATACTCTTATTATTTAAATAAATTTTCAAACCCTTATTTTACTAAAATTATCCTTTTAAACCCTTATATTTTAATTAAATTGTTAAATAAATTTATTACCCAAAATATTGTAATCTATTATTTATAAATTAAATTATTTTAATTAAAACCAATTTTCCTTTTCCTTTTTTTCCTTTTTCCTTCTTTTCCCTTTTCTTTCTTTTTCTCTTTCCTTCCTTGAGCCGCCGGCTGGCTGGCCTGCTTCTCCTCCCCCTTCCTGCGCTGGGCTGCTGGCCCATTCCTCCTCCCCCAGCCTTTCCCGCGTCACCCGACCTCCTCCTTTCTTTTCTTTCTTCCTCGACCGGCCCTCTCTTTTTTTTTCTTTCCTTCGGCCGGTCCGCCCGTCTCGCACGCCCAGCCCCCGACCCTTCTTTCTTCTTATCTTCTTCTTCTTCCACCATCACCGACGATAATCCCGGCCTTCCTCCACCATTTTCGCCGCCCAACCTGCAGTTCCCTCTCCCCCGTTGACCTCCCCTGTCTCCCTCCCTCTCCTTTTCATCGTTTTCCCGGCCATACCGGTCCCACCACCCTTGTCTCCTTCTCCCTCTCCCTGCCATCACCTTTCTCTCCCTCTCCCTGCCATCACCTTTCTCTCCCTCTCCCTGCAACCCCCATCCCCCTACCGCCTACCGCCAACCTCGAGATCCTTGTCTCCTCCCTTCTCTTCCTTTTCTATTTATTGATCCTTCCCTACCCGTTCTGCGCTTTTCTTTCCCGAACTCCCCACGCTCCCCGACCCCCTCTTCTTTCCTTTCTTCTCCTCCCCTCTCTCCCCTTGTTTTTTTTCGCCACCCATCTCCGCCGCTTCCGCCGCCTCAACCACCACCTGCACCACCTCCTTCCACCCTCTATCTCACCCTCGAACCATCACAGTCCCCATCGAGCCACCCCGCAGCCCCATTCTTCCCCCTCTCTTCTTTTTCTCTCCCCTTCCATCCCTTCTCGGCAACCACCCTGTGCATCCCCGATCCGCCGCCTTTCCGCCGCTTCTGCCACTACCTGAGCCACCACAATAATCCCTGCAACCCCCTCTACCACCCCAATACTCCTTTGGCCGAAAACACCACCTGCAGGCCCTTGTTTTTCCCCTCCATTTTCCTTCCTCACCAGCCTCCATCTCGACCTCCCTCCTCGGCCGCCACCTTCGCAGCCTTGCTGCCGCCGCCCTTAGCCATCTTCAACCCATCCCCGACCACCACCTACACCCCCTATACACTTTTGCACCATCCCCTTGCCCCAAATCCTTCCCTACCATGCCCTTTTCTTAGCCCCAAGCCACCAACCCGAAAATACCCATTTTCCCTATTTCCACCACCTTTGAGCCCCCTCCTTTTCATTCCTTTGCATGCAGCTCATGCTGCATTAGCAGCATGAGTTTCTACATTTCTTAATCTAATTGTTTAATAATTTTAAGGTATAATTATATTTTAAGTTAATTATTCTATTAATTGTTATAAAGCCTTATGTCTTGATTTTTATGATTTCTAACATAATAAACCTTGATATTATTTTTAGGTGTTGGTTTTGATAAATCAAGCTTGAACCTTAAACCGGAATACCGGTAAGGTTCGTTTTTTTGCAAATCGAGGTAATCGTTAAATCCCACTTAAATGCATGGATTAACGCATGTTAGCACATTAGGCATTTTTAATGTGTATTATGCTTGATATATGTTGTTTAGTATATTATATGTGGTTCTTGTGTTGATTGATGAAAAGGAAGCATGATAGATTGTTGCTATGTATGGAAATATTGTTTGAGGTGATAAATTGGTTGTTAAGGAAAATGTTAATTATTATCCATGTTGTTTTATGCTATTGTAATATTTAATACATGTTTAATATTTTGTGAGCCTTAGAGGATTTTATTAATGTACACTGTAAAAGAATATGGCCTAATCTATATATGGGTGTTAATGAGTATTGTATTAACTTTAAAAGTTGTGGATGATGCACTAATATTAATATTTTATGTAGTAATAATAATAATTTAATATAAGTGGTGTGCTAAGGGGTATAATGGTAAATTTTAGTAAAAAGGGGTATTATGGTAATTTTGGAGGCAAGGGTAAAAATAGTAAATCTGTTAATAAAAGGATAAAATGGTAATTTTGGAAGTAAGGGATAAATTGGTCATTTTGGAAGTAAGGAGGGTAAAATAGTAATTTTGTAATAAAAAGGGGCAATTTGGTAATTTGTAATAAAAGGTTAATTTGGTAATTTGTAATAAAAGGGCAATTTAGTAATTTGTAATAAAAGGGCAATTTGGTAATTTTGTAATAAAAGGGCAATCTGGTAATTTTGTAATGAAAGAGCAATTTGGTAATTTTGTAATAAAAGAGTAAAGTTGTAATTTTATAATTAAAGGGTAAAATAGTAATTTTGTGATTAACGGGCATAATGATAATTTGGAAATTAAAAGAGGTAAGATAGTAATTTCATAATTAAGGATAAATAGAAATTTTATAAGTAAAAGGGCGATGTGGTAATTTTTGAAAGTTAAGGGGTAAAATAGTAAATTTGAAGGTAAAGGGGTAAAACAATAATTTTGTAAATCAAAGGGGTAAAAGTGGAAATTGGAAAGGAGTAAATTGGTAATTATAATAATTGAGAAGGGTAAAATAATAATTTAAAATAACTAAAGGGTAATTTGATAATTTAATAATGGAGAAGGGTAAAATGGTAAATATGATAAACATGAGGGGTAAATTGGTAATTTAACCGACTAGAGGGTATTTTCGTAATTTTGATAATGGAGTAGGGTAGTTTGGTAATTATGACAATTAAGAAGGGCATTTTGGTAACTTAAATAACTAAAGGGTAATTTGGTAAATTTAATAACGGAGAAGGGTAAAATTATAATTATGATCATATAAAAGGATAATTTGGTAATTTAACCAACCAAAGGGTAATTTGGTAATTTTGACATTGAAGAAGGGTAGTTTGGTAATTGATAATAAAGGATGGTAATTTGGTAATTAACTGAATAAAGGGTTAATTTGAAAATTAGGATAAGGAGGAAGGGTAATTTGATCAACTCAAGGATAATTTATTAATTATAATAAAGGAAAAAGGGCAAAGTGGTAATCTAACCCACTAAATGGAAAGCATATTAAGTGTAATAATTATTAAGGGGGATTAGTGACCTAATAAGTATGAGTAATAACTTGGTAACCTAAATCGAATAAGGGGTAACTTGGTAATTTTGTAACAAGGAGGGTAATATGGTGATTTGCCAAGTGAGGAAGGGGTGACTTATTAATTTTATAAGTAAAACAGTAAATGAGTAGTTTGTATCTAATATGTCATTGTGATTGTGGAATTTGTGATATGACTCAAATAACGCTGATTAGCGAGATAGGAATATTTGATGATTAGTAAGAATCACGAGATCGAATTCTAATTCAAAATTATATGAGATTAGGACGGCCTCAATGAGTCTTCGGTGTTACCTTGGACAACCATTTGAATAAGAAATTTCTGATGATATCTGAACGATTAAAAGTGGATAATTATCTTATTGTTGTGTTTTTGTGATCACCATTAATTAAGACACTAATACTTAAAGTGAAAGACTTCAAGATCGGGAATGGTGGCTCTTTAAGGGTCGCTACCCTAAAGACGTGGTTTAGCCCATGATTATTTGGTATTTTTTGGTGAGCCTTTGTGCCCCAGCCAGGCCCTATATCTACTCTATCTAGCTCTACGGACCTAGTTAGGAAGTATGCATACTTAAGGATTAGGTGTCCTTGTCGGTAGGGTACTGAGTTAGCTTTATGCACCAGTACGACCAGGGTACCTTTGCGTCCCTGGGTTACTAGTTGAAGGGTACTGAGTAGCTTTTATGCACCACTGCGACTGGTGTACCTTTGTGTCCTGGGTTCTTGATCTCCCTATCGAGGCGAATAAATGGAATTGTTGTGCTGAATAAAAAGGGAAAATACTAATTGTTAAAGTGAAAGATTAATGAGCCGGGACCAGTTGAATTATTTGATGAGTACCGATCCACCGGAAATAATAGTGGCCTAGGATGTTTTGCCCTGGATGATGTTCACGAGTATCAATCCACCAGATATAAGGGTGGTCCAGGATGTTTTACCCTGGATGATATATAATTATATTCCGATCCACCGGCCAGAATAGTGGGGGTCCCGAGCTCAATAAAATTTGTTTCGGATGTGAATAAATTATGGAAAATACTAATCATTGTGATGATTGATAATGATGGAATAAGGGCTTAAGGCCCAGATGTATCGATAGTTTGCTATGGCCTACTAATAATTATTGATTCGTTAAGTATGTGGTTGTATAACTGTGGATCTTAAGTATTTACCTTTCATTGTGTACGTATGTAGTATCATGTGTGGCATAGCATGCCTGTTTTTAAGTGTGTTTTTAAAGGGTTACTCAGTACCGTAGTACTGAAGGGTTCCCTTCGTGGGGCCCCTGCCTATTCAATGGGCAGTACCCCTTGCAGGTAGTATTCAGGTGCTATTCAAGTGGGCTCTCGGGAAGAGCGTAAGGTACTATCCGGTAAATTCTAGGGTTTTAATTTGTCTCTTCTAAATTCTATGTATTTGTTATTTTGTAACCACCGTCGGTGGATTTTACTCTCGTAAATTATTTACTGCCCTTCTTTGATTTATACATACTTAAGTTTCTCGTAAAATTGTATTTTACTCTTTTAGCCTTAGCACTTGGTACTGGAACAGTATAAGTAAATCGGTCTAGTACTAAGTGTGGCGGTAATACTTCCAAAGTTAACGATTCATTAAATTACTTCCGATAATTTTCTTTTAATTAAACGAAATTTTTCAGTAGTGAATTTTGGGGGTGTTACAGGGGTACCTTAGTGTCTCTAGGTTTGTGATCTCCCCTTGAATAAATAAAAATGAAATCGTGTGAAAATTGAATGGAAATGAGTATTGGTATATTTTGGCAGTAGCCTTTGAGCCTACCTATGATTCTTGTAACACCCCCAAATTTACTACTGAAAAATTTCATTTAATTAAAAGGTTTTAACGGAAGCGAAAAGGTAAAACCGTAAACTCAGGGGGCATTACCGCTACACTTAGTACCAGATCGGTTCACTCCTACCGTCCTGGTACTAAGTGCTAAGGCTAAACAAAAATAACATCAAATGCGAGTCGTTAATAAAACACCAGTTATTAGTAAAACACAAGTCATACAGAATCAGAGTGCGGAAATAAAAAGGGTACAACCCAAAAGTATAGTTTTAAAGTACCAAATGACAGAGAACATCATACGATAGGACAAAACAAAATACAATAGTACAGGGAGAACAAAAAAGATGATGGAATACGACCACGTCACTCTCGACCCCCAAGTTAGGTCCAGGCTCAACTTTCCTCCCCACCTGATGCCTCGTAAGCATCGTAGGCATCAAAAACATCGTCCCCTACTTGCACAAACTCAGACGGATCTTCTGCTCGTGGGATTGAGCAGCACCCATGAAACGGGTGATCAGTACGCTATGTACTGAGCAAGGTAACCGTATAACTAAGGCCAAATATATAAGGTACACAACACATGCATGATCATATAGGCAACATATAATAATATAGATAGTGAGGCCGGTTACGATCCAGTTAGACTTGTTCTTTGAATCTCTTAACGACATACTCATTTTCACACATACTCTTTATTAATCCATGTGAGTGCGAGAACCCCACTATTATAGCCGGTGGACCGGAGATACGTACAGGGTAGAACGCTCCTGACCACTATTATTCGCCGGTGGACCGGTCTGACCTCAACTCACATGGTGTTCCACTATAAGTACTTAGTGTATTTTCCATGTCTTAGCTTTATTACGTTTGGTTTGTTGAGCATGGAATCCCCCACTATTATAGCCGGTGGACCGGAAATCATGCTGGGCAACATGCTCCTGGCCACTATTATTCGTCGGTGGATCGGTCCTCAGGGCACCCCGGCTCCTGGCCACTATTATTCGCCAGTGGATCGGTCTGGGCCCGGCTCAACAATCTTTCTCTTTAAATAATTAGTGTCTTATTCGATGATTTTCTTTACCTTTGACATGCATGCCGCCCATCTTCTACTTCTATCCTCCTAAGAGGGACCCGTCCCATATCTTAAGACTCCAGCACCTCCTACCTGCCCCGGCGTCCCTTCCTTATTCCAACACACACACTAGAAGTCCAATTTCGATGCAAATGGGTCAAGGCCCACCATCTCATACCATTAAGCCCATTCATAGTCCTCCCTAGGGTTTTCTCTAGAAAAACCCTGATTTGGGCCTGTGTGGCCCATCCTCCTCTACCCTACATGACCCAAACTATTCTAGCCCCCACATGTCACAATTCTTAGATTTAACTCTCCCCTCATACCTCACTTACCCTTGTTTATTATTTCATTATTTTCTCTTTCTTTTTCCACCTTCTCAAGTTAGGGTTTCCTCGCAAACCCTAGCCAATCCCTATGTACCCTTATATTATCCTACGTACGATTTTTCACCTCGAGCCTCTAGTCACCCAAACAAACCTTCCATTTCCTTCCCCACGTCCCAAAGTAACTTTCCATACGCAAGGTTCGCCCCCATGCGGACCTTAACCACCCCATGCAAATCCCTCGATCTCTACCATGCCAAACCCTAAGATTTCCATGCAAGCCCTAGTTCCTCCCATGTATACCTTAGTTTCTCCCACTCTTTCATTTTATTTAATTCCCCTTTCACTCATCCACTCGTGGATCATAGATTACTTAGTTCATCCTTACCTACGTTAGTCAACTTACTTCCCCTTGGTTATCTTACTTTCTCATTTTTCTTTTTCATGCCCCAACCCACATCATCACATCATATACCCTAGCATGCATGTCCTAAGGGCCACATTATATCACATCACAACTTGCAGCATATCTATATTAATACATAACAAAAAAGATCACATGGACATACCTCGGTTCCAAGCTGCGCTACACATAAAACAGGTAAGATAATAGCATATAGAACACGACATATAATCATACAAGACATCCAAAGCAAGTAAGACACGTAACACACAGGCGGCCTTAGCTACACCCTTACCTAATCATCGCCGGGCTTGGAGCACGCTCCTACGCCTCCTGGGGGTTTTGACTCGATTCACCTATAAAAGGGAAATACTATGGGTTAATCTCCCTCTATCGGAATTGCCATAATTTCCTATCTTACCCCTATCATGGCCTAATACTAAGGCTAATATTAATAATAATAGTTTATAATTAAAAAGTAGGGTTATTATTATTCTCAAGATAATTAATCGAATCATTACTAATAAAAGTAAGTCTTAGTAATATTCATAGTATTAAAGTAAGGGTTTCAATATTACTAATAACAATATTATTAATAATACTACTAATAATAATAAGAATACTAATAATAATAATAATGGTAATAATGATAATAATGATGATAATAATAATCGACTTCGTAGTAGTAATAGTAGTAATAATAATAATAATAATAATAATAAATAATAATAATAATAATAATAATAACAACAACAACAACAATAACCATAACCATGATAATAATAATAATGATAATGATAATAATAATAATAATAGTAATAATACTAATAATAAGAAGAATACTAAAAAAAATAATAATAAAGATAATAACGATGATAATAATAGTTCGAGTAATAAACATAAACATAATAATAATGATGATGATGATGATGATGATGATGATGATGATGATTGAATGATGATGATAATAATAATAATAATAATAATAATAATAAATAATGATAACAATAACAATAATAATAGGAACAACAACAACAACAACAACAACAATAATAATAATAATAATAATAACCATGGTAATAATGATGATGATAATAGTAGTGGCAATAATAATAATGTAATAATAATAATAATAATAATGATAGTAAAAATAATAATGATAATAATAAGAAGGATAGCACAACGAGGTTTTAGTCTTAATTAATACCATTAATTAAAAATTCTCCAGAATAAAAGTTAGGACATAATAGTAGTAGTAGTAGTAGTAGTAGTAGTAGTAGTAGTAGTAGTAGTAGTAGTAGTAGTAGTAGTAATAAAACTAATAATAATAGTTAATAATATTAAAATCATTAACAATTTTATATACAGAGTTTAGGGGTTAAGGAGTTGGGAGACAACCTAGGCTGGGTGGTGGAGCTGGTGACGGCGGCAGCAGAGAAAGGAGGGAGTGGAGAGATGGATGTGGAGGCTAGGGGAGAGGGAAGTAGGGGGAAATAGAGGTGTGGGGAGGTAGGGCAAGGTCTCCTGGTTGTTTTGGGGGGTAGAGGTGGCACTGCAGGCGACGGAATCGGCAGCAACCGGCGGCACGAGAGGCGGCACAGGTCAAATGGTGTTGTTCGGGAAGGTGATTTTGCACGGCTGGGGTAGCTCGTGCAGGGCAAGGCAAGGAAGGATGGTGGCTCGGTTGTGTAGAGGGCTGTGCAGGGAGCGTTTTGGTGGTCGGGGTGAGCGGCGAAGATGGCCAACGGCGGAGGGATAAAGAGCTGAACAGGCGGTGGTCGCTGGGTCGGTTTTCTGGGCTGCCAAAATCCAAACCCGATTATGG
The DNA here is from genome assembly GCA_030549775.1 of Tamarix chinensis. Lineage (NCBI taxonomy): Eukaryota > Viridiplantae > Streptophyta > Magnoliopsida > Caryophyllales > Tamaricaceae > Tamarix > Tamarix chinensis. Next base: position 107,553,911 of record CM060176.1, on the reverse strand, counting down.
CAGCCTTCGGAGCTATTTATAGGCCGATCGGAAGAGGAAAAAGACAAGGAGGAGTGGGAGAGTAGAGGGGTAAGGCTACGGGTCTCCGGCCGACGAGAATGGGCCGGTGCAGGTCTACGTGTATAGGCCATAACTTGTCGGGCAGGAGGAATGGCACGCAGGAGAGGGGAGGAATGGATCTGTCGAAATGGCAGGTCGGTTAACGGGGAGGAGAGGGGAGGAATGGCCGGAGTGGGTGTGTGGTTGGTGGCAGGATTTCCGACACTGATTTCGAGAGTTGCAGGTGCGCCGGAGGTTGAAGACGAAGTGGGAGAGGCTGGACCGGTGGTCTAGAGGAAAAGAAGAAAGAAAGAAAAAAAGGAAGGGCCGAATCGGCTGGGAGAGGGGAAGTGACGCCGGGAGGGGCTGAGCCGCGCAGGGGGAGGGGAGAAGTTGGGCCAGCGGGCCGGCCCAGGTCGGGGAAAAGAAGGAGAAAAAAAGGAAGAGAAGGAAAGGAAAAAAAAGGAAAAAGAGGGGGAAAAGAGAAAAGAAAAAGGAAAAAGGTGGTTGGCTTAATTAATATAATTTGGGTAATTTGGGATGTTTAATAAAATATAAATATTAAAATAATAATTAAATTCTATTTTTAGGTTAATTTAGGGATTTTGAAAGAATTTTCTTAAATTCCATTTTAATTAGCAAAATACTTAATTTTTTTCCTATTTAAATTATTTATTAATTTCTCCTAGATTTTCCTTAAATAATTCCCCTTTATTTTAATAAAATAGTTTATTTAATTAATCTTCCTAATAATTTCTTATTTGGCCATGATTCCCTAAATTAGGGTTTTGGGGCAGTTCAATTCGGTAGCAGCTTTTATGTCTATTTGTGTTTCGGTAGCAATCTTTGATCCTACCTATATTTTGATAGTAGCCTTTGAGCTTACCTATATTTAGGTAGTAGTCTTTGAGCCTACCTGTGAGTTGGTAGTAGCCTCTAATCCTACCTGTGAGTTGGTTGCAGCCTTTGAGCCTATCTGTGTTTCGGTTGCAGCCTTTGTGCCTACTTGTGAGTTGGTAGCACCCTTTGTCCCTACCGGTGATGATGTGTGTACTGGATTGTGTTGATGGGCCTACTTATGAATTTAGTGGTTAATGTGTATTGTTGAAAATGATGTGCCTTTCTAATTATATTATAAAGAGCATCACTTGGATGTTTCGTTGGTAAGTTCAGTTATTTCTAGGTGAATGAGTATTGATAGCATGTGATCTTGAATCATGTGATTATATGAATGATTATCACATTTTAGTTAATATATGCATAATTACATATTCATATGATTGATGTGATGCAACTGCTGTGTTGCATGCAGGCCTTACATATTAGTTTGGTATAATGGGTTACTTAGTACCATAGTACTAAACAATTCATTTCTCAGGCCCCTAGTTATTCAATGGGCAATGACCTTTGTAGGTTAGCTCGCAAGCTCTTTTCAAGGAGTATTCATCTGGTTAAAAGCGTAGGACTATCTAGGAATTTTCTGTATTTTCCTTATCATCTTCTATATTTCCTTTCCATTAACTCTATTTTGTAACCACATTTAGTGGATTTTATTTTATGTATTATAACCATTGTGCTACTTTGATTTATTAATGCATTGTTGAATTTATATAAAATAACATTTTAGCCTTAACACGTGGTATCAGAACGGTGGAGGGAAACCGGTCTAGTACTAAGTGTGATAGTATTACCCCAAAATTTACTATCTTAACTTCCACTTATAACTTTTAAAAATTAATTTTTTCAGCAGTAAATTTTTTGGGTGTTACAAGAGGTATGTTTAACCATTGGTGCAAATATTTCTTTATTATCCACCCTTTCTTCTTGATTGAAGCCTTTAGCCACTGACCTGGCTTTAAACTTGTGTTTCTAACTGATTTCAAGAGGCTCCTTCAGCTTATACACCCACTTGCATCTAACTAGCTTCTAATTTTCAAGATTAGTAGATAATATGCAGGTGTTGTTTCTATGTAGAGAATCCATTTCTTCATCCATTGTTGTAATCCATTCCTTGTTACTTCTTCTCGCAATAGCTTCTTTATAGCATTTAGGCTCTAACTCCACCTCACTTGCTGCATTTGAGGCATAAGCAACAATGTCAGCATAAGCAAACTTGCTTGGAGGTTTTATATCCCTCCTTTGCTTGTATCGAGATAGTTGATACCTAGATAAATTTTCAGAGGCATCTGAATCGTCTACACCATCAGAGTCAAGAGCAGATGGATAATTGTTTCCATCACTTTCTTGAGTCTGGTCACAGCTGAAATCCACCTCAAGATCAATATTCTCATTTGTATATCCATTCAGGCGATCATTTTTATAGAAATGATTCTTATAGAACTCAAACTCTCTAAACTTAACCTCCCTATGATCAAATATTCTGGGATGTTTATTATCTAACCCTAGTAATTTATATCCTTTTGTACCTTTAGAATACCTAAGGAGAACACATTTTCTTGCTCTTTATTCCAACTTCCCTTCATTGTTATGAGAATAACATATGCACCCAAATACCCTCATATATCCATAGTCACCATGTTCACCACACCATCTTTCCATTGGAGTATCAAACTTAATAGCACTAGACAAACATCTGTTAATAAGATGACATGTTGTCTTTGTTGCTTTTTCCCAAGATGATTGAGGCAATCATGAAACAACCATCATTCACCTAACCCTTTCCGTGATGGTTCGATTCATTCTTTTAGCTAGCCCATTCTATTATGGTGTTCCTTTAACTGTAAGGTGTCTTACGATCCCGTTTGCTTCGTATAGTCCATCAAATTTTGCATAACATAATTTCAAACCATTATTGTTTCTTAACTTCTTGATTTTCCTCCTGGATTGAGTCTCCACAAGTGCCTTCCATTCCTTGAAGTAATCAAAAGTTTCTCCTTTAGTTTTCAGAAAGTATATCCACACACGCCTAGTATGATCATTAATTAAGAACATAAAATACTTTACTCCATCCTTTGATGGCACCCTTACAGGCCCTAGAGATCTGAATGAACATAATCAAGGAACTTTCTAGTTTTATGTGTGCTTTTTGAGAACTTTAAACGGTTGGCCTTTCTAAAGACACAATCCTCGTAGAACTTAAGGTTTGGTAGGCTACCTTTTCCAAACAATCCCTTTTTCTCAAGAAGTTTCAAACCCTTTTCACTAATATGACCTAGTATATAATGTCATAACATTGCATCATTGACTTCCCTTTCTTTAACACTTGTAGATACATTTAACTCTTGCACATAATTTCCTTTCAGCATATATAAATTGTTTTCTTGAACCCCTTTCAACATCACCATTGAGCCTTTTGTTACTCTCAGCACACCTTTCTCAACTTTAATGCAATGACCTTCCTTATTTAAGGTTCCTAAAGAAATTAAATTTCTTTTAAGCTCAGGTACATGTCTAACATTGTTGAGAACAAAATTCGAGCCAAGGGATGAAGTAATTGTAATTCTACTAATACTAAATACTAGGTAGGACTTATTACTGCCTAACATGGCATGTTGATGAGTTCATATTTTGACATATTTTATATCCTTTTAATCTTAGTTTTTAGTATTTTATTTGAGTAATATATAAGAATAATTATAATTTTATGCTTAAGTGATAATAATCTTATAAATTTTATTATTTCAGCGAAAATGATATAAATTAAATAAATTTAAAGTATATGATTATTTATTAAATTTTCTAATTTTATTTTGTAGATATATATATATATATATATATATATATATATATAGAGATAGAGAGAGAGAGAGAGAGAGAGAGAGAGATTTTGGATCTTTTAGACCAAAGTCCAAAGAAACAAAGGCCCAAAAGAAAGAAAAAAAAATAAAACAGCCAGTGCAACATAGAGTCGGTGAGAGAAAAAAAAAGTTCTAAAAGACCACACATGGCCAACAAACCAGGAAAGGAAGGAGGCACTGAATCCAGTGAGTGAATGCAGCCAAAGAAAAAACAAGAAAAAAAATCATGTTATAGTAGAAGAGCCAACGAGGAGGGTAGAGCAGAATGCAGTAGAAGGCAGAGAGATACCAACAAGAGAGAAAGGAGCAGAATAGAAAAAGAAAAAGAAAAATAAGAAGAAGCCAGGCGACACAATCTAATGAAGACATAGAAAAAGAGAAAAGTCAGCAAATGAAAAAAGAGTGAGCCAGCGGTAGAGAGATACGGACGAAGGGCAGCATCTGACGCCCGCCATCAGAGAAAAAAAAAACAAGGAGAGAAGAGAGAAAAGAGATAGCAGGAGCCATATAAAATAATGAAAAAAAGGAAGATAACACGGAATCTCATGAGGCCACGAGAGAGACAAAAAGAGACAAATAGTTCGAAAGATTTATTTCAGATAAAATTTATTATTTTTTTATCTAAATAAATTGTTGAACTTTCATCCCCAATTACTTTTGGTTATTTATTTCTCTATTTCTAATATATATTTTTAATATATATATTTTTTGTAATTAATTTGTTTATTATGACCGACTAATTATTTATTGTTGGGGATTAGATTGAAACCCTAGATTATGGTTTGAAATATGATATTATTTTTCTTTGTTTCATGAGATTGTTCTTTGACTCTATTTTAATTGTTATCGTTGATATATATGATTATATCAAGTATGGTTTATATGGTGCATGCCTTATTTTGGTTTCCTTATAATGACACTATGTAGGATTATATACTTGCTAGGTAGCCATATAAATATGCTAGAATTTATATGTATAAATTACAGTTATGTTAGATAACAATTTACCTAATAGTTTTGTAATTATAACCGGAGTAGTGAATCATTTAGATCTGTGTGGGTCAAAGGAGAGAAATACAACTAGACATACTTATTGTACTAGTATGGGTAATTAGATTGACACTCTTCCACTTGTGCTTAATGCATTAAATCTAGTTATAGGAGCCGCTTGTTGTTACTATACCGCTAGTATTTAATATTAGTGCTTTATTGTATTAATTATTTTAGAAAAGTAATATAAGATGTATAAGCCTATTTTTGGCTTACAACTTAGTCAATTTCTTTCTCATGATTAAATGATTTCTTAGAAATTATTATTATATTTTGACCTAACTTAGTGGTAGATTTTGATTTTCCTAGTATGTTTATCATATTTGCAGTTATACATTATTTTTTATTATTTTATTTATTTATTTTATTATTCTTTATTTTTAAAAACTCCCATTATATTATTTTTTTATATGTTTATTTATTTTGTGTGATTTAAGAGTTTTAATTTATTATTTTATTATTTTTGTGGGCTAGTTAAATAGAAGTGGATGATCTCAATCCTCGTTATAGAATGATACCCTTATTTACCAATACTATAATTGACTCTAAGAGAGTTTAAATTGCATGTTGGCTACAGCCACACCACATGTCCTCCATTTATTTTCTCATATTTGGCAAATTTCGTCTTGTTAGGGCACATATGGAAAGTACAACTTATGTCCAATACCCATCCATCCGAACTTTGTGCAGTTGATATCATCAACAACTCTACACTGCCATAACCTTCACTTACTAGATCCAAATCCCTATAATCTTGCTTCTTAACACCATCTTTCATCATGGATGAACTCCCTTTATATCTCTGTCTGGACATTCCTTTTTGTAATGGCCTCTTTTGTGACAACGAAAACACTTTCTTTGTGCCTTACTATGTGATTGAGGCCTGCTTCAAACATTCCTTCTTTCCTTCTTTTCAGGTCTTCCTCTCATATACAATCCTTCTAGCATTGTGTCTTCTTTCTGAGTCTATTTCTTCATCTCTTTTGATGTGAGTCCAGTAACCACATCTTCTAAAGCAAGATCCTCATATTAGTATAACATGGTGTCTACAAAATGTTCATACCTATCTTGAGGAAGAGATTTGAGCAAGATTACAACTAAATCTTCATCTTTGAGTTTCACAACAATTTTTTCAAGATCAAGAATGATCTTGTTAAACCCATGTAGATGATCTTCAAGTTTCTAATTAGTAGGGTTGTTTACGGTTCAAATATCCAACATTTCATATATCTGATTGTTGGATATCTAAAATTTTGGATTTTTGAAAATGATATTTTATAGTTGATCCAAAACTTTAGATATCAAATATAACTAATATTATTGAACAAAATTTTAAATAAAAAAAATCACCAATTCACAAATATATTTGATATTATCTGATCTGCTGAGCAAATATCTAATTCACTCATTAAATATCCAACCTTCTCAACACATATCTGATATTAAAGCTTAAATTAAAGCTACTACATCACAAGATTTAA